>CAKNXH010062731.1:124807-198301 GCA_932178445.1 Andricus quercusramuli
CCATGTATACCTTGCGGTTTTTACATATTTCAACCCTTACAAAAAATCCTCAAAATCTAAGAAACTATGAAGAAAACCTGTACAAACTGTTAATAATATACTCTAGTAATTTGGTGCCGTAACATCGAGATTCGTTAACTTAAGTTAACATAGGTACTTAAGCTTATACTCTACAAATCACTCGCATCTAGCTTTCCTCTTGCTTCTTTTTCAAACCCCCTAGCATACTCGCAGAGGATGAGGTTCGGTTTTCCACTTAATGTTTCAAATACTAATTCTTCGAAATCCCTACCTTCCTTTCCACCTGCCCAATCGTTCACCCCTTCCACGAATTTTTTCTCTAATACCTCAATAGCTCCTTTGCATTTTAATATATGGAAAATGTTTTCCTCCTCTTTTTTGCATAATTGCATATTGTGTTCTCAAATCCTTTATTTACCGCTTTCCCCATATTCCCGCATCTTCACCGTGCCCACTGTTCTTTATCCCTCTCACTTATCTTTTCGTCCTCCCAGTACTCCTCCCTACCCCATTGGGCTTTCCAGCATTTATATTCTCTACAATATGATGACCTGTCTATTTTCCCCCAATCTCGCTGTATTTCCTGCGCGAAAAGCGTCTCGACTCCTTTCCCTAGGTTCTTCTTGACCTCCTCTTCTCTCCCCCCTTCCCAAAGCAACTCTGCTGTTACTCCGTCACCTACATCCCGGCAAGCTATCTCAAATGTTTTGCCCCAACTGAAGGGGTTTCTATTTTTTATTCCCCTCAACTCTTCCCTCAAACAGATTTTTGGCCATCTCTCATTATCCATTTCGCAAATTCTCATAAGGTACTTGCTTGCCCGCGCCCTAGCCTCGATCTCTAAGCTTTGTCTTCCTGCCTCCGTTCTCCATATGTATCTTGGAGTTGTGCTATCAACTCCTATTGCCATTTTAACGAACCTACCTTGTATTTTCTCTATTGCTTCTCTTCTAGCCCAGCCCCAGATTTCTACGCCATACATCCCTCCTGCTTCCACTAACGTGTCCATAAGGTACAATCTTTTACACAACCTATTAATTCCTGCTCTCTTTAAAACACCCCATGCTGCATTCGCGGCAATTCTCGCTTTCCCTGCTATTTTCTCCGTGTGCTTTGTACAAGTTCCTCCCGTTGAAAACCAATATCCCAAATACTTAAAACTATTTACTACTTCTAACTCTTCCCCGTCCACTTTCCAACTCTCCCCTTGTGTCCTTCTCCCCCCTTTTCTAAATATCATTACCTTGGTTTTCTTTCCGTTAATTTGTAATTTATTATTTTCGATATATCTCTCTAGATTTCTCAGCATCCCCGTGAGCCCCTCCGCGTCGTCCGCCACCAAAGCCACATCATCTGCAAATTTAAGTCCAAAAATTTTGATTCCTCCTATTACTGTCCCTCCCACATTTCCTTTTCCTCAAGCCTCATCCATATCTCCTATAAATATGTTGAACAAAGTCGGACTGAGTGGACACCTTTGCCTGACGCCCCTGTTTGTAGAGAACGAGTTCGTATTCCCTTCACTCGTAATAACCTCATTTAATGTTCTGCAGTATATCTTTCTTATCATATCTAACATTCTACCTTTTATCCCTATTTTCTTTAATTTTTTTACTAGTATCCCTCTATCGACTGTATCAAATGCCTTCTTGAGATCTACAAACGCCGTATACAGTTTACCACCCTTCGCCTTGAGTTTGTTGTTAATCAGCGAATTAAGAACCCACACATGATCCCGAGTACACCTTTTCCTCCTAAAACCTGCCTGGCTTTCTTCATACTTCCCTTCCCTTTCTAGCCAACCTCTCAGTCTCTCATCTAAGATGGCAGTTAGGATTTTATACCCGGCATCCAGGAGTGCCACTCCTCTGTAATTTCCCGTTTCATTTTCATCGCCCCCTTTATGTATGGGAAATATCTGCGCTTTTTCCCAGCCTCGAGCCAATTTCCCTTCCATCCAGAACCCATTCAGTATCCTGTGTACCTCTAAAGCCCAAACTTTCGGTAGCCATTTTATGAATTCTATGGCGATGCCGTCTTCACCTGCTGCTTTTCCTTTCTTTAATTTGTCTACTACTTTCGCTACTTCGTCAAACGAGATTCCCCTATTTATTTCCAAGTCTAAATCGCCTCCCTCTCCACTTATCTTTTCTTTTCCTCCTTCTACCTGTTTTTCTCCCTCTTCCTGCGATCCCTCTGCTTCCTCATGTACCATGTCTGTTCGTTCCCTTTCCTCTATTCCCTTATGAGTTTCTGGATTTTCTGATTCAATATCCTGGCCTTCCAGGAGCTTCATAAAATGCTTCTTCCACTGAGCCTTTTTAATTCCATTCCCTTTACATCTCCGTTTTGGTCTGAACTCCCCTATTGCCTCCCAAAAATCTCCCATATTTTTACTATTCTTCACCTTCTCCCATTTCTTTTTTCTTTCCCGCTTATTTCTTTCTTGGCGGTATTCTTTTAGTTTCCTCCTACTCGCTTTGTAGTCCTCATGTTCCCTATTTCCTTTTGTCTTCAAATATTTTTTCAACTGGTTAAAAGTATTTTTCATCATTTTCTTTTCCTCCTCATCTCTTCCTTTTAACTCCCTTTCCCCTTCTGTTCTTTTAGTCTTCTGCTTTCTAGTCATGCCTACCCTTTCTGCTACTTTTTTTATGTTCTCGATTAGTCTCTCCCACACATTTTCCCACTCCCCTTCGTTTTCCGTTACCATTTCCTTCCCGATATGTTCCATGTTCACCCTATATTCCTTGCTCTTACTTTCATCCCATACTAATCTATAAGCTACTTGCTCTCCTTCTATTTCTGGTCCCTCTTCATGTTCTCTTTTCTTTCTCTTATCCTCTCTAGCTCCTTTCCCAGCTTTCCCCTTCCCAGTTATTTTAAAGCTCACTGGAAAATGATCTGATTCCATTCTCGTTACCACCTCAATATCTTTTATATCCGAATCTCCGATTTCTTCAGACTCAATTATGTAGTCGATAACCGAACCCCATCCTCTCCGAGATGCAACCACTTCCCTTTGCAATCGTTACCAATCCTTCCATTCATAACCATTAGCCCCATTTCCTCACAAAATTTTAACAATTTGATTCCTTCCGTGTTTACAGTTTGGTCTTCGGATTCCCTAATTTTATGATAATTAGTCGCTAAATCTGTGTCCATTTCGCCACCACCTATCTCCTCTCCTATCCTCGCATTCCAGTCCCCCAAAATAATTACTCTCTCTCCTTTCTCCTGTATATTTTCTACAACTCCTCTTATTTTTTCCATTGCTCCTGAAACCCCTACATTATTATAAATAGATACAATATTCACTTTACTTCCTCATTTGCCTAGTCCATCTGCGCTAATCACAATTCCAAACTCCCACTCAACCATTTTCACATTTCCACACACATTCTTACGCACTCCGATGAGCTGACCCCCATTGCTCTACCCTTCTTTTTCTTTCTAACCGCAGCTTTGGTCATCCACATAAAATCCTTGTCAAGGGAGTCTAAAAAAACACCCTCTTTTCCCTTCTCAACCCATGTCTCTTGCACTACCACTATGTCGAAGGATTTTAAGAAACTCCACACTCCTTTAACCTTTCTACCTCCAGCAAGATTCCACACAACACCTTTAATATCCCCACTCACCGTCTTTCCCCCCTCTTCTTGCACGAAAGGGCTTCTTCTCCACTCTGCCTTCTTCTTCGATCCATGTGAAAATGCTGTCATTAATTGTCCAACTCATATAACTCGCACTAGCTTTTCCTCCATCCCTTCTTGCTGCCCCCACCTTGCTTCTTATCCAGTCCTGAATCTCCTGCTCTCTGCATGTCATGTCGTCGTCAACAAAGATTTTTGTCCCACCAAGTTTATGCTTATTGGCCAGTAATCGCCTTTTTGTCCCCCATGAATCTAGTTTGATCAAGACTCCACCAGCTATGTGTCTTAGTCTTTTAATCCGAATATTAACTCCCGTCAATCCCAGTAAAGTTGTTCTTATTTCCTCTCCCAGATCTCTTCCTCTAGATCTAAATCCCCGCACTATTATGTTGTTTCTTCTCCTCCTTCTCTCCCCAAGTTCATACTCCAGCTCACCCGTTCCAAGTTTTTCTGGTAAATTTTGCTCGTTACTATTATCCTTCTGTTTTTCTTCGTTATCCTCCTGAGATGCTGATCTGTCACTGTCATCCCATCCTGGCTCCTCCCTATCTCTACTCTGTCTCGAGCTCTGTCTTCTTCTTAAATTAATCTTATCCTTTGTTATCAGTGTAACCTCTTCCTCAGTATCCATCGTTCTCTATGAGTCTTCATCAGCTGTTTCGGAGGTCACATCACTTGTCACCTGCGTATTTCTCCCATCTCTCTCCTTCTCTATCAGCCCAAGCTCGTATCTCACTCTCGATAACTCTTCTTTCGCAGCTGACAGCTCTTCGGCTTGTTTCCTCTCGCGCTCTTTCGACTTTCTCAGAGCCGAAGTAGTGCTTCCTTCCCCTAGTCCTTCTGCTATTTCTCTTTTCAGATCTTCAATCTGTATTTTAAAGTTATTCATTTCCTTCTGCACTGTGGAACCCCACCAATCGTTAAGAATTACCGTTATCAATTCACTCTACTGTTTCGTGTTCCTAACACCGCCCGTCACTTTCTCCTCGATGTCGCCCTCTTCGTTCCCATCGATTTCGCTTTCTTCTGGTACTCCAAGTAAACCTTCTTCATTCAGATCTTCTGCTTTTCGTTCTCCCTTGGATGTCTCTTCTTTGCCCGATTCGGTTTTTCCTTCTGCTACTCCCTTTGCCTTCTTTTTCCGGACTGAAGATCTTTGAACCAGAAAGCCATCTAGTATTTTGGCGCTTTTAGCATTTTCTCTGGCCAGTATATCTGCCTTACTAGGATGCCCCGGCACTCTCCTCTTTTGAGCCTCTTCCATGGCAGTAGCTTCCTTCCTCTGAACTACTTCCCCAGTCTGCAGGTGTTCAGACCAAGGTGGCGCTGCAGGTTCCCCTACTTCTTGTGTCAATCCGTCCTGGCCGCCATCTTCCCCAACAATTTCCCTAACCTCACTATTTCCCATGACTTTACGTTTCCTTCAAAAATGCACTATCCCAACTCAGCCTAATTGCTGATAACACTTTCTCACATATAATCACATCCACTTAATCCAATTCCAATGCACTCTAGACCGCACGTTTTGAAAAAACCCGACAAAATTCCATTTACTTGTCGCCCGATCACGCGCGCGTGCTATCTGCTCGCGATCCCAATCGGAAGTCCAAATGCCCTTATAATAAATTCGTTAAAAAAATCATACGATTAATCGAAAAAGTAGGAATTTTGCTGAAATTATCAGAAAGTTCCTAATGTATTATAAGGGCATTTCTCGGCAGAAAAATTATTATTTTTTTCAATGGCAGTCCTTTCATTTGGGAATTACATGACAATTTCAACAACATTCATAATTAGTTGATACATTGTATGATTTTTTTAATCAAAGGTAATAAAGGAATGTATTAATCAGACATTTGTCGACAGAAAAATTCGTTTTTTTTTCGGTGTCCAATTTTTTAATTAAGAACTTCATGATAATTTCAGCAGTTTACAATGAATACAACAGATTTCCGGAAGATGTAAAAAATATTTCTACTGCTTTACCTGCTACATGTTTTGCTTAATAGTAGAACACTATACCACAAAAAAGTAATTTTTCTTATTTTCATTGCTACATGAAAAATAGATTTTTTTCCGAAAAAAGCGAGCTGTACCGACAGTCTATATACCCTTCAGATCATTTACACAAAAAATCAGACAAAATGGCTTCGCCGTTTGGCCTGAATCCATTATCTACGATATACACTCGATTTCCAGGGCCCTCAAGACCAGCAAGCGTAAAAAACGATAATAAAAGTCCAACCGGATAATCCTAAAAGAAGTAACACTAACGTGAAGGTGAAAGAGCGCCTGAAGAAGTAAAAATTTCAGGCCCCTGTATATTGAAAACCAGCTGATAATTAGACTTGTGATTCAATGAATTAATATAGGTCCACTAGTACTATGTATTCTGTGAGTATAAAATGCTGTATTAAGAATATTGTAGTGCGGTTGCAGAGAAGTGACTTTACACTCTCGACGAAGGGTTGAACACGTATAAAGAGTAGTGTACTGTACGTACAAAGAGGTGTATTAAGAGCTGTGTATTTAAGACTATATATTTATGCATTTTTCTTTGAAATTATTGTTAAATTTTAGTAATTATAAATTCATGGTAAAACAATTTGTTGGTAAGAATATTGTGAAAACAGAAAAAAAGTGTGGGCATAAACCGGCACATAAACAATTTAGAAATCCATAATAACAAATTTCCAAGTGTTTTGAAGAATTTGTAAAACGATTGAAACTGATTTTTTTCGATAATATTACACGTTGTATATCACCCAGAGAGATTGATAAAAGCGGGTAAAGCGTGTAAGGACCTGCATCACATGGTGTGCACACAATATTCTGTGTAAGAAAAGTACATTGTTAACCGAGTGGGAGATCTTGGAGATTCCCAACGAACACACAGTAGCCGCGCAAAACAAATGGTCCCTTTATGTAGGGCCAAGCGTGGCTCTCAGATCTACTGCGCTTACGCCAGGGAAACACGTTTAAGTCATTGGTGTCAGAAATAGCGCGGTTAAACTCAAGGCATTTTCATACTAACTTAAAAATGATTTTTCAAATCCACATGAATTGAGATATGGAGGTGAAAATTGAGGAAATTGAACAGAAGACCCTCTTAAACGTTTGTGTACTCCCTCATTTCTACTGCGGAAGTGAGTTGTTACAAAAAATCGGTCGAAAATTCATTTTGGGGTTGGTATGACACGGCTTTAATGATCTCAAGCAAAAAGCGTCGTGTTCCTCGCTCTCCATAAAATTGCATCGGAAAGAATAAAATGCCGGATTATCGCATTAAATCCCAAAGAATTCATATGCAAACTTTCATTACTTACAGGTATAACCCTCTCTCAACGCATTTCGAAAGCCTGTTTCGCATAATTTTAGTAAATATTTTGGTAATCACGTTGACAATAGTGATGCATTTATAATTACTCATGTCGGACTTATATACTCTCTTTGTTGTGAATAATTATTTTAGTAATTGATTCCGTGGGCTCGAACTCCTTTTTAGTCTCATCAGCTCACAGTACAATGACTGTGTTACGCACTGGCTGCCGTGGTGAACGAACGTGTTTACGGATCGTTCCGTGCACATAATAACAGTTTGTGTATAAGAAGATGTGTGAAGTTCCACTTAAGTGAATAAATATGGTATTATTGTGTATGAAAGTGCTCAATACGGAAAAATGACAACAAATGAGGATTTGAAATCACTAATGCTCTCAATACAAGCCGACTTGAGAAAAAACAACAAATCCCTTTCGGAAGTGACTAGCGACACTGAAAACTTAAAAGACTTAAATAAGAAGACTTTAGAAGAACTCATAACTTACAAACAAAAGTGCCAAAACCTGGAAAAACAGAACACCAAACTGAAGGGAAGATTAAGTTTCTGCGAGAGGAAAATTGACTACCTGGTCAGTAAGGAAAAAAGCTAAAAATGAAAAATACAAACGGATTATTTTCCAGAATGCACAAAGTCTTCGCTCGCAAAACGTGGGTTTTTCAAATGATCTTTCAAAGAAACAAACAGGAAACTGGAAAAAAATCCGCGAAAAACGTTTCACTTATAAACAATTACTAGAGCAAAAGGCAAAAAATCCAATAATTAAGGGCTCGAAAATTACCCTGGACAACAAATCCTATGATCTAACATCGATTCAAAAATATGTTTATGACTATTACCCAGAGGAAATAAACTGCATGGCATCAAATTACTTATCTGATGGAGAGGAATCAACATCATCAAAAGCTTCAACAATTCGTGGCAAAAGAGGACGCCGGAAAGATTAAAAAAAAACCCAGATAAAAAACGCAAAAACAGTGCGCAAAGGTCACATTCTTTTGGAACTCTGGAGGATTCTCTAACCTCCCTGACCTGCTGGAAAAAGTAGACAACAACGATATCATCTACCTAAGTGAAACCTGGCTCACTTCTCCTCCAAACCTCAAATTAATCGTTAGAAATTACGAAAGTAACTTGATCTTCAACCCAGCGAACGAAAACAGTGACAGTGACGAAAGGCAGAGCGAAGGGAGGGCTAATAATTATTACCAATGCACGGGTCTACAAGGTCGAACCATTCTACTAATCAGAAAACACTATCTTCGCCAAACTATCGGATAACAAAATAAATATCGTAATTGGTTCTGTATATTTAAATCCAAAATTAGATGTAAATTGTTTTATTGTGAATTTAGATGAACCGACAAGACTTTCTCTTGCTAAATTCCCTGATTATCCCATTTTTATAGGAGGTGGTTATAACGCAAGGTTATCTGACCTCAATCATATAAATCGAGATTTTTTGCCTGATAATGCGACCATTTTCAATGTAAGGTCAAGCCTTGATAAAGAAATTAATTCTGGAGGGCACAAGTTGCTTGAATGCGTGAAAAATAATGGCCTTATTTTACTTAATGTTTCTGTCATAATAGACTAAACGGTTTAAATCACTTTTCGCATTTCAATAAAATAACTGCTTGAGAAGAAAAAAAAATTAATCCAAGGTTCTTGTGAAAAAGTCAAGGAGGTTTCCAGGTTATCAAGGTTAAAAAAATGCAAGGAGAATTCCAGGTTTTCAAGGTTTTTGAGTTCGCTGGACACTCTGAAGGAAGATATCGTATCAGATTTATGCAGGCTAAACCATTTTTGAGGCCGGGAGAATTTTTTCCCCTAGAAAAGTTGATAAAAGTTATTAAAAGTTATAAAAGTCAAAAGTTATCGAGGTGTGAAGAAAAAATTTGAAGTATTTGGAAAAACAAAGCACAAAGCATATTTCGTCTCCGAGAGACTCTGCAAATTCAAGTGTAGAACTCATCTGAATTGGAATGGATAAAGTGCAATCCCCAAATTGATTTGATTCCAGATAACCGAGTACATCTAGCATCTTCCAGTAGCAGTGGAGGCGACAACTTGAATGCTACGCTCTCATTAGTATCCTCATTGAGTGAAGAAGCAGAGCTCGTTGACAGCATTGGTTTAGTAACGATGCAAATGGATGAATTGCCTGATTCGTTTGGTGCTGAAGTGTCAAATAAAATCCAAATTATGTGTCCAAGACTTGCAGCAGCTCATGATGCCGCCAAAGTAAGCCACAGACGGGCAGTTCACGCTTTAACGGCTTGCCAATACTTATAACTTCTGCAGGAGACGAATTGTTTCTTGGAGCCCCAGAATCTGTATCTGGTACTGGAAAGGATGAAGCTGAGGCGGCGTATGAAACTCTTGGAGAATGGGTCCTGCTTGATGTGGTGCAAGCAACCTGCTGCGATACAACAGCTTCAAACACCGTTTAATGAAACGGTGTTTGTCGACTATTGGGAAAAGCTATGGGACGAGACCTTTTATATTTAGCTTGTCGACATCATGTTGTAAAAATACAGCTAAGAGCTGCTTATGAGGTGAAGTTTGGCAAAATGTCATGACCTACCGTGCCAATTTTCAAGAATTTTCAAGATTCCTGGAAAGTGGAGAACAAAGAAAGGAGGGAAAGGGGAAAGTACAGGAAAACGCTAAAAAAGGATGGATTGAGCGCGAAGAGCATGGGGTCGATTGATGCATTTCTCAAAAGGAAGAGAGGGGAGAGGGGAAGCAGTGAAGACAAGGAAGATATAGGGTCAAGCTTGAAAAATCCAAAAATGTACAGAACGCCGCCGGAAAAACATAGTTTTGTAGAGAAGGATGAGAAAAATGTGGAGACAGAAAGGGATAGAGCTGAGGCTAAAGATCCGATGGAAATGACACAAAAGAAACGCGCGAAATGATGATAGAAGTAATGGGAATGTATCAAGAAATGCAGGAGAAAAGGGTCGAGGAAATACGGAAAGAAATTAGACAGGAAATGGCCGAACTTACCAAAGAAATGAGGAAATGGGAAGAAGTCAGGGAAAAGCTAGATTAAAGGATGCAGATGTTGGAGCAAAGACTAGAAAAGAAGGAAGAGTCTAATAAAAAGGTAGATGAGTTGGAAGGTAGAATAAAAAAAATTGAAAGAAAAAACCTTGAGTTTGGAGGTGGGGAGAGTGGGAATAAGGAGAAGGAAAGGCTGAGAAAAATAGAACTAAGAATAGAAAAGAGAGAGAGAGAAGGAAGAAAAAGAAACATAGTGATAAAGGGTCTTAGATCAGAGGGGAAGGAGCTGAGGGAAGGAGTGGAAGAAGTACTAAAAAGGATTGATGTTCAGGTAGAGATAGAGAAAGTGCGAAGTGTAGGGAGGGAAGAGCGAAGAGGGGAGAGAATGGTACTAGTGAAACTGAAGAAATGGAAACATAAGAGGGAAGTGATGACAAAGAAGAGGGTATTATATGGAAGCTCGGAGAGAAAAGAGGATGATTTGACGTGGGTAGAAAGAAGTAGGGGTTGATTTGGACGGTAATATGCAGGAGAAATCAGAGGAGATGAGAGAACTGATGGAAGGAAATAAGCAATAGAGTAGGCTGATAATAGGAGGTGATTTTAATGTAAGAACAGTAGATAGAGTAGGAAGGGAATGGGATGGAGAGCGAGGAAGAAAATCCAAAGACAAGATACTGAATGGGGAGGGAAAGAAGTTGTTAAAGAGCCTAGGGGAGATGGGATGGTTTATCCCAAACGGAAGTAAAGAGGGAGAAAATGAAGGGGAATATACACGTTTAGGAGGAAGGAGGGGAACGGCAATTGATTATGTGGTAGTGGACGACGAAGTAAGAGAGAAGGTTAAGAAACTCGAGGTGGGGAACTATATAGATTCAGATCACTTTCCCATAATAGTGACGGTAGAGGGAGAAATAAGTGATAACAAAAATGCTCAAAAGGAAGCAAAAGTAAAATGAGCAGGAAGAGGGGATTGGTCAATGGAATGGACAGAACAGTTTGAAGAAAAAGTGAGGAATATCAAAATGGAGGAAGGAAATGTGAACGAGGAAATGGAAATAATGATAGGAGAAATAAAAGGAGCATTAGAGTGCATAAGCAAAAAAGAAGTTAGTGAAGTAGGGGATAGAAGTTGATGGGATGAGGATTGTAAACAGAAGAAGGAAGTGAGAAGGGTATTAAGAAAATGGAGAGAAGGGACAAGTAGTGGAGAAGAATATAGGAGAAAAAAGAAGGAGTACACTGAGTTGTGTGATAAAAAAAAAGAGAAGGAAAATAAAAGGTTTGAAGAAGAAGCGGAGAAGGCTAGGACGGTAGAAGAGGTTTGGAAGGTGGTAAATAAAGAGAGAAGAAGAAGGAAAAGAGTAAACCAGGATATTGAGATGATAGAATGGAAAAAATATTTCATGGAATTACTAGGAGGGGTAGAGAAGAAAGTTAGAAAAGGAGGAAGAGATGGTTGGAAAACAGATGAGGAGGAGGACATTACAAGAGAGGAAGTAGTCAATGTATTAGGGATGATGAAAAATGGAAAAGCACCTGGTATAGATGAGATTCCAAATGAAGTATGGAAATATGGGGGACAGAAATAAAGGAATGGGCATGGATAATGTGCAATAGAGTATGGAGAGGAGAGGGTTGGCCAGAATTATTGGAAGAAGGAGTAGTGATACCAATAGTGAAGAAAGGCAAAGGGAAGGAGGTTAAAGATTATAGAGGAGTGACACTAATGCCAACACTGTATAAAGTACATGTGACTGTTTTATCGAAGAGGTAAAAAAAGGAAGTTGTTATGAAAAAGATAGAGCCACAGAATCAGACAGGGTTTAGAAAAGGGATGGGGGTAATAGACAATATATATGTTCTGAACTTTTTAGTAAATAAGAGGATTAAAAGGGAGAAAGGGGCAATGATAGCAGTGCTCGTGGACTTGAATGCAGCGTTTGATTCATTAGACCTAGGCGGGATAGCAAAAGTTATGGTAAAAAAGAGGATAAGAGAGGGATTAATAAAGAGAGCATCGGAAGTTTTTAGAGAGACAAAAAGCAAGGTAAAGGTAGGAGAGCAAGTGGGAGATAGTTTCTGGTTGGTGAGAGGGGTAAGGCAAGGATGTCTTCTGAGCCCACTTTTATTTAATATATTAATATCAGACTTGGAAGAAGAAATGAAGAGAAAAGGGTGAGAGGCGTTAGGATAGGGAACGAAAAGATATATACACTGGCATACGCAGAAGATATAGTGTTGATGGCAGAGGATGAAGAAGGGATGGCGGGCTTAATTACCGGATTAGAGAAATACTCAGATGGGAAAAAGTTGAATTTTAATGTAGAAACGACAAAGATAATGAGGTTTAGAAAAGGAGAGGGAAGAAAAATTAGAAGAAGGATATACCTTGCAAGCAAATGGAGATCATAGAGCTCATATAAGAGAAATGATAAAAAAAGCAGCAGGGGTAATGAAACAGATATGGGGAATAGGAAAAAGACGATTTAAAAAAAATTGGAGAAGGAGAATGTGGTTATTTGATACGCTGGTATGGCCGGTATTAGATTATGGAGCAGAGATATGGGGATGGAAAGAAAGAAAAGAAATTGAAAGTTTAGAAGAAAGGTATATAAGGTGGACGTTAGGGGTAGACTGGAGGACGCCAGGATATATGGTGAGAGAAGAAGCGCGAAGGGATAAATTAAGTACTAGAGCGGGAAAGAGGGCATGGAATTTTGAGACGAAGCTGAGGGAGGGGAAGGGAGGGGAGTTAGCGAGAAAGCGTTTGATGGAGGTAGAAGAAAGGAAAGGGAGGGCGATTGAATTAACGAGATGGAGGGAGAAATGAGGGAGTTTTTTAAGGCTAGAGATATAGAAGACGGGACTGGAGTCAACTATGAAGAAGCAGAAAAAATGGAGAGAGAAAGACAATTAATAGAAAGATGGGGATGATTGAGGAATCAAAATATAATATATGGTATAAGATGATAAAAAAGGAAGGAGTTTCAAAGTATTTAGAAAAGGGATGGGGAGAGAAAAGATGGACAAGAATAGCAGGATTCAGATTGGTGAACGAAGTAAGGGCAAGTATGTATTGGGAAAAGAAGGATATCAGGGAGTGCTGAATATGTGAATGGGAAAAGGAAACATATGAGCATGTATGGCAAGAATGTAGGAGAGGAATGGAAGTTAAAGAAAGCTGACGAGAGAGTGTGGTAAGGATTCGAGGGGAGGATGGTTTGGGGGAACAGTGGATGAAGGAACTAGAGGATGCTGTGGGAGCAATTGAAAAAGAATGAAAAAGTGAATACAAAAAATGGCAAAATGGAGGTACAAGAGAAGTGAAAGAAAAAGGAAACGAAAGTCGCTTAAATTAGAAGCGTAAAGAATTGTAAGTAATGATTATGTAATAGCATAAGTAAATTAAGATACGTCTGCGTTGCCGCTCTCTCTCTTTCTCTCGCTTGCACATTCGCTTTAGATCTCTCGCTCAGTCATTCGCTAACACGTCCCAAATTGCGCTATCGTCAAAAATAGATTTAAGGCGTTAGATATAAGATTTTATGTGAAAAGGTGTAAATAATTGTAAATAGTGAGGATAAGATTTTATAAAACATGTAGAAGGAAGTGCTGTAAGAAATGGAAGTCATGTAAACTCTTAGGGGACACATTATGAATGAAGAAGAAGAAGATCAACTTTTGAGAGATGCTTTGGAAGGTGAAACTGACGAAATTGCCATTTTTGTAAGAGAAAAACTTCAAGGAAAGCACTGCAGGGAGTACTACCGAGAATTCTTGGAACTTGTGCTTATTTTCTTGGGAGTAATAGCACCACGAGGATTATGTTTTCGTATTGCGGAAGCAGTACATCATGCCAGATTTATGGCAGAAGCTATTTACATGCTAAAAATGTTCCTTTTTCGAGAAGAATATCCCATGTCTGCAAGTGATTTACAGTCCTGCCTGGACTTTTGTATTTTTATAGTACGTATTATTGTTCAAGTTTGCTACAATGCCCCATGTGTTGCTGAAGCGCCTACTCAGGATCTTGAACTGATCAAGAAGGCTCACAAGTTCGCAGAACATGACAAAGAAATTTCCAAACGGTTTTTGAAAAACTCAGCAGCCATCACCAGAAGCAACAGCACTGGCCTTTTTTGACGAGGCAATACATGCAGAAAAGAAGAACATCATGGTGAAGGCATTATCGAGGAAAGGTAAAGAAAGTGATGAAAATATCGAACGTCTGGAACCAAAGAGCATGAAAGAATTATTGAACAAGGAAATTGAGCACTTCATCGCGGCGAATTCATATAACCTTTTTTCGCGATTTGGAATCTCGACATCTTTTCTTCAAGAAAACGCATCAGAATGGATGAAGAACGAAGATTACTTGCGAGGCTCAACAATTGTAAAACATTTCACAGTGGTGAATGATACTGCTGAAACAGGTGTTAAATTAATATAGGACTTAAACTGCTTGATAACAAGAAATGAGGACTGAAAACATACTTACTGAAAAACACAAAAAATATATATTAAAACTTATTTACGAAAATAATTCTATGTGTAAAATTTTATATTATTGATCCACATCTTTTAATAGAAAACTGATTGAACGAATAAAAATTGTATAAACAATGACACGACGTTTTTAACAGAATTTACTACTCCTCGGAATCATTCAATATTATTTTTAATTCAGAAAATACGACTAAAAAAATATTCTTGGAAAAATAATCGTTTAAGAAAAACATTATATTCGTTTAAAAAATTGAAAAATGGTTACTTTATTCATTCTATAGACTATGCAGTCAAAAAAATAATTGTATTTGTTTTATTTTATTTTAATTTTTCAAAGTTATCGGAAAAAAATGCTTAAGCAAATGAAAATTGTTTAAACAAATAGAAATTTATTAAACAATAAAAGAAATGTATCAAAATTGAATAATAATTCAGCAAAAAGTAGCATAGGATACCAATTTGAGAAAAAACTAGATATCTCTGGGTCAATTTTCAGAAATTTTAAGAATAAACAGTGAGTAATTGTTTAAATAATCCCATAATGTTTTGAAAAAATTACTACTTCAAACAAAGACAAACTCTTACATTACTATTAGTAATTATTTGTATGAAAGAGACGACGGAAATTGCTGAACAGTAACAATAATACGTGAAATGGAATTTTTTTATTTTGTTTCATATCTGGGGCGCTGTGGGGGTAGTGGTTTAGGGGGGGGGCAAGGGTGAGTTGAAAGTAAAAAAGCACTTCCATGCAGGAGGTCTGGGGTTCGATCCCTGAGCCGGGTACCAATGGTAATTTTTCTATGTACTTCTACCGCGGCTTTGGTGGCTCGTAACCCACCTTAAACTGTAGATCCCGCCAGAAAAAGCTGGTATCGTACCAAGGTGGGGATCCATATCGAGGGGAATAGCCTTGGGGGTCGAAGCTGATTCTGTGAAGACTCGAAAATGAGTCACCGATCTCCTTGCGTAGAGGCAGGCCCTCTGAAGGGACCTCCGCTCGGTGGTCGCTGGATTTCTTCGAGTCATGAACACACACACACACACATACACTTACATAACACACCAGGACAGTGCTTCGAATCTGTACATCTACCTGATGACCTCAGAGGGAATGCTCCGTACACACTAGCCTTCTAGGGAGGCTGCCGTATGGCAGAGTGGGTGAGGATCACTTTGCCTGATCAACAAAGGAGGACATCGCTTACTGTGCGATGGGTATGCCTGGCACCTGAGAGGTATAATCTCAGAACGTTGATAACAACGAAAACCCACCGAGATAAAAAAACACTCGGCGAAGGATGGCCGGATTCGGAGTACTGCCTTGAGAATAAACACGGGTGTGGCATAATAGGCCTTATAACTTGAGCGCCAGGGGTTGGCACCTCACGGACCCCCCGCCTACATTACAACTAACTAACTTCTCCGAAAATCGAAAATGGGGGGGGGGGGGACTTGCCGTGTAGCTCGAAAATCGTTTTTTGGACCACCGTAGACTTTGCACACTTTGTGGTGTCAGAAACACCCAGAGCTTCATCACGTTTCACATCAGTCTTTGCGAAATCTTGGTGCCTACCTCTTGAAAGCTGGATATGAACACAGGACGCTTCCCCAAACACTGCATGAAAAGTGGCAAACTTTCGCTTATTGAAATGGAAGGCTAAAACTGGCGATGGATCAAAAACCCAAAAGACGCTTGCATAAATCGAACAAGAAGATTGGATGGGCAAGAAAGAATGGGTCCCGTGCTCAGCATGTGATCAACTACATAATATCTTGTAAGCCGTTCATGAAAAGGGTCCGAAAGCTCACCCACGAACTAAGGATCTACCATCAGACACTGAATAAGTCAAAGCTGCTGACAAAAACCAGTTCCTGTTAGATCACTGAAGTTAAGCAGTGTTGGGCGCGGTTAGCACTTGGATGGGTGACCATTTGGGAATACTACTGCGTGTTGTTGGCTCGTCGTGGGTGTGGTTAGCCCACACTTGTAGTTATTTACTATAAGAAACTATCCACCTACAAACACTACCCGAATCGGGTAGTGACACGCCTACCCCGAAAGGGAAATGGCTTAATGGTGTACGTACATACATCAAGCCTCTTAAGCAAATTCACTTTTTCTGCCAAAAATGTATCGAAGCCCGACGAGGTAGAAATGTCTTGGAGAGAAGCTCACAAGATCCCACCATGTAAATTGAATCAAGACACTAAAAATATCTTCCGCTGCAAGGAGTTTTGCGACAACCTCATAACATCTGAGGAGGGGTTTCCATCAATCACTGCCCAAGAGGTAAAACAAGCATTTTGGTGAACAGAGAACTTTTCCGCTGCAGGATCAGATGGAATTAAAAACTTCTGGTGAACGAAGTTTACCTCTACACACCAACAATTGGATCGCATCGTAGATAGGTAGATAGGTAGGTCGATGGGTAGATAGGTAGATAGGTAGGTAGGTAGATAGGAAGGTAGTTAGGTACATAGGTAGATAGGTAGCTAGGTAGATAGGCAGATGGGTAGATAGGTAGATAGGTAGATGTATAGATGGGTAAATAGGTAAGTAGGTAGAAAGGTAGATAGGTAGTTAGGTAGATAGATAGATATATAGGTAGATATGTAGATAGGTAGGTAGGTAGGTAGATAGGTAGATAGGTAAGTAGGTAGATATGTAGATAGGCAGGTATGTAGGAAGGTAGGTAGATAGGTAGATAGGTGGATAGGTAGGAAGGTAGGTAGATAGGTAGATAGGTAGATTGGTAGGTAGGTCGGTAAATAGGTAGATAGGTAGACTGGCAGATGGGTAGATAGGTAGATAGATAGGTAGATTTTCAGATAGGTAGATAGGTAGATGGGTAAATAGGTAGATAGGTATATAGGTAGATAGGTAGATAGGCAGATAGGTATATAGGTAGATATGCAGGTGAGTAGGCAGGCAGGCAGGTATGTAGGTAGGTAGGTAGATTGGTAGGTAGGTAGATAGGTAGATAGTCAGGAGCATCAGGCAGACCAAGGCAGGGAAAGTTCTCCTCGAGGTTAGAGCTAAACCGGAGGAGAGAGCCAGTTTTGGCGATGTATTGAAGGGAGTCTTGGGGGAAAAAGGTGGCATCAGGCACCTCATTCCAAGAGCCCAACTAGTGGTTTGTGAACTGGTAGAAACGGCCGAGGTAGTGGAGGTGCAAGAAGCACAGAGGATTTTCTAGGGAAGGACATCGGTAGTTCCCGAAAGGTAAACCTTGCCGAGACTGAAGGTGGGTTGTGTAAGCTGCCGGATGAAGGCATTAACTGGTTGAACCCGGTGCTTCCGTTGCCCCGAATATGGCCACATAGCTAGAGAGTGCAACGGAGAAGACCGGAGCAAAAGCTGCTGGCAGTGCGGTCAGGAGGGGCACAAGGCGTCATTCTGCCAAAGCCTGGCACTACGGCGTCTGCCAGGCAACCGTAAAAAAAGCCTGAAATGGATCCCAAAATGAATCAATTGAACACTTAACACCAGCTACCGGATATGAGTGAGTAGGTAAGCTCGCAGGACGCAGAACATCCACGCTGGAGATCGCTGATTAGGCACACTGGCCCATACCCCAATTCTTTGAAGTAATGCGAAAGCGGTTTCCGAAGACTTGAGTAGGTAGAAGGGAGGGGTTTAGTCGGTAAGAATGCGACACTACCCAGCCTTTAGCTGGGTGTCTTATGCAACATTTCCCCTCCTCATACAAAAAAAAAGATAGGTTGATAGGTAGGTAGGTAGAAAGATAGATAGGTAGATAGGCAAGCAAGTGCATAGGAAGGTAGGTAGATAGATAGATAGGTAGGTAGGTAGGTAGGTATGTAGGTAGGTAGGTATGTATCTCTTTTTGTGCTGCTGGCTTGTTCTGGTTGCAATAGAGTAGGCGCTCCGCATATATAACCTCTTTGCAAGAGGTGCTCCGCACGTTTTCGCAGCAGTTGTTGCGAAGAGTGCGAGAGCTTTGGGTCTTTCTCGCATGATAGAGCATGCAGCCGCGCCAAGTAGCCTTTTCGCTTAGACGCCATATTAGTATCGCAGAACTCCAGCAGTTCGCCCCTTAGTTGATCCGTCCATTCAAACTATTGAGATGCTACCGGTCCATCGCATTGACACTGCCTTGATTGGCTCCCCCACCTCTATGGTAGTCATCATGCGAGGGTAAGACTCTGGGAGATCTGCAATATTTCAGAAACACCGATCGTGACCCCACTTCCTGGTACCAGGCAGGCTTCGGCGCGGTTGCTTGCGTCTTGTCTTGGGGGTTCTTCTTTCTGAGCTATCTCTGGACTATTGTCTGCGACTGCTCATTCAGTTTGTACCCATATTTAGCAGTAACTTTCGGTGCAAGGACCCTCCATCCGCAACCCAAGACGCGTCTGGTACCCTGATCAACAGCTTTCCGTTTTGAATTATGAAGAAACTGAACAGAACTGGAGGATCTCTGGTTAGTGACCGCAGTGCGATGTAAAAGATCAGAGGGCTCATTTTGTTGCCCTGAAAGATGATGCTCTAAAAAGTGACGCTGTTCGTTGTCACACGATAATTTCCAGATGAGATACTGAATCTAGTTTTGCAAAGGAACATCAATCTCTCTATGCATCTCACTATGTGTGAATAAACCTTCAAGCTTTCCAACAGGCAGATGATAATTCTATGAGATGTTGAATTGGAAGTTTTTCGGTAGTCAATACAGACCATCGAAAGGCAGCGCTTCTGGACTGCTGCATTCTTGCAGACGCACCTGTCAATTAGCAAGTTCTCTCGCCATCCTGCTGCACCTTTTTCCGAGTCACATTGTTCGCAACTCTCTCTCGACACAGGTCTTAATGTTCAAATAATCTTGTCGTGTCAGATAGCTGTAAATGTCTCATACAGCGTGTTTAGACAAGTTATTGGCCTGTAGTTTCCTGGGTTGGACAAGTCGCCTTTCTTCAGTATGTGTACAGTGCGTCCTAACACCAGCCACTCTGGAATGGGCGTCTCCAACCGTAAATATGAGATGAAGATGTTATGAGGTTGTCGCAGAGTTCCTTAGAGCGACTGATATTCTTAGTGTTTTCGTTGACTTTCAGTTATGGGATCTTGTAAACCTCTCTCCAAAAAGCCTCTTACTTGTCAGGCTCAAGTAAATTTTTGACAAAAACAGGGAGATCGCTGAAGAGGCGCGACGGGTCAGTGAGAAACTGTTGATTCATCCTGACTCAACCCTCTCGCTTTTGTATTCTCCTCCTTGGGTCAGATAACACCCGCATCTTGTCAACAATGTGCTGTATGATTGTGGGCGTATTTGCAGATTCTCTTCGTAAACGGCCTACCAGATGTTATGTAGTCAATAACATACTGAATAAGGGACGAATTATATCTTGCCCATTCAATCTTCTTGTTCATTTGATGCAAGCGTCTTTTGGTCTTTTGATCCATCGTCCTTAGAGCCTTTAATTTGAATCAGCTAAAGATCTCGCCGCACCATAAACTGAACAATTGTCGGTTCCGAGGTCGGACTCCGCCAAAACATCTTCACGAAGACAGGCCTGTATTTCAGCCAGATCATAGGGTATGGGAGGAAACTGGATGTTAATGTTTCGCCTTGTCTTGAAATCACTATCATTTCTCAGGGGGTGCCTGCTTTCCGCAATTGGTCTTAATGTCTCTTGCTCCTCTTTGTTTGCGGCTTGTTTATTCCGCGGCTAAGAAAGCGCTCTGAATTCATATCCACGTTTCGAGAGGTAGCCTGTTTGATTTCGCAAATACTCTTGCGAAACGTGATAAAGCTCTAGTTGGTTCTGGAACCACAGAGTATGTATGCGTGCCATTAAGCCTCCGTGAACAGGGATAATGCTGGCATCGAAGCAGTCCAGAAAGTCATCCTTGAGTCGTTTTGGCCACTCCATGTGAGCGTTTCGCCGATTCGTCGTCGTTTTTCCATTGTCCGGTGCTCTGTAAGTTCGATTCTTTTAAACTGTATCCATAACTTTTTGGTGCTTTGGTGGTGGCATTGGTGTTTCCGCAAACAGCTAGGAAAAGGGTTCGTCCATCCATGTAGAGCCCTGCATGCAAGGATAAGGCTGTATGCTCTGGGAGGTCGCCCGGTATCCCTGAGTCACCGTTCGAGACACCTCACCCAGGTGCTATTCAGCTTTCAGCACGGCCCAAGATAAGCAACACTTAAAAAGCTCTCGCGTCGCCTCCAATGTGACGTGAGTGGATTCTTTCAAAACTCTTTTCTCGACAATGGCTGACGAGCTCATTTTATAAAATTGGACTATTTGTTGTTGGTTAAGGTGGAACAGGAGGAGGAGGCCGTTACAAGCTAACCGTTGCTTTTCACTTGAGGAGCTTATTACTACACCCAAACTTTTTCTTCGCACACTCAATAGCCAGAGTTGTTTCGCCCGACTCATGCTAACTTAAGTTAAGGCAGCTAGTATTAAAAAAATTATGCTTTTCCAGCAATTGTTCGCCTACCCCATCTTTGCCTCAGCTACTTTTCCTTGCTTTCTTGAACCTCTCTAGTACTCTATACATAATAAAATCGCCCAGCCACATGGAATTTTCCGTAAAGTCAGCATAGGTGAAATCTTCAAATTAATCGCCCAAATGGGAATAAACTCTCTGTATGGCAAGGAATTCCTTCCGTTTTAAATGAAATATTTTCAAACTTAAAATGGAAAAATATGAAGTCAAACGCCACTGAATGGAGATAAAAAAGGAAATTTATTCATTTTCGAAGCCTGCAGTGACACAAAGATTAACGAAAAATGATAAAAAAAAAGCCTTCAGAACAGCAAAAATGAATATAAGAATGAAAAAATTAATTATTCGTCGTCAGAATCGTATTGTCCAATCCAATCCAACAAGAAACCATCTTCCACGTTCGACATATCGCCAAGCTGTTCGTCGACCCTCTTGAGGTAATGCTGCAAGCTGCTCCGAGGAAAGCCATAGGCCATGGCAGTCGGTTTCACGGGCTCATTGTCGATTTTGCACTGCTTAATGGCTTCGATGTATGAGTTAACAATTACAGAGAAAAATCCGTGAAAATTCTGTGGAAACATTATTTTCAATTTTTTTTGTTTTTGTGATAATTAGAATTTTTCTCCACTTAAAGTGGAAAAAGTGTTCATGGAGAACTTCCAGGCCCCCATGAGCCCATTTCGGCCGGGGCTCCGCCCCTAGACGCCGTCGGGACAACAACGATTTTTGACAGTTTGCAGATAGAAAAACGCGCTAAGTGAACAAATACAGGTGCCCACAACTGGTAAAATGTTGGCACTCACAACAGGAAACTGCTGAGCTGTCAAAAAATGACCAGAAAATTGTTTAGTACGAACATTTCGATGAGACCGATATGAAATCACAAAATATATTGAATTTCTTTTATAAATATGAGATACTTACTTTTTTGCACCAACTCACTTCGGTTTATCGCACTTCAAACGCAAGAAAAAACTACATCACCGTCGATTTTTACGGATGAAAAGATGTAATTGACTGTAGCTACTACACGAATGCGTCTGTTCACTTCGGTGTCAGCACTAAATCATCATACCAATATGGCACACAAATGACAATCGTCAGATCAGCTGTTTCTGCTCACTGTCAAAAGTTATGCCGGGGTGCCCACAACCGGGTGATGTCCACAACTGGGCAACTTCCCCTACATGATCCTGCAAAAAAACCTACATGCAAGCCAAACTTTCAATAATTCTGTATAGGTTCCTTTACAGTGTGAACTGAGGCGCGGGTTCATGTACAGGAAATTGCCCAGGATCCTCTACATGAATTTGCATAGGAACTAATTCACGAGGGATCGCTAGTGAGTAGTTAAGTTAGGTCGGTTCAAGGACACCACTACGTAGTTCCAGCTGCCACCGACAAATGGCGCCGCTGTTCAGTTACCTAAGTCCGTAATTGAACGGTCGGTAAGGTAGAACCTTCGCGCATATTATTGATTTAGTCAATGAGGATGGTACCTGTTTTACCGATCGAATACACAAGCAATTTTGATGAAGGTATCTCACGTCGAATCAGGGATTCCCAAAGTTCTGGAACTTTCTAGAAATTGGATTTTCTTGGAATTTCGATCAATAAGAATCTAGTGCCTTTGAGATTTTTATTTGATACATTTTCTGGATAACCTCGGTTGTTAAACATTGATCGGAATTTTTGGAAAGCTGGAATGAATTTGTGGTTCACTCATTGAGGTGGGTCCCTGCAAAACTGACTAAGTAAAAACTTGTACTTGTAATAATACATATTTAAAATACTGGGTATCGAACCTTCTAGAAATATTGACATGATCTCTGACGATCATCGATATTGGGCGTAACTTCTAACGGCTTTTCAGGAAAGATCAATTGATAATCTTAACTTCCACCCAGAATAGTACATCACTGAAATTCAATGTGTCGAGCCTTCGGAAATTTTTACGTGATCTCTGACGATTTTCTATACATCAAAGTTTTTCGAAGGTCTGACGTATAACATGTGGTCCCGATACGTCTTCTAGTTCTAGAAACATCGACGCAGTTAATTATAATGACCGCTCACTCTAATTACCCCTAATCTATTAACATTATAAAAAAATCGATCAAAGTTTCTGAAATATTTGTTGCTTGCAGGACTCTTGCCTGCATGAAATTTCTAGATCCGTCGATATGTGATCTCTACCTTAATTCTATAAAGATCTATTGATTCAAGTATGTAGAAGGATACAGGTTTTCTTTACTAAACTTCCTAGAAGCATTGATATCTAATATTTACCTAATCTTAACCCCGGTGATCTTTACTTGAATCCGAAAAGGGACAATCAAAGTTTAAAGAGATTTCAATGCAGAGAATCTCGAAAGCAATAGCCCCTTCTAGAAAGTTTGATTGTTCCTTCTCGAATTTAGGTCAAGATTACATCCAACAGGGCTTCGCAGTATATAAGACTGTGTAGTTGAGTTCTACAACATTTAGGGTACAGTTCAGTGGCACACAAGCCTGCCCAGTAAAGTACCAGAGTACATACAGCTGCGCTGTGTGCACATGTAATACTTTCGATGCACAGTAGACTTATAAGGCACACGTGGATGCAGAATACAGTTCAGGGGTGCCTAGGGCTGCACGGTAGACTTGTACAATTATTATGACTGCGCAGTAATTTTGTAAATGTGCAGTAGGCTCCTATGGCACACATGGGTGCGCTGTACAGTTTGATAATACACAAGGTTGCGCAGTACACGAATCATATATAGAGCTGCGCAGTGTAGTTCTATATTACATAAGGCTGCGCAGTACACTTGTACCGCATACATAGCTGCAAAGTACTATTCTGGCGGGTTCTGTAACACGGTTCTGTCACGTGCTAAATTCCAGTAGAAGAGTAATCAATGTCTATCTTTCCGGGAATTTTTTCGATGATTTCCTATTTGTACATCAAGGTTTCTAGAAGGGGTTATTGTTTTCCAATTTTCCCTGCATCGAAATATCTAGAAACTTTCTACATTCCAAAAAAATGAATTAAACTTTGTATAAGGTTCGTTGCATACATTCATAAAATTTCTTATTTCCTGAATATTCCTTTCCTTATTCCTAAATTCGAGAAAGAACGATCGAAGTTTCTAGATGAGGCTATTGCTTTCGATATTCCCTGTATCGAAATATCTGGAAACTTATATAAATGTATGTAGAGTGGAGGTGACGTCTAATAAAAGCCGAAGTGGAGCGAAGCGCAGTCATTTCATCACCAGCTCATAGTAAGAAGCATTTGAAGTAAAGAGTGAATGGTAAATAGTGATAGAAAATTGAAAAAATATTAGTCGAGTAAATAGTGTATGAGAGAGCGGAAAGAAAAAAAAGTTGAGGTGTGGAAAAACTTCCATAATAGTAACTTCTAGACCAGGTGATAAGATGCTTCTCAACAAGTGTGTAAAACATGTTCCCATTATCGAGGAAGCTTTAACCCTGATTTCTTCATCTTTGCCTGGAAATATACAGCTAGACAAAGTCATTAAATGAAGAAACGATTGTATGATGCGTGTAAGACTGTGAGAAAGGACCTTTGTAAAAAAACACTACCTCTGACAATAAAGCAAAAACGAAAGTGCCTTATTGTTGTGGCTCCTTATATGAATTCGCGCCAGTTTACAGGAATTGATAATTATCACGTGATTGAGCCCTTGCCCCTTGCATCGATCCCGAAAAGCTTGATAGAATGCTCTGAATTGCCGTGTAATCCACATGTTAAGAGTGCCTAATTTCTCTTCTTCGCTCTGTCTAGCGAGTCTCATTACATATCTCGCGGATTTCGGTTTAGTCAACGCTTCGCGAGTGCTTGTACTCCTTTGTGGCATATTTTTGAAATTCAATAAACCTTGTGGCTTTCAAAATGAAAGTTCGTAGTCTTTTTACTGAAAACAAAGTTCCCAGATCTACGTACTACTTATCCAGCAAATTATTACACAAAGTTCGACTTTTGTTCAATTAAATTGAAAGAGTACGAACATAAAATTGGTCCTCCGAGTCGGATTGGTCGTGATCTGTGAGAACGAATTCGTAAAAATTTCCTACGAGAAACATTTTCGGAGAATAAAATGCACCTTTTAGTGAGAGAATAATTTTGGTTAATAAGTGGAGAAAAATCTCATTTAAGAACCTCTGAACAGCCAAGAAAAGTGAAGTTCGTGCACATTAAAACAGTGAACAATAACCGAGAAACATGAAGGTTGTGGAAGTAAGAACCCGAATTCGATTAAATAACTTTTAATAAATTCATAATGTTCAAACATTCCAGAATCTTATTTTGTCTTTAATCGAGACATGAGATCGTATCAATTTAATCTCATTGTCCGAACACCTGGGTCTCCTTCGCAACATTAGTCTGTTTATTCAGTTTCTCTTTTGCTCGCGTTATAATTCGAACTCCTAAGAAATAAATACAATTTTCATGTACGCTTACTGATTCATAATTTGAACTTTAAAACCGATCTCACTATGAATATATCTTTCTAAACAAGTGTCTCACTCTCACACACAGTGAAAAAATGACAAGTAGAAACTGAAGGTGATGTGCTACGTGAACTGTTTATTGATCACGTTGTGATTCAAATACAAGACTACAATTCTTGTATAATTTAAGCAATTAATCGTCATTGAAATAAATAGACGTAAAAAAATGGATGCCCTTTTAGCTGAACAGGAAGCAGCTATTGAATCCTTGGAAAGGATTCTCCTAGCTTCATGAAATTAGAGAAGGAAGGTGTCACTTTAGCTGTCGCAGAAGGAAGATTCACCATTTTGAAAGAAAATTGGAGCCTTTGTCAACAACAACATCGAAAGATTGTCGTCGAAGCGGTAAAAGTAGATAAGTCTCAAATCACTTATTTTTCTAAAGATGTGTTTAAGAAAGCAGAGCTAATCTTTTTCAAAGCTTTTTCGAATGATTTTTTTGTTAAAATAATCGCACAGTTCAATGCTTCAAATAGTACTTATATCTTGACTGGCGAAGCTGCACAAGTACTTAAACATATTGCAGTTACTGATAGGAATTATTCCAGTGCTTTAGATTCACTCAAAGAACGTTATAAAAATAAGCGAGTCATTATAAATGCATATTTACATTCCTTTATTTCTCTTGCGCCTGTAAAAAATGAAACAGTGAAGGATCTGAAGCAACTTCGTGACACAACAAATGAAGCTATGTTAGCCTTGAAAAATTTAGGTCGCCCAGTAAAACATTGGGACGATATTTTATTATTTTTGATAGTCAAAAAACTGCACAAACCCTCGCTGACAGAATGGAAAAGATATGCAGCCGATCTTTCTGAAGTTCCATCTTATAAGGACCTTGATACATTTTTGTCCATTAGAATTCGTACTTTAGAAGCAATTCAAATGACCAAAGATAACAATTTCAGTGGTTCGCAGTTGAATTCAAATCAAAGTAAATCACATCAAACTAATACTCAAAATAATAACAATAATTCAGGGACACTGAAGTGTATCTTATGTCAATCGAATCACGCCTTATATCAATGTGCTCAATTTAAAGTTCAACCTGTTTCGAAAAGAATGGAGATTGCTCCTGAGCATCGTTGTTGTTTTAATTGTTTAAAAAAAGTGCATATTCCACGTAATTGTAAAAGTAAATCCATATGTATTCAATGCAAACGTAAGCATCATTCCTTGCTACACAGCGAGCAATCTTCCCCAACTGAGAATACTACAAATCAACAACCTTTTAACGCCTTTGACTCTTATAATTTGTCGACTAAAGAAGAGCATTCTTCGAATTCAAATAGGTCAAATGCGCATTCTAATTTGAGACCAGGTACATCTACTACTAATTCTAATACTAACACGCATCATGCTACTAGTCGAAGCGCCTTGTTACCGACAGCTAGAATTAAAATTTGTTGTAGTAATGGCAGAGAATTTATTGTTCGCGCTTTATTAGATCAAGGCTCTCAATCAAGTTTTCTCACTGAATCTATGGCTCAAACTTTACGAGCGCATCGCTATCCTATTGAGACAATAGTAACAGGAATGTATGATGTCTATATCGGGACAGCAAAATCGCGAATCAATTTAACTGCCTTTCCTTATAATAAAGATAGTCCAGGCACCTTGCTCTCCTTGTTGGTAGTACCAAGTATCACTAAATATGTTCCACTTTGGGTAACAAATTTTCCGATGGAGTATCTCTCTGACCTTGAGTTAGCAGATCCTGAACCCTTTTGTACGAACAATAAAATAGATCTTGTTATTGGTGCTGATTATTATGGCTCAATTTTGCTACCTGGTCTTATACAAGGACCTTCTAATGATTTTACGATCCAATCAACTAAATTTGGTTGGATTATTCCAGGTCCTTTGAAGAATTGTACTTTTTCAGCGAACACTATAACTGCAATGCATACTTGTATTGCTATAAAAGATCTTGAAAAAGATCTTACACGTTTTTGGGAACTAGAAAAAGTTCCTGAAAAAATTCATCTCACAAAAAATGAGCAACAATGTGAAGAATACTTCCGCGACACACATAGTCGCAATCCAGATGGTAGATACGTCGTGCGTCTCCCATTTAGGAAGGATAAACAAGAAGCTGTTGGTGAATCGTTTCACATTGCAAAAGCTATGATGTTTAGGATTGAACGTCGGTTAAAAGATAATCCAGAATTAGAGCTCAAATACAATAAATTCCTAAAGGAATATGAAGAATTAGAACATATGCGAGAAATTAAAAATCCTTTTGAAAACAAAGGTTCTAATTTAAAGCCGGCATATTTAACGCATCATCCCGTAATCCAGGAAACAAGTAGTACTACCCGCGTCCGCGTAGTTTTCAACGCCTCATCCCCTACATCCTCTGGAAAATCACTTAATGACCAATTAGAGGTAGGCCCGAAGCTTCAAGCTGACATTACGTCTATCATTCTTCGACGGCGTTCGTATCGATTCGTATTGGTAGCCGATATCTGTAAAATGTTTCGACAGATATTAGTTGATCCTCGTGATATAGACTGCCAACGTATCTTGCATAGACGTGAACCGTCTCAAAATATTTCTCATTTTCAACTTCTTACCGTAACTTATGGTACCGCCTCAGCTCCTTATTTAGCCAACCGCGTTTTGAAACAATTAGCTGGGGATGAAGGATCTAAATATCCTTTAGCAAAAGAAATCTTAGAACGTGATTTTTATGTTGACGATGTACTGTTTGGAGCAGATGACTTAAATTCTGCCGTTCTGAAGGTCGTCGAGTTGGATAAACTTCTCCCTAGTGGAGGTTTTTGCCTTCAAAAATGGGCTTCTAATGAACCCAGAATACTAAACGACTCACACATTCTCTCAGATAATAATACGATCAGTTTTTCACAAGAAGAAACTGAAAGTAGAGCATTTCTAGGTTTTCACTGAAATGCCAAAAGGGATATTTTTCAATTTAAAATCTCAACAATAGATCCTCTACTAGCAACAAAAAGAATAGTACTTTCAATTATCTCGAGATTGTACGATCCTTTGGGATGGGTAACCCCTGTAGTTTTCGTGGCCAAGATCTTAATGAAAGAACTCTGGCTGCGTAAACTAGAGTAGGATGCAAAATTACCCGATGATCTTCTGGATCAATGGAAGAATTATTACTTGAAACTTCCATTGCTACAGGATCTTAAAATTGTTCGCTGGACAGAACAAATGTCAAATAAAACAGTCTGCGAGCTACACGGATTTTCTGATGCTTCCATGAAAGGATATGGTGCAATAGTATACTTAAGAATTTTACGAGACCTTGATGATTCGCATATTACGCTTCTTATAGCTAAATCTAAAGTAACTCCATCAGTTACCGTTCCAATTCCTCGTCTAGAGCTTTGCGCTGCCGTCCTTCTATCGAAATTAATTCAAAAGGTAGAAAGAGACCTTAATCTAGACAATGTTCCGATATATGGATGGACAGATTCTTCAACTGTTCTGGCCTGGCTTAAAAAAGAACCGTCAACCTGGCCCACCTTTGTCGCCAATCGGGTTGCGGAGATACAAAGTAAAACTCCGACTATAAAATGGAAGTATGTTCCTACCGCCGAAAATCCAGCAGATTCTGCATCAAGAGGTCTCTCTCCGATAGAGATTCTTGATAATAAATTATGGTGGTGCGGACTGCATTGGTTGAAATGCCACTCTATCGAATGGCCTACATTAACACCAGACCCTCCATCCACCGAAGATCTTAAGGAGCGAATAACAACTAAAGATCATACTTGCGTAGCAGATTGTCCCGTTTTTTCACTTAGTCAATTACCGCAAAAAATGTCTTCTTGGCCAAAACTGTTGAGAGTCACGGCATATTGTAATCGTTTTATTCATATTCTATGCAAAAAAACTCCTTTCCAGGAAAGATAATAATTTGTCAAGCTCACTTAAATTTAAACTTCAAAAAATATTAACGGCTAAACCTAATTATCTTTCACTAGCTAGATTTTACTGGCCAAAAGAAACTCAGAATACTGAACTTAAAAAGGAAAAACAAGCTCTTCTTAAAAGAGATGAAATTCCAAAAATAAGCTCTTTGAAAACGCTCAACCCTTTTCTAGATAACCAAGGCTTATTACGCGTTAAAGGTCGGTTAGAAAACGCTCCCATATCCTTTGATGCAAAAAATCCGGTGATTTCACCCAAAGGTCGTATCTCAGAATTGATCGCTGCACAAGCTCATCTGAGAACCCTTCATGGAGGGTCTCAAATAACGTTATATTTATTGAGAAAAAATTTTTTGATAATGGGTACTCGAAATCTCGTTCGAAATCTTATTAAAAATTGTGTAATTTGCGCTCGACAAATAGCCGAAACGCCATCTCAACAAATGAGTGACCTTCCAGTCGCGAGAGTCACTCCTTCTAGGTGTTTTCAACACACTGGCCTAGATTACGCTGGTCCCTTTAAAGTGAGGCAAGGTAAAGGCCGCGGTTATCAGTCACAAAAATGTTATGCTGCACTATTTGTATGTCTCGCCGTCAGAGCAATACATTTGGAATTAGTCAGTGACTACACCACAGAAAGTTTCCTAGCAGCCTTTAGACGTTTCGTTTCACGTCGTGGTTTACCCTCTGACTTGTATAGTGATAATGGAATAAATTTCCAAGGAGCTGATCGCGAATTACAACGCTCCTTTAAAATGGTAGTTGCTGACGAAAACGTCAAACATTTTCTAGAAAAGGATTCTATCAAATGGCACTTCATGCCTGCTTCAGCGCCACACTTTGGAGGTCTCTGGGAGGCTGGAGTGAAATGTTTCAAAACGCATTTTAAGCGCATTGCTCACAATCTCACTCTCACGTTCGAAGAGCTAACTACTGTTCTATGTCAGATAGAAGGTTGTCTAAATTCTAGACCAATAGCAGCAAATTCAAGTGATCCCGATGATTTTTCCTATCTTTCTCCAGGACATTTTCTAATTGGAGGTCCACTGATTTCTATTCCTGAACCTTTTATACTAGAACTTAAAGAAAATCCTGCTCTCCGATGGCAAACTACTCAACGTGTAACTGAACACTTTTGGAAACGTTGGTACGTTGAGTATTATCAAAAATTACAACAAAGATATAAATGGCAAAACGTGAAGGTTAATATCAACATTGGAGACATGGTGCTTATGAAGCTCCCGAATATTCCACCTTCTAAATGGCCCTTAGGGAGAATAACTGAATGCTTTCCCGGTAAAGACAATCGAGTAAGAGTAATCACCGTAAAAACTGCTAAAGATAGTTACCGACGTCCAATTCATGAAGTATGCTTACTTCCTGTCCGCGCAAATGATCCTTAGTTAAAAAGACTAGTTTTGTCACGGCGGGCGGCGCCACGCCTTATTATGCGTATAAAACAAAATTAAATAAATAAATCAATGTGAACCGAAATGGTACTTAATTTGAGTTTATCATCGTATTGAAATATTTATGTATTTGATGTTTACTTATGTTGTTCTTAATTATTGTTTGAATTTTATTATTATTTTCAGAAAGCCTTTCATTCCAAATTTAAAATCGGAACGAGGCGGGCGGCATGTTGTGGCTCCTTATATGAATTCGCGCCAGTTTACAGGAATTGATAATTATCACGTGATTGAGCCCTTGCCCCTCGCGTCGATCCCGATAAGCTTGTTGTTAGAAAGCTCTGAATCGCCATGTAATCCACATGTTAAGAGTGCCTAATTTCTCTTCTTCGCTCTGTCTAGCGAGTCTTATTACATATCTCGCGGATTCCGGTTTAATCAACGCTTCGCGAGTGCTTGTACGCCTTTGTGGCATATTTGTGAAATTTAATAAACCTTGTGGCTTTCAAAATGAAAGTTTGTAGTCTTTTTACTCAAAACGAAGTTCCCAGATCTACGTACTACTTATCCAGCAAATTATTACACAAAGTTCGACTTTTGTTGAATTAAATTAAAAGAGTACGAACACTTATCATAATTGGAAAATTAGCATTACTTGAAGTTTGTTGTGACTGGATCAGTAAAAAGGGAAAGGGGTGTGCAGAAAAAGAGACAAAAGCGTGATGACATCAGTTATCCAGTCACATGGATCGACGATGGCAAAGAGTCTGATAGTATAATAAAAAATTTGTATTGTAGCTAACTTATTTCAAAAAGATATTCTTGCCTTCCTGGATGATGCAAGAAGACTATTTATTGCTAGGGTGGGCTAGGCCTTGCACAAACACATGGCTTTGCAGACAAACGCTGTGCTTCTTACATAGTATTTGAAGATCGCTAAGGAGACGCCTGATGACAAAATTTTTAAATCTGAAAATGAAGAAATATACTATATAACAGTTTTGAAACTCTGGTTAAAAAACTATGTGAGATACTCGATACTGAAAGAAATAAATGATATCGAGGAAAAAGACTCAGGATGGACCTTGCACTCAACTATAAAACTTTCACTGAACATCAATAGGTTTAATCTAATGAAGAGTAGTTCCTACATCAAACATCCCTTATGCATTAAGAAGGAAGAAGCCTGTATCAATGTACAAAATAAGAATGATAACAAGTGTTTTAAATGGGCTATACTATCAGTCATATACTCAGTTGATAGGCAACACAAAAATGTTGAATGTGTATCGAGCTATACCGAACACGAAGATAAATTAGATTCTTCCGGAATAAAGTTCCCAGTCACATTGAAGGATGTGAAAAAATGTAAAGAAAAAAATTAACTATCAGTGAACGTGTATGGCCTGATCAAAAACAAGAAGAATGAATTTACGGTGGTTCTATCACATCTTACTTTGCAGAAGAGGAATATCCACGTGAACCTTCTCTGAGTAGAAGAAGAGTATGCGATTAAAGAGAGTAGTGATGGAGAAGATTATCCGGATAGTAGGAATCAGTCATTCAATTTTCATTATGTATGGGTAAAGAATCTTTCTCGATTAATCAGCAGACAAGTATCTGCAAAAGAACACAGATAATATATTTGTGATTGATGCCTATACTATTTTTCATCTGAAGGAAAGTTCATGGCTCACAGTGAAGATTGCAAAAAATTAAATAGCTGTAAAATCGTGCTAGCAAAACCTGGAAAAAACACTATCGAACTTGAAAACTTCAAGTATCGACACCGAGGTATCTCAGAAACATGAGTTTTGTGATAAAGGATATTACCTTAAGTGTAGCAACGACGAGTCAGTGTCTTTCTGTAAGGCCTGCCCTGAAGATGTAGAACCAGCAACGTGGCTTGCTCTGGAATCGTGGAAAAACAGGGAACATGTTCAATGAAATACTTATATCTTCAGTTTCGATGCAGTAACTAACGCTAAGGCAAGAGGAAGCTTTCTTTGAAGCCACTACTTGTCATATCTGCTAGAAAATCCTACACCCAAGGATGAAAAAAGTACGTGATCACTGTCACCTCACAGGTATGTACCGTGGTTTAGCGCGCGAACATTGTAACTTAGAATATCAAGATTCACGGACCATACTTGTTGTGTTCCACAACTTAAGTGGGTGTGATGCTCACTTTAACATTGGGGATGTTGCTACACAATTTGATGATAAAATTAAAGTTTTGTCATTGAATGAAGAAAGGTATATTTCATCTACAAAGTATGTTGTGGAAAGTCAAATCAAATTCACATACATAAATTCACTTCGATTTATGCCCTCTACCCTGGAAAAGTTAGCTTCGCACCTCACTATTTATAAAATTGTAAATTCTGTATTTTCCGGTATCGAAGGAGAAACAATTGTGCTTTTCACGAGAAAGGTGTTTTAGCTTATGTATGCCTTGACTCGAGAGAGAAACTAAAAGAGTATCAGCCACCACCGAATGAAAAACTCTACAGCACTCTGAATGACTCGCCAATATCTGACGAGGATTATGCACATGCACAACACGTATGGTGTGCGTTCAATCTCAAGTTTTCCGGTGAATATGTGAAGCTGTATATGAAGACAGACGTGCTGTTGCTGGCGGATTTCTTCAAAAGGTTCCGAGAACAATGTATCAAGTTATATGATCTTGATCCCCCACACTAGTACAGCACTTCTGGCTTGACAAGGGATGCCATGCTTAAATATACAAAAGTAAGATTGGAACTCCTTACTGATGTTGATATGCTGGGCAGAACATCTACATCATGTTTTTCGATGACAACAACATGTGGAAAATTTCAAATTCAATGTTCCTGATGATTTACCCGTTGGTTATATAATGGTAGTGGATTTGGATTACCCAGCCGAACTCCATGATGCATATAATGACTTTCCGTTCTGTCCTGAAAACTCGAAACGACAAGGGTAAAATCAGGAGAAGGTCATAACTACTCTCCTACCGAAGCGAAAGTACGCTCTCGATTACCGGACTCTCAAACGTGCATTAGCTAATGGTCTTATACTTGTTAAAATTTATAGAGTTCCTAAATTTGATGAATCTACATGGTTCAAGGAATATATTGATATCAATACTAACCTCAGAACAAACGCTGAGAATGAATTTGAAAAAAATTTGTTGAAATGGATGAGTCATGCAGTTTATGGAAAAACAATGGAGAACGTGCGAAAGCATGTTAATATGAAACTCGTGACATAGTGAGAGAGTAGATATGGAGCTGAAGCCCTCATAGCCAAATCAAATTTCAACAGCCGAGCAATATTTAACGAAAATCTAGTAGCTATTGAATTGTTGAATCGAGGAAAACTCAAGCTTTGTTCAATAAACCAATCTATGTTGGGCTTTCTGTGCTTAATGTATCTAAAATCCTTATCTATGACTTTCACTACGGCTACATGTATGAAAAGTATGGTAAGATTTGTAAACTATTGTATACCGATAAGAATAGTTTGATGTATGAAGTGAAATATGATGATATTTATGCTGATATGAAAGAGGAAATGAAGAACAATTTTCGCCAATTTGATACGTCAGACTATCCTCGAAACAATGTTTTCGGAATGCCGCAAGTCAACGAGAAAGTTTTGAGTTTAATGAGAGATGAATATTCAGGTCAAATTATTACGGAATTTTTTCAGCTTGCAGAGCAAGATGTCAAAAAATCAATCACCTTCAATGACTACAGGAAATGCCCACAAAACTCGGTTGTACAATCTAGAATACAATTTGTAATCAGATCTAGACTTCGCAACGTTGAAACCATTAAAAAAATGAACATTGTGTTGAGCTATTATGACGATCAGCAATTATTCATAAAAATAGTACTGATACTCTCGCGTGAGGTCATTAAAAGATCCTGGAAATCACTAATGAGGACGATGATGCCCTTAGCAATAGTAATATGGAACTGTAGGATCTCCTCGTGAAGGATTAGTTGTATATATTTTATTAGAGGTTTTCTCATTGTAATTATTTTGTCAATAGTACTTATTAGGATTTAACTACATAAAAGATAATATATATATGTATGGATTGCTTTTTATTTATCAAAACGTTACATCTAGTTAGTACAAGCGTAGACTTCATATAAATTTAACGCATAAGTGTACGGTTAGTTCAACTCTCTTTTTTTCATGGTTGGTTTGACACTGATCCATCGTTGTTTCGATTTTAGTTCATCGTTGGTTCAACATTGATTCATTGTTGGCTCAACTCTGGTTCATCGCTGGTTTGACATTGGTTCATTGTTGGTTCAACATTAATTCAACATTGCTTCATCGTCGATTTGACATTGATTCATCGTTGGTACAACATTAATTCAATATTGCTTTATCGTTGATTCAAAAGTGATTCAACGTTGCACAAAGTTGATTTAACATTGCAAGAAGTTAATTAGATGTTTGATTTATTTATCCACTTGTTTCGTGAACTATCAAAATCCAACTCCTTTATAAATATTTTGTTGCGACGTTTCATGTTTACTGTTTCCAGAAGGTATACGTCTGTATTTTTAAATTTCATACAGACTGATCGATGTTTGGTATTTTCGTACTTGGGGATGAGAGTAGGCAAAGTGTCTATCCACATGTAGTGCCCTCTCAAGCTAAGTTTTGACCAGATCTTTTTTTTTCGAGCGTACGATTGGATCTTTCACAGATTGACGCGTTCAGATTGCTATGCATTCGGAAGAGATTAACTTCATATCGTTGCATAAGATTTTTACAATGTGAATTATAAAATTCTTTGCCTTCATCGGTGTGTAAGTTTTTTGGTACACGACCATGCACAAGTATACATTGCATTGCTGAAGTGACATCTAGAATATCTTTGCTTCGAACAGAAACCGACCAGGCGTACTTGGAGAAAATAATTAACGGTAAGTAAATAATTATAGCCATTATTTTCACGGGTATAGGGCAGTATTTCAAACAAATCCGCCTGCCACGTCTCGTCTGTTTCTTGTTGATTGATTCTTCAAGCATGCGTATCATCAAATTATTATTCTCAGTCTCTGTTCGCACAGATGATGTGTCTTGATACACTGTACACATCTGGTTTTGTATAGTGCGCCGTACGAGTCCCAAAGTGACTGCGTCGTATTGTTCTTTGGCCTCTTTAACGTTACAAACTGTCTTGCCGTCTACGTCGTAATACTGGGAGATGATTGTAGACGATCAATTAGTTCGTTGGGGTCGACCCACTGGACGTGGAGTTTTTCCAAACAGAATTTCAAGCTGACCAACGGATTTCAGATACTGTTTACTATTAACATGAATATATTGTCCCTCAAAACTAATATTTTTATCACCAATTATAAGGCTACCATCACTGAGCTTACGCATACCATGAACCATATCTGAATACTGCTTTCTATTTTCTTGAAGCATTCTGAGGAACATGGTTTGCAAATGCTCATATCCATCAGCAGGCTCAGTTGTAGCATCTTCTCCAATCATAGTTGTATCTAGCTCCTCTTCAGCATCATCAGTCACGAAGGAAGCGTTATCATCCTCCTCCTCTTCATATTTTTTTGTCACAGACTCATTTTATTCAACCTCCATTCTTGATTGAATGATTGGATATGTCAACCTGTTTCTGCAGTGGCATGGTGATTAGCTTCAACGTCTTACTCATTATCTCTGCAGTGACTTCTTCACGCTTTTTCATGAATCGACGTTTCCCTCGAATCGCCTCAAGAGCTTTTGCGATTTTACGGAGCACCTTCTTCTCTTTGTAAAACTTCGGCATGTTGACGCATTGACGTCTCAATGTACATATATAATGATATCACTTCCACTACATGACTTGTATTTATAGAATGATAAGACAGTCAAATCCTTCTCTGTATCTTCCCCTGTTGAGATCGCTATCACCATCAATCACAAAAAATTCATACTTGTCAGTATTCGAACATGCTGAACGTAAGTCTCGAAATTGAGAATAACTCATGTCAGTGTTGACATGATCCTCATAGACATATCTCAAGTACCTTTCATCCTGCTCGAAGAGTATCAACAGATTGACATTATCTCAAACTAGATGTTCAGGAACGCGAGCGTAAGTTTGACATAAGTGAAAACTGTCAACATGAGCGCGTCTACTCATACAGAAAAAGGCTCTAATGTTATCCTGTTTCTCACAGGTCACATCATCAAAGACAATTATAGAATTTGGTTGAGCCTCACTTGGTTGCATTTCTTCCTCATGCTCCCTGAAAGGAAAATATTCAACGCCGTCTACATTATTTGACACCGGTTCCAAGAATTTGTACTTTGGTTGTTTGAGGAATTTGGAGTAGACGTAGACATTGTCAAATTTTAAAACGTTTGTGTGTAGGATTAGGACAAGTAACGTAATTTTCTTGCCACAATTTGATGGACCACAAAACACTGCCTGAATTCTATCTGGCAGTACACCGCAAAGCGAATAATATATCACACCAGCAACGAGGTAAAGGATTGTTCAACAAAGTCATCAGCAACTGACCGTTTGAGTTGCACTCGCCTGGCTATCAATACTATGGTCCAGATACAAAGCAAGCCAAACGACTTGCTAGATATGATCCTGGTATCAATCCTTCAGACGCAACGTGCAAAGAAAACAACATTGCATACTCGCGAAATCGTGAAAACGTGAAACAAGAAACGCTGCTGATCATATATTAGACAGTGAAGTCTAGAAGCGTGTTTCAGCTCCAGACGTTAGAATTATTGAGCACGCGGCAGCACTGGCAATAACTAACGTGATGAATGTCAAAGCGAAACTCGGTATGAGATTGAAGTAGGAACCTATTTCAAAGAGAAAATCTATTCCGGAAAGTTCAAGAAGAAGAAACCCAGTTTGAAGAAGAAACCAAATATGAAAAATAAACTAATAGCATTCAGAAAAGTTGTGAGTGCAGCTACGAAAGCAATAAAAATAAGTAGTGATGCAAGAGTGGCCATCAAATCTACAATCGGAGGTGCATAGGAAGCTGTCAAAGGCATGGACGATAAACATTAAGTGCAAAAGTGCAAGTAAAGAAGCTCAACGTCATAACATCGCAACGGAGGCTATTGTTCTGGAAAAGGCTTACATCTAAAAGCCTACAGAAAAGGATTAGGTCTCCATATAAAACCTTTCCGAAAAGGACAGGGACTTCGTCGGAAACAGGTGCCAAAAATCTTGCAGTGAAGCTACCAGTGAGCGCTGCCATCTGCTATCTGTTTAATGAAGTTCGCTATGAGCTCAATGGTATTGAGATAGATCGTGGCAAAAATTTTGATCTCACTAGCATCATCAAAAGCTACATCTCACTTACTTCTGGACAAACTTATTTCATGGAGAATGCAGGATGGCTCGATATTTCGGAAGAAACAAAACGTCTCACCAATAATGAGGGATACTTTGATGCCACTATACCACTCAGTATGATCCTAGAATGTGCTGAAGACTATCGAAAGATCGTTGTAAACACGAAGCATGAATTTATTCTTGCCGTGCACTGTAGGAATCAATGATTTTACATCCTTATAATCGATTCAGAATCAATCGCTCGTCAAAAGATTTTTCAGAAACATGTGGGGACTCAGCTGGACTCAGGCGGAATGAACAAGAATCAATTGTAGGGATGCAGCTCAATGCGCGCAACTGCCAGAATGATCCTGGCTTACGTAGAATCGATTTTCGAGTGAACGGCCCCTCGGCATGCTCCAATTTTCGACACTTCATCTACATCTATCAGAGTCACTGCAGATCCGCCATCAAGTACAGAATGTGTGTAACACTTTCTTTTGATCCTTTCAAGCAAACCGTTATCACTTTTAACCATACACGCTTATTCAAACTCTGGGCTGCTAGGTTTCCTACTATTCCCGTGTTAAAAAACTATTGAGTGAGCAGTCAGTTTCGGAAGACTCTTTCTTTTAGTTAATAAGGATTCTGTTGGCGTTCTGATATCACTGTTGGCTCCAGGGCATTTCTTTCCGATCCCGCTCGGTTTTGTTAATTCTGCTCATTGCTGTAAAGCAATAGATGATGACTTTTCTTGTAGTTTTGCTTTCCACAGGGGGCTTAAACATGAAGATCATCGACGTGCATACATCAATCAAGCAACAAATAACGTTTTTTCTTCAAACCAGTTCTAGATTCATTTATCGTTTCGAGATTTAAATTTATTGCACTTTATAATATTGTGTCATAGGCCAGAGGGAGATGCAGAAAAGTATCGGATTTAGAGAGTCTCCTTGAAAGACCCCCCCCCTCTTATATATGACATAGCTTGTAGTCACTTTTCTTTTGTCAGATGTTATGACAATTCTTGTTTGCCACAAGAGCATAAGCTCTTTTATGCATCTCACTGTTTTTGAATGCACCTCCATGCACTCAAGGAGCTTAATAAGTAGCTCATGGTTCGTGTTGTTGAATGCCTTACGGTAGTCAATCCAAGCCAGGGACAGATTGCGACGATACCTGATCGAGTGCTGGGTAATACACCTGTCTATTAACAGGTTCTTCCTGCAACCTGCCAGCCCTCTCTTGAATCCACGTTGTTCAACTATTGCAGTCCATACCGGCTCGATGGGTGTTGATATCCCCTCTTTGAGGAAGCCAGTGAATAGCTTGTAGCTTATGTGCAAACAAGCTATTGGCCTGTAGTTCATTGGCATTCACAAATCTCCGGTCTCAGGGATCAATACCGTGCGTCCATTCACTAGCCACTGCGGGACTGGCTTTTCTCCGTTTAAGAAAGTATTAAATATACGAGCTACATGTTGGTGCGTAGAAGTAAACTTCTTCCACCAAAAGTTGTGGATTCTATCTGGCCCTGGCGCTGAAAAGTTCTTAGTTCTAGCGATAGCTTTCTTCACTTCTTCAGCAGTAATTGGTGGACACTCTTCCTCTGGACCTTGTGACCTTTGCCTTTGGCAAAAATTACGAAAGAGTGATATAGCAGAAGCGTCTTCATTCAGCTGATGAGTATCTTCATGTATGTACTTGCTTCCAGAAAACTTGAGTCTCTTCTCGGCTATGCGGATTTTCAACGTCACGTGACAATTTTATTAAGCAGATGGGAAGGATGAGTGGAAAAGGTGGAATTTTCCCGAATTCACTCAACTCGCCGTTCAAGGCACTGTTTCGCTGTTGAAAGAGATCTTATTTTTTGCGTCCAGTGCTGCTTGATGCTGCATTCCCTAAGTTTCGAGCAAGTGCCCTAACTTTCAGAATGAATTTTTTATTTTATGTTATGTAGCTAATCACACATGGAACATTTGATGAATGCCGTCTTGCCGTTTCAAATTTGAACTGATGCTGTGCAATGCGCTCGCGAGTCTTACTCAGACGTACTGAAGTATCGTTACTTCTATTGTCGCTAAGCAGGGAGACCGCCTTCTCGTAAACTACACAGTTCAGATTCCAGAAATTAACATCTTCGGAGAGAAAATCGGGGAGAGCAGTATTAGCTTCAGCTAATTTGTCCATCCTGAGAAAGACTGTTCGGTAGATGGATCTCATACTTCTCATGTTGGCATTATCGGCTATCTGCGAGGGTGGTCTTGCGGAAACGGGTGGAATGTTCGCTGGAGGATGTTGCTCTTCTTCTTTTTGATGAAGATTCTTCATGAATCCTCTTCGCGCCGGTGAGCTTCTTTGCCAACAGGTAAGGATGTCCCTTCTGAGTTGGTCCGATCATTGAAATTGATGTTCTCGCATTTGTCCGGGGCCATTGCCTAGTCGTCGCCTCGGTTCGTTCCTATTGCCACTCAAAGTGAACCATGGCCTCCATACGAGAGAGGCCTATTGTGGGTGGCACTGCGCGATACTGGTGACATAAACGCATAATTCGTTGCATTGTGGAGTAAGCCCAAAGCAAAGTGGCTAGCTGCAAGAACCGAAGCTCTCGGGCAGGTGGGTCGCCACCTCCCTACGCCCCTATATGCTATTATTTTTTTTCAATCTTGTTCTCGGATAAACCCGGTTTTTCATCATATCCACGGACTAAGTCAAGTAACTGATAAGAAAAGAATGTTAGATGTTAATATAATAGGATGTCTAAAATCTCTTACGCTGATGTTGTAGGTACATAATTGCGAGCATAGTGTAGTTTAGAGTTCGTCTTTCACCGCTGTTATCCATATACCCTTACACTCCACTCACACATTCCACATAAATTCCGTCAAATCCTTTCACCACCTGTCACTCAAAAAACGCACACCCGCACACACACACGTATATAATTAAAAAAAAGGTTAAACAACCACCGCAGGGTACCACTAAGAGCAACTGCCTTCTAAAAAAATGTCAATGGCCCCCAGTAGAACCGCGGTAAAATACACCTATGGCCACGTCTCACATTCGTGAGATGGGAGGTCACAGGGCACGACGAAATCACAAGGACAGACAGCTAGGGAAAGGGTTTGTCAATCCTTGTAGAGCCTCGCGTGCAAGGATAAGGCTGATACTCTGAGACGTCGCCCGGTATCCCAGAGTCACCGTTAAAGACACCTCACCCAGGTGCCATGCAGCTTTCGGCACGGTTCTCACACCTTCGCTTAGGGGTTATTCCTTCGGGACCATCCCTGGACAATTGTCCGCGACTGCTTATTAGTTATTGTAACCATATTCAGCAGAAACCCTTGGTACGGGGACCCTCTATCCGCAACCCGAGGACGCGTTCGGTGGCTTTGTCATAAGCCCTTCGGTTCAATTCCAAGGGAATCGAAACCTTTACTCTTTACAGCCACACCTGCCAACTAGCAGGTTCTCTCGACAGCCTGCTACACCTTTTTTCGAGCCTCGTTGTTCGTACATCTCTCGCCATACAGGCTCAATTCGTCGAACGATCCTGTTGTTTAGGACAGCTGTAAAGATCTTATACAGTTTGCTTAAACAAGTTATTGGCCTGTAATTCTCTGGTCTGGACAAGTTGCCTTTTTTCGGTAGGAGTATAGTGCGTCCTAACACCAGCCGCTGCGGAGTGGTCGTCTCCGATTTTAAATATGAGGTGAATATGCGGGCCAAATGTTGGTGTATAGAAGTAAACTTCTTCCACCAAAAGTTCTTGATACAATCTGGTCCAGCACCGGAAAAGTTCTTATATATATACATATATAACGCTTCGAACGCTCCAAGGGATATAGGGTCAATTTTCCGAAACGAGAAGTGCCAGATTTTCTGGAACTACGATTTTCGGGCAGCAGTCTCCGTTGCGCACTCGAGGCCTGACATTGTCCTCCAAGACTTCGAGAAACGAGCGATATTCGTGATCGAATTCTCGGCTCCGTCCGAATACAACATCACTGCAAAGGAGAAAGAAAAAGAGGAGAGGTATCAAGACCTTAAAAGAGAGCTGCAACGACTGTACCCAAAATATTCGGTACGAGTAATTGTCCTTGTGATAGGTGCTCTCGGAGGTGCTGAATTATCACTGGTTCGTAACCTTAAAGCCATATCTGCGTGCCAAAAATATGCCAAGGCACTGCGAGATGGATGCAGAAAGCTGTCATCCTTGGGTCGCTTCGTGTCCTCAAGACACACGAGGGTTTCGCCGGCCTGTCGTTGTGATTTCATCGTGTCCTGTGACCACCCATCCCACGGATGTGAGACGTGGCCATAGGTGTATTTTACCGCGGTTCTACTAAGGGCTATTGACATTTTCTTTTTAGATGGCAGTTGCTCTTAGTGGTACCCTGCGGTGGTTGTTTAACTTTTTTTCAATTATATAAATAAATATATATATATATATATATATATATATATATATATGATAGAAGTGTGGATAACGGCGTGAAAAATTTCAGACATCGAAAGGATTTTACGAAATTTGTGTGGAAGGTGTGAGTGAAGTGTAAGGGTGGTAAGGGTGGTAAGTTAGCAAGTAATCGGGGGAGTTTGTGGTCAGGCGTCTTGGGCCTTCGAGGGTCAAGGGTGGTTCTCGAAAATTTGGGAGATGTTACGTGAGAAAAAGGGGTGTCTGCAGGTGCTGTGAGGAATTGAAAAGAAGAAAAGGGAAAAAAGGGGAAATAAAGGGAAAATTTTGCGAAAAAAGACGACAGCATTCTGCAGAGACATCTGTCGGTGGCGGAGGGTACTGCATGGAGAAGTCCCAGTTACCGCCGGCAGAGCGGGAGGTGGGCAGTGAGAGTACTGGTAGTGAAATTGACGGGGAAGAAATTATCCATGTGCCACGACGGCCAACAGCGCGTGGCTCGGTGTCCAGTGGCGCGTCGGTTAGAGGGAGAAAGCGGAACGATGGGAACGAAGGAAGCGAGAAGGCGAAGGAGAGAGCGTCGAGCGCAAGTGGCGGGGAGGATTTCTTGAAGAGGATGGGAGACAGCCAACGGAGTCCGGACAAAAGCGAGGTAGAGAGTCCGTTAAAAAAAAGCGAGAGAACTCGTAGGACACCCCCCCCCCCCCGGCGCCCAAATCGAAGGAAATTCGGAGGAGGCTCTCGGGATGCTGATGGGCGCGATCAGCGGGCTGAGGGAGGACGTAAGGGGGAGTAGGAAGCAGATCGAAGGCATGAGGGAGGACTTGAAAATCGGAGATGAGAAATGGGAAAAGGTGCTGAAAGAGCTGAGGGAGAGAGTAGAAGGGTTGAAAAGGGAAATTGAGGAAAAAAAAAGTTAAAATAAAGCAGATGTGTGGTATACAGGATAGGGTAGAGAATCTAATAAAAGAGAAAGTGGCAGAGCTTTGAAATGAAAATGAGGAAAGGGCGGTTATGGAAAGGTTAAGGGCAATAGAGTTGAGAATGGAGAGAAAAGAGAAGGCAAACAGGAGGAATAATATTGTCATAAGAAGGTTGAAGCTAAAAGAGCGGGAAGGAAGGGAGGGCGTGGAAGCGCTGCTACAGAGCATAGGGTGTGTTAAAGGCATGGTAAGGAAAATTAAGTTGGAGGGGAGAAAGAACAATGAATTGGCGAATGTGGAGTTGGAGAGCTGGGAAGAAGAGTTGGGGGGGGGGGGGATGCGAAATAAGAATAGGATAAAGGATAAGGGAGTTTCCATCGATCATAATTTAACGAAAAAGGGAAGGGATGTGCAGAGAATGCTGAACTACAGGGCTAGGAGGGAGAGGAGTGAACGGAGATCGGCGAAGGTAGGATATCGGAAACTAAATGTAGACAAGAAACCGTGGGTGCGGGATGAGCAGAAAGAGGTGTTGAAGGAAGTGCAGGGGAATTTGTTTCATAGAAAGTAGGGGGGTGGGGGTAATGCAGGGTGCATGGAGGGTTTTGATAGGCGCTGGCTCTCACGGAAGAAGAGGATGTGTGAACTGTATGGGAAGGGGGATGCACGAGTGGATCACTGGTTGGAGGAGTGTATAGAGGTGGAAAGGAGTGGGATAACATGGGGGTATTAATGCATGAAAAGGGGGACAAGAGGGCAGTAGCATGGGTGAAGGAAGTGTTGGGTAAGATGGGGAAGAAGAGAAGGAAGGAGAAAGAGGAATGGAGAAGAACAAATTTTAAACAGGAGAGGGAGTAGATATAAGTAATCTGTAAATATTGTAAATAGTAGATAAGTATTAGGTATTAGTTGAGGAAGCAGAGCTTGGCAATGCGAGAAAGTAGGGACATGCGAGTAGGGACATGCGAGCGAGGCAAGGCGAAGCGCGGAAGGCAAGGCGATAAGAGCTTGCGGTCTTAGAGAGAAGATATGGATGGATTTTTGTTTGAAGAAACAAAATGATAGCATATTTTTCTGATACAAGCTAAAGAAACTTCAGGTTCGACATATTCAAATTTTTTTTTAATGTGTGCATAGGACTCAATCCAAAAAAACATGTCTTTTGGCTATTTTCAAAAAAATCTAATTGAGCAAAAAATTTTTATTTATTTATAGTTTTTTAATATTAGATTTAATACTTTCACGATGATTCATTATAATAAATTTAAATATGAAATTTAGAATTGAAAATTTAAAGATATTTCGGGTTTCAATCGTGTGCGAAACTATGAATGTTGCAGACGTTTCGTGAACATTGCATCTTGTGCGAAACTATGAATGTTGCAGACGTTTCGTGAACATTGTAGTTCACTTCTTCAGGGCAAAGACTGTGCATAGAAAAAATTCTCTATAATTTTCGAGGCAATAGGCATTTCAGAAATGTTTGTTTCTACTTTTTTTGGAAGTCAACCCACACATTTCTTCGCCCAGATAAAACGATTTTACTAATTTGAACATTTTCATTCCGCCCTATCGCGCAGTGGTGCAAATCTGGAATTTACTACATATTCATTATTATGTACAGTAAATTTCAGATTTGCACCAATGTGCGTCGCTCGCGTCATTAGTATAAAGCTCGACTAGATTAGGGACCTGGTGCTATCTCTTATTTGCTATGTTAACTAAATCTCGCCCTGCTCTCTAAACGATCATCTCTCCACGACTTATTCCTCGTGCTGAGTCCATGGAAGCGGAGTTCGCTGTACAGTAGGCTTAAGTGGATAAAGTACGCTACAAAATCGTAGATCTTTTGATAGGAATGACTCAAAGGGATAAATATTTTCTTCAGGTTATAGTTGAAGTGTTATGGAATAAAAGAAAGATACGGAAAAGCTGTAAAAAATATTTTTACTTTTAAAATCTATGTATCTGAGAAAAATGCAATTAAATTTGCAATTTTCACCCTTCATTGCATAAAAGATTTTTACCCAAGTGAATTTTACTATTTATTGTATTTACAGGTTTTTGAGGTCGCTGAATTTGACTATAAAAAGAAAATGATAAGAAAATTGCGATCGGCGTATCCAATATGGAACACCAAATTTTTTTAACAAAACCGGTATGTCAGAACATTACTATAAGAAGATTTCTCTGGTCGCTGATTTGGAATCCGGGTTCAAGATTTCAATGTTCAAAATGGTGGAAGCAAAATATCAAAACAACATTAAAAAAACAAAAGTGATTTGTGTAGAAATTTCTATTCTGGGGATTTGTGGATCTATGATTTTCTATCCAATATAAAAACGTTAAATTCAAAATAATGGAGTATTGCAGGTGGTGTTTTTTCTCTCTTTTCTTAGCACTACCCGAATGACCTTTCGGTAACTAGAGGATTGAATAAGCGTATGGGCAATGGATGCCAATTATTGGCAACCCTTCATGGGACGTCATAATTAATTTCTTAATTTAAACATTGAGCTTCGTGTGTTAGACAATTTTTTACAAATATTTCATTTCTAATTTATACTACGTTAAGGGTGTTGGTTAAATCCGACTTCGAATCTTGTTCTTGATTGTCCTGACTTCATATATATTTTTTCCCAAGTATTTGAGAACGAAAGAAAGAAAACTTGTCAAATATCTGGGTATTTGCGAGATCTCCGGATCAATAAAATTTAGAGGAATGAAGCCTTTTGCTGAGGCAATCATTATTTTCACGGAAATTATAAATTTTTCGACAGGGAGAAATCTGCGGATAGCAGCAGACAGCATTTGAACGGCGAGAAAATTCGCAAATTTATTTTTTTACTCACAATTCTGACATCACAGAAGCCTTTTTGAAGGTCATCCTATATCCGAAGACCCAGAACTTGATAATGGTGAACCTCAATTTTGTGAAATATGTCGCGAAAAGGAGAAAAACGCAGAACAAAATTGAGATGTCCTGTGTATGTGTAGACCATAAGACTGCATTAGTAAGCAGCAAAGCAAACAAAACATGTGGGCCAGCTGTCAAATTCGCGCTCCGACTATGGGTTTGAAATATGGGCCAATGGAGTGAGCAGCGTCAGGGTATGGCATAGGTTCAAGGATACAGTCTCTGCCGTATGGCGTTCGCGTCCTCGTACTTTTTTCATTTTTTCTTTGTTTCTAATTCTTTTTTTCCAATGAATTATCGCGAATATGCATAAATATTATAAAAACGATGATGAAGAGTTTCCAACATGTATTTTAGGAATACAGAAATTATTATTCTTGACACAAAAATATTTCTATCAATCTACTGATTTTTTCATCAACCATTTCTGTGATCCATGCGTAAATTTCGGGATTTCCGAAATTATGAAAACTAATTATTTGTAAAGTTATAACCTTTTTTGTGATAAGCTTTTGGAGGGTGGGGGTGCTAAAAAATTCCCATTATCCTCCAGTAAATTATCGATAAAATGAGAACATGAATAAAATAAATAAATGGAATCAATAGAATAAATGAGTGAAATGAGTGAAATGAGAGAAATTAGTGAAATGAGTGAAATGAGTGAAATGAGTGAAATGAGTGAAATGAGTGAAATGAGTGAAATGAGTGAAATGACTGAAATGAGTGAAATGAGTGAAATGAGTGAAATGAATGAAATGAGTGAAATGAGTGGAATGAGTGAAATGAATTAAATGAATGGAACGAATGGAACGAATGAAACGAATTAAACGAAATACACGATGCATTTAATTCTACAAACTCAGGAAGTGGTCATTTGTGCGTCCAGTGCCAAACAAGGCTGATTTTGTGAATGTGAAATTTGAAGTTGGAGGTAAACTAACGGCCATAGACTGTGTTTAACAGTAAAGTTTACGTCTAATGCACTGTTTGTTGTGCGCAGTTTCTGCAATTCTAATCTAATAAGCGATCAATATGCTAAATTGGAACAAATGTGTTCTTGTAATAAGGTCTTACCTGGCTTGGAAAAGCAGCATGAGGGACACAGCTAAGTAAGCGGTTGCCATGTACATCCAAACATCAGTAGATAATGGTGACAAAAAAGAAAACAGATTTTGCTCCTTATCTTCCGGCTGACTGAAGAGAATGCTAATACCTAAAAAAAGAATAAAGTATTTTCATTTGACAAATACTTTGTGAGGTCTCAGGGAGACAAGGGAAAAATTTCTATTGGAAGGTATTCCCCGTATTTCTATTTTGAAGAAAGTACACGGAGAAAAATAGTTCGAGAAACTTTACCAAACTCAGTTGGGTAAAGTTGGGACATATGGACACTTTGAAAAAGTTTCATTTCTAGTTTGTTAAAATTAAAATTCGGTAATACTTTATTCACAAACATGAAAGTGTGACAAACTGACACGAATATCTTCTGAACTGTACTTTAATTAATACTGTACTTGGTATTTGACATTTTAATGCACATAATTGTAAAATATATGAAACTTCAGATAAAGATTACTGATCAGTTGAGCAAAACGCGGTTGAGGGCTCGGTAGAAAATATAAGTGGGTTTACAAAAAAGGCATGAAGGAATCACTGACGCTCGAGAAACTTTAACTGGCAGTTTGGTAAACCGTAAGCGTCTGTGAATAAAAAAAAAATCCTATACACAGTCAGCAGCATACACACTGTTAAAAATAATACTAAATTGAATATACCCATGTGTATTAAAATTAATATATCAATCATATGAAATCGCCATTAAGAGCGTGTATATTAAATTTCATATACATTCATGTTAATCACTTACAAGAAAAAAACAGTGAGCCGTCGCGGGACGCCTGACAGATGTGAAACATGAAGAAAGAATGGTGTATTGAATGAAGTGCAAATGGAAGTGAACAAATATTTAGATTTGTATACGATTGTTTATACGATACGGAAATATGCGGCAAAAGTATGTTGGGTATCCATACACATACATGCGCTCACGCACATATGCGAGAGTAAGATACAGGCAGATTATTTTAATTCAGCGCGCGGAGAGAGGAGATCGCCGAATAGCGGAGAGCGTAGCGCGCGAAGAGAGGGGATCGCCGAGCTGAGGCGGATTGAGCCGACGAGCCCCGAGCGCGTCATTCCATTGCACACGTCGCCACGCCAAGAGGCGATCTTACCCCCGTACCACTCCATTAGATGTTTCACATCAAAATCAGATAATTCCATTTTACACAAATTCAAAATAAGTTCAACATGAATTTTCGACTCTAAATAATAAAACATGATACCTTCTTCCAGTTAATCAAAAATATGACTGGATTTTAAGTCGAATAGATCAATTACACAAACAAATAAATAACAGACCAAACCTACAATCGACTGTACTAGCATTAAATTTCTACTACTTACTGGATTTTGGAAGAAATCCCACTCGTACGTCGCACCTTCATTATAAATAACAATTCAGTCGACGAATCCTAGATTATTAATTTGATTGCGAATGTTTGATAAGATTTAAAGAAATGAAAGCACTTTGAGTTTTCATGCACACTGCTATACCGAACTGTATATTAAATTTAATACACATTGTATATATTAAATTCACTACACCAATGTATGTCACATTTCAGTAGCGGTAGTGCATATTTGCTTCACACGCATGTATATTAAATCTGATACAGATTCTTCTAACAGTGCACTTACATACACATTAGTCAGTCACAGCCAATCAGAATACAATTTCGTTAGAAATACACTGACGACGCCTAAAACTATTCAAAGACACATAATACACATATAAATAAGCCTAAAATAAATCTACACATATAAGACGCTTTCGACGCAGCTACACAGACGCACGCTTCACATTGAGAGGTGAAATTTGGAACTTTCTTATATACTAACTAGAGGAATTGATTCAGCGCTTATGAGAAACGACCAGTGCCGCGACTAAAGTTTTTATAAAAAGATTTATATTATAAGATCTATATTTTTTGGAATATGTATTTTGTAATTACCACTCTAAGTCTGATTCATTTTCCACTTTTTCTTGGAACAATAACTTGATTCTAATATTATCTGCGTAAGGTATTGAAATTATATCAAAGCAAAATTTAATAAAGTTTCCAAATTTTGGACGACTTCGTTTAGAAATCATAACCATAAATGTACGCGAAATGTCTTGTTACGCACCTATTCAAAGCTACAAATTTAAAATTTTAAATTGTCCTGAAATATTTACACCATTTTTGAAATTTTTGAAATTTACAGATGTAACTTATATTATCTTGGAAAAGATGAAAATTAAAAAAACGTAAATATTTTTGAGATAAGGATTTTCAAAATCACTTTAAAGTATGTTTCACAGGTTTCTTGTGTAAAATTCGTGAAAATTTTTTTTGTTTTTGAAAATCATATTGTCTTAAATTGTCTACTTTACGGCAATCACTCATAAAATATGTCAACATGAAAAATAAAAGAACTTTACACAAGATGTGATTTACTTAACTTTTTTTTTCTCTTTGACCACTTCTAAAACTGATGCCCTTCAATTCTTCATTTCCGTTATTTGACTTTTCATTACTTGAAGTTGTTTTGTATCTTTTTCAAAATTAGATCTAAAAATGAAGGGTGTGGCGGCAAAGCATGTAAGACCCTCGGGATGAATTTTTCAGAAGAGAGAAAAAACCCTTCTCCAAAATCGAATGCCGAAAACAAAAAGAAATTCCATTTGAGATTCCCCAGTCAACATAAAACATATGTTTGGAAGATTATAAACGCTTGACGAGACAAATAGAAGGCTGAAAAGTGAAAAATTAAATAGAAAAAATCGTTTCTTGAAAAAAAAATGGATTTAGATGGAGTTTTCGCACCTGCTTTAGAAAAAATAAATCATTTGCATTTCATTTTAATTCGCAAAAGCTTATTCCATTCCTTCAAAGTTTCTTTACAATTATATTCGTCTCGTTTTTATGGAAGTTTTTTTATTTAAAAATAATAAAATAATAATAATAAAACAGTCATGTTTCAAATAAAACAATTTATCTACTCTATGATTTTTAATAAAAACGTGATGAATGAAATCGTAAAGGGCCTTTCAAGGAGTAGAATGAGCTATTGTGAATTTTAATTGAATGAAAATAATATGATTTTTACCTAAAGCGAACTGTGCTTGCTGAATATTCATTACCTTTAAGCAATTAAACTGAAACTTTCAAATTGTCTAATGGATTATTGAAAATATACACATGTTTTATATTAGTACTTTTCACGGGATAAAAAAAATATTATAAAATCGGAACATTTCGAAGAAGACTTGAAATTCATTGAAAAGGTTAGATTATGTATTTTCTCAAATTGGAAATTAGCATCTTCAAACAAGAATCATCAAGATTTCCGATTTTTAACAACTTTTAGTTAGGCTAACGTTTTATACCAAAAACTGTTATCGTAAAACAAAAATCACTATAGTGAAAATAGGATAGCGAATTTCTGAATAGTTTCAGGTCCCTGGCGGACCGGCCGAACGCAAACATTACGCTACAGCGTAACGGTAAAGTAATGGTAAAGTAATGGTAAAGTAATGGTAAAGTAATATGGCATTATAATTGATAAAAGAAACAAAATTAATATGTAAACTTTTGCAATTATAATAATAAAGCGTTAAAATTTACGTTAAATGGTCATGCCGTCATTGCAACAACTTGCTTTCTCATCGTTAAAAAATAAAAAAACAAAGTGGCTGTCATTCAAGTCAGGCCCCTGCGGACTGGCAACCCACTTGAAGCCCCGTTAACGGGTTGCCAATATGCAGAGGCCCGACTGCAATGACAGTCACTATGTTTTTTTATTTTTTAACGCTGCAAAAGCAACTTGTTGCAATTACGGCATGGCCATTTAACGTAAATTTCAACGTTTTATTATAATTGCAACAGTTTACATATTAATTTTGTTTCTTTTATCAATTATAATGCCATATTACTTTACCATTACTTTACCGTTACGCTGTAGCGTAATGTTTGCGTTCGGCCGGTCCGCCAGGGTAATATTAACGTTTTTCACAAAAAATCGGTCATCTTGCAGAAAAGTCATTGGATTTAGGAAAAGAGTTACAATTCTTAATAATTTTCTGTTATTTTGTGTTTGTGTTTCCGTTGGAAATTATTAGTATTTTAAATAAAAAATTATCAGATTTCAAAGAATATGTACCATTTTTCAACAACTATAGATTATGTTGACGTGTTTCATCTGAAATCGGTATTTTTCACATGTCATTACATTTAAAACCAATGACTTTAATTGAAATAAATTATATTTCAAACATTTCCAAGAAGATTTAGAACTTTTAACCATTTCAGATTATTCTGGTGTTTTACACTAAAAACCGGTCTTTTTAGTGAAAAATCGGTATTTTTAATAAAAAACCATTTCATTTCAAAGAAGAATAAAACTTTCTTTAATTATAGGTTTTAGGCTAGTGATTTTCACTGAAAATATCGATAAAGATTTCAAAGAAGATTTACAATTTTAGAACAATTTAAGGTTATGTTAACCCTTTTTACCAGAAATCGGTTATTTCAACAACAACAAAATAATTTGACTTAAAAATTAAACTTAGGATTTTGAAAAACTTTAGGTTAATTTAGTGTTTTTCGTCGGAAAAGCATATATATAGTATAAAAATATAATATATTAATTGTGACTTTCTTTAAGAACTTTGATGATCACTTTTGGCTTTAGGGTCAAATAAATTGAAAATAATTGAACTGTTTCGAACGTTTCGGTACACGATGGTGGTCCTTATCAGTAAATTTGATTATATCTGCAAAAATTACATCATTTATTGTAGTTACGCAATGCACAATTGAAAGAGTTACTCTTTGGTAAATACTGCAGTTGAAAAATTATACAAGATTTCATTCTAATTAATCAAATTATATACAAATTTATGTGAAAGTAAAATTTTTTTCAATACACTGAGTAGAAATACAAAATTATTTGAAACATTGTTGTTAAATAAATATTCATACATCCTTTGATGATGTTTACGATGTAGATTTGAAAAAAACCGTTATCACACTGTATGGTAAAAAAGTATTTAAAAAAATATTTTTAAAAAATTTAGCTAAAAAATTATTAAAATAAAATTATATAATGACGTAAATTTGATGAACAATTTTTATTCATTTCTTCGTATAAAAAATTTCGGTTTAAGAAATTGTTTTTGGAAAATTTTAATTTTTAATTTTTAAAATTTGAAATAGATTTTTCTGTTATCATTACCAAAATTTTCAAAATCACATTATAGTAAGCGTTGTGGTGAAAAGATTTTTTGCGAAATCTTATTTATTGAAACAGTTATTTAAAAACAGAACTCAATAAAATTTAAGTTCATATTTAGTTCAAATTTTAAAGGTGTATTAATTTTTTCAACCTTCTTGTATTAATATATTTTTTTTAAATTTGTATCATGCAATAACAAAAATATATAATTTCTTCAATTCGTGATAACATGTCTTTCAATTTTGATTTTCTCGGAATAGGATTATTTTTTTGTATCAAAGCTTCTTTATTCACATTGTAATATACTTTTTTGTCCCACTAAATAAAGAAAAAAACTACAAATTTTGTAGCGACACCACTAATATGGCAAAAAGCACTGAAATGGCATCACTAGGGTTTACGCCAGGGGCGTAAACTTCGATCCATGGTAATCAACTTTGCAATAACCTTCTTAAAGCATTTTTATTTCGCAATTGTAAAACTAATATTCACTATCAAATAACAAATGCCAGCGAGGACTATAAATAGGTTGAAAATTCAGCGCCTTATTCATAATTTAAAAAATAGTAAATATCTTCTGGGTGCTCAATACTTGTATACGATCCTGCAAGATTAGTGAGGTGGTGGGAGATGCCGGGCCACTGTGACTCGAATGTTGGTTTACCAATCTCTCGAATAAAGTCTAACGTAGCAAAAATAAAAATCTCTTCCACAGCGGATAAACTTTCATAAAATGTGGAGGAAATAATAACATAACCAAAAGCAATTTTTCTCTAGAATTCGTTTTAAACTTTACCAAACTTTCGAGTAGATAATACATTTTTTACTTAGAAAAATGCACAGAAATTTGTCATTCTATAGCCGACCTTGAGAGAATCATTAATATTGTATAATTTAAAGTTTGCTTGACTTTACATTTGCAAACTTTGCTTTCACTAATATGAAATTTTATCCAATTTTTCCTCAATGTATGACAGAATAGTTCTTAATAATTACACCACGTGCATTAATGTTTACTTTTGAGAACCTTTACTGTACATTTGAAAACTTTAACCTGCGCTATTAAAGTTCACCGAACTGCCATGTATTATTTAAGCTTTTGCACGTCACAAATTATTACAATAATGTCAAGCATTCTCCTTTTGGTCCATATATCCCAATCGTACTCAAAAGTTTGGTAAAGTTTCCTAACCAAATCTTCTCCGTGTATAGCATCAAAATTGCGCTTTTTAGACCGGTCTATACGCCATATGCATATGATAATAATATGGGTGATTTAAGAAGAAGTGACGTGTGTGAGAGCCTTGATTTTTGGTAATAGGTCACTAGCCTATAAACAACCCCTTCACTAATCTCCTCGAACAAACATAAATGGCTGAGATGAAAAAACAAAAAATTGGCTGGTTTTAAGGTGTAAGAAAATGAAGGCAGTATCGGAAAAAACCTGGAGTAGAATTAAGGTTTTAATCGCAAGCGATTGTTAAACGAAAGCTAAGCCACTGCATGGGCTAATAAGTACCCCAAGCGAGAATGTGGGCTCGAATTTAAACGGTTCATAGATTAACACTGGCCGGAAATTAAAATCATGCTCGAACAAAGCCTATGTGTGAGTTGTATAGCTGTATGGGTTCTACGCGACTTACCGACCAAGCAATGTTCTGCTCAGTGTTGACCCGGTAAGAAGGCTTGCATTACAAAGTATTGGAAAATTTCATGTACCCAGTGGTAACGTAACAAATATTGAATACTTCTGGATCCCCTTTCTGTCCTCCCGTTTTGAATCTCCACAACTGTAGAAGTTATCTCCTAAATTGTAACCCTTTCTATACCCAGCGGCGATGATATTTTTCCGAATAATTTTGGATACCGCGAAGCAACCTCGAAATATAAAAATTTTAATCTTTTTTTCGAATTTTCTGTTTTTCGAATAATAATGAAGTCAAAAGCTTTTTAAAATATAGCATTGGTCATTTTACGACGTCAGAATTAATTTCCACACAGATGGCTATGGTGAAAAATAATTTTTTGAATTTTTTATCATCATTTTATATTTTTGTAATTGATAATATTTAAACAAAGCCAATATTTTACGATAAAGAGATGTATTTTTGTGAATAACCCTACTAGATTTTGCAAATTTCTTGCTTTTGGAGCGCGTTCTAATGCTTCAAACGACAATTGTCTTTTTAGTTTATTTGAGGTTACGTTTGGCAGCTCCGATTGGCTTTGAAAGGGATTGCAATCTTATCATTTTCGCCGCCTAATGAGGATTAAAAAACGAAGGACAGAAAAGGCATTCTTAGGGATTCCAAATTTCTAATACTTTTTAATGCAAGGCTTCTTACCGGGGAGTTATCGACTGAAAAAGGTTCAGATCTCTGATAAGTTACCGACCGAACATGGTACTGATCTATGTTGAGTTACCCACCAAGCAAGGTTCTGATCTGTGCTAAGTTACCGTCAGTAATGCAGATTATATTTGATTAGTTATATTATAAGGTTCTGTACAATTCATGTTAGTAAAGCATTTAAAATTCGAATATTGCGCCGAAACGATAACTTGAGCTGAGTGGCGCGTAAGTTCATCGAACGATACAGAGGGTCCAGAGACAGTGTGGCAACCTAATGTCATTTTTACTGATTGGCTCCGCCATTTTACGTCAACTTCCGCCACATATATAGATATACTTAGTATACCTTGGTAGCGGAGGCGCGTAGTGTTCAGTATCTGGTAGTATACATTGATGTAAACAGTTGATGTAAATAGGTATTAATAATTCTTTATGGTTAAATATACAAGTAGTTGAAGAAAACATTCTTAAGTTGGCGTGCGAGTTGTGAAAAATGAAGCTAACCTCAAAACGTACCATATATGTGAACATTATTTCAAATCAAAATTTCCAAATAATAGTAATTAAAGTGAAGATACTCTCGGGTATCGGGATTAAAGTTTTTGGTTTATTTTATAAAATAAAAAATGATGTAGATTTGTTTTTTTTTTATTTTCAAATTTATTCAAATAAATCAAAGATCCACGTGGGTGTGTGGGTTTATTATTATAATTTGACAAAATAAATTGAAATACCGCCAGTTATGTAAGAGTTGAGGGTTATGTTTTATTTATTAATTTAAATAAATCAGCTTTCCCCGGGTGCGTGGGTTAATAGCTTCTTGTTTTATTTATTTATTTCAATAAATTAACTGTCCCCTGGATGTATGGGTTAATAGCTTGTAAATTTATTTACTTCAATAAATGTATAGTTTTATTGATTTCATTTTACAGGATCTGCGTTTGTGTAATTTTAAAAATCGCGCCGACCTCAGCGAACCAGACCGTAAAATGGCGGCATCCGGCTAGGTTGCCACACTGTCTCTGGACCCTCTGTATCGAACGAGACCTCCACCACCCAAGCGAGTGGGGGTACGCCGGGTGGGGAGTATGCCACTGGTGGCCTATAAAGCAGCAGACCAGAGGCAACGGGTGTAAGTTAACGAGGACTCGGGGAAGGTGTCCGTCGACAGATTCAAATTTTTTAATTAAAGAATGTTCCATGGATCAGAATGGCATTAATAATGTCACACGTTGGCTGCTCACCAACCATTTAATTAACAATTCACTGCAGAAAAATAGAAAATAACTCGAATAAGGCTAATAATAATATATTTTGCTTATATTTGCATTAAAGATCACTGCTTATCATCCACCAGCCGTTCGCCAACGCACACCTCCTGCTGCCGTGTCACCCGACACAAATAATCCAGTTCGATCGTCCAAGCACTCCACCCGATCCACCGATTTTGAGGACATCAACGCCGAGGCACTGCAGTCGCTGCAGCTGTCGACACCGTGGTCTTCACCGTGACAACTACGTCCATCGCCTACGCCAAATTTGTCGCCTTCACCGAAGCCTTAGTTTTTAAAAACCAACGTTTATTTAAATGAAAGCATTGTAATACTTTACTTATCAGTATGAACTTCTTATGAACATTTATTTTTAATATATTTAATGTTTAACGTTAGTTCAACGTCAGTTTAAAATTACTTTACCATTACTTAAACACTACTTTAAAGTTAGTTTAACGTTAGTCTAATGTAAGGCCATTTTGCAAGACGGCGGACAAATCATGTCCCCGAGCCATCAATCTATGTATATTTCTTGAATTAAGAAAATGATTTTTGACCGCTATTGTACTCGTGATACTTTATCAAGCCTCACATGTATTTTAATCGCTGTTCAGAATATTTTCGATTTATTTCATGAAGTATGGCCCGATCGTCAGTCCTGCAGCGTGTCCCAAGGGGTGAAAAGTGAACTTCATGCATATATATTTACTAGAACCACTGAACTTTTCAATCTTTCTAATATGCAAATGATATGCTACAGTATCCATCTCCCAAATTCTACAAAAAAGAAGGATTTCTTCACTTTTGGTTTATTTTAATTAGACTCAGAAGTCTTGTCCGATTAAAGAAAAATTATAGAGAAAGTCAAACAAAAAAATTGTGCCAAAATGGCGGATCCAATATGGCAGACTAAAATTGTAAAACGATACCGATTTGATTGAAATTTGCTACAATGTGGTTTTTCAGGTCGGTGATTACAAATCCAAGGTCAAAATTCAAAAATTCAAGATGGCGCATCTAATATGTTGGACCAAAATTGTAAAAAGGAACCGATGTAACTAAAATTGGCTACAAGGGGGGTTTTCGGGTCGCTTATTTCAAATCGGGGGTCGAAATTAAGAAATACAAAATGGCGGATCCAATATGGCGGACCGAAATTGTAAAAGGAAACTTATTCGACTAAAATTTGCTACAAGGGGGTTTTTCGGGTCGCTGATTTCAAATCCGGGATCAAAATTGAAAAATTCAAAATTATGGATTAAAATTGTGCGAAAAAACAGATTTGACTGCTTTTTTCAATTCTGGAAATTCGACATTGGATTTCAAATCAGCCACATACAAACCCTCCGATAGGCTATTTTAAGTGGAAGAAATTTTGATCTGTAATTTTGGTCCACTGTATTGGATCCGCCGTTTCGAAAATTTCCATTTTGACCCCGGATTTGAAGTCAGCGACCCGAAAAACCCCCTTGTAGCAAATTTTAGTCGAATCGGTTTCTTTTACAATTTTGGTCCGCCATATTGGATCTGCCATTTTTATTTTTTTATTTTGACCTCGGATTCAAAATCAGAGACCCGAAAAAACCCCGAGTAACATTCTTTAGTCAAAGCGGTTTCCTTTTACAATGTTGGTCCGACATTTTTAATTTTTTAATTTCGACCATGCATTCGAAATCAGCGACCTGAAAAAACCTCTCGTAGTAAATTTTAGTCAAATCGGTTTCCTTCTAAAATTTTGGTCCGCCATATTGGATCCGTCATTTTGATTTTAAAATTTTGACCATGGATTTGTAATCAAAGACCTGAAAACCCACCTTGTAGCAAATTTTAGTCAAACCCTGGCGGACCGAACGAACGGAGCGGATACGCTACAGCGTATCCTTATAGTATCCACATCGTATCCTCTCCGTATCATGCAAGAAAAACTCATTAAAAAAGAAAGATTAACATTTCACTTGCTGAAATTCGGATTCTACGTGAAATTTTGAGTTAAAAGGTCACGAAGTAATCGCAATAGTTTTTCTTGTAACATAAAAAACTTTTAATAAATATAATACTTATCGATGACGTGCGCTGAAGGCGACTTCAAACGCATCGTCATTCAGTAGCAGTTCATAGGCTTTATCCGTCGACGATGCGTTTGAAGTCGCCTTCAGCCCACGTTATCGACAAGTATTATATTTTTTTAAAGTTTTTAATGTTGCAAGAAAAACTATAGCGATTACTCCGTGACCTTTTAACGCAAAATTTCACGTAGAATCCGAATTTTAACAAGTGAAATGTTCATCTTCCTTTGTTAGTGAGTTTTTCTTGCATGATACGGAGAGGATACGATGTGGATACTATAAGGATACGCTGTAGCGTATCCGCTCCGTTCGTTCGGTCCGCCAGGGAATCGGTTTCGTTTTACAATTTTAGTCTCCGATATTGGTTGCGCCATTTTGGATTTTGTCTTACAACGATTTACATGTCAGATTCGGATCGGGCATGCAGAAATCTATATAAAAACATGTATAGCACATAAAATATAGAATGTAAGCGTTTTTGGTATTCAATAAACGATTTTTTTTGCCGAAAATTCTAACTTCAACACAGATTTTCAAGGTCACAATTTTTTTCCTGTATATTTTTTCTATATTCGGAACAGTTTTTTCTTCAATTGAAGAAAATATATTTCTCTAGGTCATTCCGATCAGAAGTTCTACGATATTGAGAAAGAATTTCAAAAAAGGTCCACTGTGGGGCGTGAGTGCCAAAACCCGAATTTTATAGGAGAAACTGTAAAATTTTCACGCAATTAATTCTAAACGAAGAAACGCGAAAAGGGTTCGAGGTACTGTTAGGCTTTATCGGTCCGTGAAACAAACATCCTGAAAGAAGAATCCTTCTCCGAGAAAACCTTTGTCAATGGAACAGCGCGTCCCCAAAAAATCTGATTTTTATACATAAAGAGTTGCATAACTTTTCTATTTTTGAATTAAAAAAAAGAAGAAAGTAACTTTGAGCTATCAGTTATCTCTATTGAATCGCAAAAAGAGCGCTTCAAACAAAAAAATAACCATGTGCTCCCACATGAGTTCAGTCACCATCATTCTTGTCAGACACCCCGTCATTCCTGTCACACTATTTGAAAACCTTCTGAAGTATTCTCCAAATAAAAATTCAAAATGAATTATCCATCACTATTGTTCACAAAGAAATGCTCTTGTATATTTTGCCAGTGGTTGTAATTTTTATTTTCCAGATTGCACTCTGAATTTTCAAAAACGTGAGCTAACATCGCACTTTTCAACCAATTCGTGAAAAATTACAGAATAATGCAATTAAAATGAATATTTTTACTTGCCATTGCGACAACTAACATCAGACTTAGGTAAATACCACAATTCATAATTTTTAGACTTTTACATCATTTAAAAAAAGGGGTGACAGGAGTGATCCTTCCTATGCGGTTTATGGACTTCTAAATAGAGAATTTAATTATTATTATTAATTCTGGGTTGAGACCTTAGCAGCCCCTGACGCTTGGGTAATCCCGTTGCGTCCCCTTGTGGGCCTAAGCATGACCCCATAGCCCTCTCCATAAGGAGACGACCGCGGCCACGCTATTGGCTGATATCTGCAACTCACTGATAAAATAATTACCTGTGAGTGTTAGACGTTTCCCCGCAACCGCAGGGCAGTAGCAAAGGATGTGAGTGGATGTCTCACTATCCTTTCCGCACAGACGACAGAGGGGACTTTCTGCAAGCCCTATCTTATGTCTGTGATATCCTAACTTCCCATGTCCTATGAATAGTTTTGTTAGGACTTTGATTTCATTCCTCCCGAGCTTGAGTATTTCCCTAGCTCGGTTGGAGTTAAGCTTTAAGCCCAAGAGTGTTCTGGCCTGTCTGCAACCAGGAACCAAATCCCACTTACTCTGATGTTCCTCAGTCAGCCAACTGTTAATTACTTCAGTGACTAACCTGCTGGAAATACCTACCACTGGCTCGGGTCCAGTAAAATTTCTTCCTGCTGCTAGCTTGGCTAGCCTATCCGATATCTCATTGCCCTTGATACCACTGTGTCCAGGGATCCAAAGCAGAGTGACTAGGTTTTCGGTCGCTAACGTATTTAGTGCTTCAAAGCAATCCCATACTAATAGCGACGTAGTCGTTGTTCCATTCAAGGCCAATATAGCAGCCCTGCTGTCTGAGCAGATACGGATGTTCCTTTTATTGCCGTACTCCCTTGCCTTGTAGGCACACTGGATTATGGCCATAATCTCAGATTGTAGACCTGTGGCGTAGGAACCCATCTCAATTGTGAAGCCCATTCCATTTCTTCTACGATATACCATCTGTAAACCAGTTGTCTCCATCACAGGGCAGGTATGCGTCGCCGTTAACCCATTCCTCCTTCGTGGATAGGCTAACTCGATACTTCTTGTCGAAGAGGTCGCGAGTGACCATCTTGTCCCTGGGCATGTTCAGGGTCGGCCTTCTCGCGTTGTCGACTGGGATCTTCACTGCTGTCGTGATCCTTCTGTCATTTCCCAAATTTAGCCTCCAGGCCGCCTCCGCAGCCACGGCCTTAATGGTAAGATGGAGGGGCTCTAAGCCTATTAGTGCCCCCAGTGCCACCGTGGGTGTCGACTTCGAGGCTCCAGTGACGCCTCTCAAAATCAGTCCCCTGATCATTTCCAGTCGAGACTTCACCGTGGACAGCTCGACCCTGCTCCACCAGACTACCGCCGGATAGGTTAACCTGGGTCGCAAGATCGCTGTATAAATCCACATAAGTGTCTCCGGTTTCAAGCCCCAGCTTTTCCCTATGGCTCTCCTACAGAGCCATACGGTCGCTACTAGCTTCTTGCACTTGTTTTCCAGGTGCTCATTCCATGACAGCTTCTTATCCAGAATCACTCCTAGATATTTAGCTCGTTCCTTGATTTCCAGTTGTTGTCCTCCAAGTTTCAAAGTACTCGTAATTCCCCACTTGTACCTTCTGGTGAAAACAACCGCATCTGTCTTACTCGGATTAACTGATAATCCAGTTTTCTTGCACCATGAGTCTACTATCATCAGTGCTTGCTGCATTACTCCGAAGAGTACATCCAGATGCTGACCGCGCACGATAACGAATATATCCTCTGCATAGCCCATGACGTGAAGGCCCTGACTCAAGAGTTGATGAAGCAGTTCATCCACTACCAGAAACCACAGCAAGGGCGATAAAACTCCCCCCTGCGGACATCCCGAGTCAATGGTTCCACTTAGAGTGACATCACCCTTAGTCGTGGTTAGATTCCTGTTAGCCAACATGTGACACGTCAATTCCACGACTGCAGTAGGCATACCATGTGTAATCATGGCCGCCCTGATCACCTCTCCAGAGGTATTATTGAAGGCCCCTTCGATGTCCATAAAGGTTCCAATCGCAAGGCCTTTCTCCTTCAGTTGACCTTCAATTAGGTTCACTGCTACAATTAGGGCCGTCTCCGTCGAGTGACCAGCCCTATAGGCGTGTTGCTCCTTGTGGAGCGGTCTGCTTGACAAAACCTTATCGCGGATATATCTATCCACAATTCTTTCCACTGTTTTTAATAGGAAAGAAGTTAGGCTGATGGGCCGGAAATCCTTGGGTGAAGTATAACCGATCCTACCTGCCTTCAGAATGAAGACTACTCTCGTACCCCTCCAGGCCGTCGGGACATATCCCAGCGTCAAACTAGCCCTAGCAAGTCACACCAGCGGCCCTACGATGATTTCTCCAGCCCTCTGTGAGAGGGCTGAATATATGCCATCCGGGCCAGGAGACTTGTAAGGACTAAAGGATTTAAGGGCCCACCTAACCCTGGCAGGGGTGACAATCTCGTTGGCAAGCCGTCGTTTGGGGCCCAATTGGGCCACAGGTGACCTTGAAAGCTTGGAAAATGTGCCCTGATCAGATGGGCCAAGGTATTCCCGTCGGACTCTGAGTATTCCCCTCCGGGCAATTTCAGAGTGCCGAGAATAGCGTCCGGATTTTGAGAAAGCAGCCTGTCCAGTCTAGCCGCCTCAGCTCCCTTCTCGATGTCTGTGCAAAAGTTGGTCCAGCTCTCCTGCTTAGCCTTACGTATTGCACCTCTGTATTCATCCCTCATCGTTGTAAATTTCGTCCATAGTTCCTTCGTTTTGCCAATACTGGCACCTCTGAACCTCTCTCTGGTTTCCCTGCGAAGCTCTTCGAGTTTCCCATTCCACCAGTATGTCTCCCCAGCCTTTCGGACTGTTGTAGGTCGACAATTACTTTCATAAGTAGCTTTGATGGCTTCCGTGAAAGTTTTGGCTGCCATCTCAAGAGTGTCCACGTCTCGAATTGACCTGGGGACCTCTGAAAGTGCACATCTCACTTCCGTGGAAAACTGATCCCAGTCCGTTCTTCTTGAATTTCTGACCCATTTAGGACCATCGGGTACAACGGATTCCAACACGAACTCTATCTGTTAGTGATCTGAGAGAGAGGGTTCATCTGAAACCCTCCACTTCTTGATACTATCCCTAAAATTGCTGGTGCAGAGAGTGATGTCAATGACTTCTTCCCTGACCGAATTACGGAACGTCGGGGTGTTCCCTGTGTTAAGAATATCTAAGTCTGTAGTGATTAGATATTCCAGTAGGTCATTACCTCTCGAGTTGACGTCCGTGCTACCCCACAAGGTATGGTGTGCATTAGCATCGCACCCCAACAGAAGAGGTATGCCTCTTACCTTGCAATATTCCACTAGTGTACATACCTCCACTGGTGGGTTGGTATCGCTGTCATAAGGAAAATAAGCTGATCCTAGAACTAGCCTCCCTATTCCTTCGAGATCCATGGCTATCACCATCAAGTCTATCGAACATAGTTCAAGCAGCGGGACAGCACTGACTCCCTTCGTCAGTATACATGCCCTCGGCTTGGCTGCCTTGGGGTCCCTGTAACAAAAAAAACCAGCCCCCCCTGATCCCCTTATGGTATTCTGAACTAACCATGGTTCTTGGATTAGCAATACACCTGTATGCTTCGCAGCCATGCCCCTTTGCAAAACTGCAGAGGCGCCTTTGCTGTGATGCAAGTTAATCTGGGTAATGTTGAGACCAGAAGCAGTCATTTAGGTCTGCTCCCGATCTTCCTGCGTCTCAACAGGCCCCTCCTGTCCCTGGCCGGTAACCCGGAAGTTGACCTGTCCAAAGTGATAGAAGGGCCTGTTGTTGAGGGCCGGAAGGGCCCTCGTTTGGGACGCAGGAACTAGGAGATGCCTAGTATCTCCCATTGTGCCTCCTTCCTGAGGCTTTTCGTGCCTCACAAGCCGCCAGGACGCTGTCTTCAGTGAGGGGTTGAATCCCTCCAAGCGACGGAGCACCTCAGACGGGTCTTCCAGTTTCCCCGGGAACCACGCCGTAGCTCTTACCATCTTTTGCAGCAACTCAACTCCACCCACCTTAAGGGACGCACCTTCCCACGACTCCGTCTCAACCAACGCTTTGAGTAGTCAAGCTTTAGCCGCTGGGTCGGCTGCCACAAATACAAAGACCCCTCCTCTGCAGGAGGAGGTCACAAATTTTGGCCACTGCTCTGGCGACACTTTTCCAAGTGCCCTCCAGGTGGCCTCCCTGCAGATCTCAAACTGCTCCTCCGTGAGCAATGAGTGCGGGTAGTTGGTGTCAGCCACCACCACCGTCAGGGGGCTGGTCCTCTGAGCGGCCGTCAGTCCAGCTCCCGACGACTCTCTGTTCGTCGGCAGCTGGGCCGGCTTGTGCCTCTTCACAGGCCCAGCCACCCCCGGTGAGGTGCCCTCCGAGCCTCTACCTCTCTTTTGGGTCTCAGTGCTGGATGTCAGCCCTTCAACTGCCGACGCTCCAGCTCCCGCAGCTGCTTCTCTAGCCTGTCGCGCTTTTCTCCTCAATCTCCTTTTCTGGGAAGCGCTGATTCCATTTTTCTTACTGGAGGGCCGAATGGCCTCTCCCAATACCATAGCCTCGTTCAGAGGGACCTTCGATCCCTCAGCTCCCGAAGGAACTGGGGGCACAGCCATCAACTGAACTTGGCTTGCCGGAGAGACAGAAAGAGGGGTAAGAGTTAAGTTGGGCCCGTAAAGGCCCAACTCCTCACCCCCCTCCGCCACCTCCGATTTTTCTCCGCCTCCTTTTCCATCATTTAGCATGTTCAAATTCATAATTCATCCCACGAGAAGCTAGGGAAATAAAGATCAGCCCCTGCAGAGCCCCGCATGCAGGGGTAAGACTATTGAAAAAACAAAGTGGCGGACCGGCAGGATTCTTTTACACTACTGACGAGAAATTTTTTTTACTATAAATTAATATTTGGGTGCTTTGAAAGTTGTTCATTCAAAAGTTTGAATACAAATAAAGGAGAATAAAAATGTTTTGCCTGAAGTGAAGGTGAAATCGGAGATAATTTTGGAAAATTCAGTTATAATGCATTCAATACGAATTCTATTCTATATATACAATCAAAACAGCAGTATCAAATGATTAGACTGGATTTTTATTGTCGTCGTCAGAAGAAATAGCTGATTCTGATTCATCAGAAGCAGAATTTTTTAGAACCCCTTTATTTTTTTAGAACTCCTCTTCACCACTTTTATCGGAAATTACTGGTACGGTAGGATATTACCGGGATCGAGCTGAGCAGGGCACATCAGTAGTAACTAGCATTGCCATTGCCACTGATTTATCAGAAGATCTACTGACAATAAGATTGGCTCTCGACAAGAAATTTATGCTTCTGATCAATTTATTTATCTTGAAGTAAGTTAGCAACTGAAAAAAAAATATTTTCTTTATTTCATAATATAACTAGTCTTATACTTTTTTTAAGGTTATAAAATGCACATGCTTGCTTCAAATGTACACGTTCGACACTCTTTTAAACACACAGTATAAAAAGTTTGAAAAAATATTTCATACAAAAGTAATCTACGTACCTTAATCATTGTTGGCCATTAAACCGTTTCAAAATCGGCAGCGTAAAACAGAAAATATTTGAATTCGCGCGAGTCGAATTTTCTGATACAATAAATCGTTATGCACCTTTTTCGAAAAAGGTTAGGTTCGGACTTTTGTCAGTTGAACAGTTCGAAAGTCAATTCGAAAACCCGGTTCTCCTAGAATAGGGTGCAGAAACACCTATTGTATAAAATTTAATTCATAAAAATGGAAAATTCGAAAATTCATTTTTGGAGTTTCACCGATTTCTTATGTAATCCAGCCTACTGTGCCTTGGCTCAACGTTAGTTTAGCAATATTTTAACATTACTTTAACGCTATCTTAACATCCCTTTAATTTTGTTTAACAATAGTTCAACATTACTTTAACATTACTATAACGTTACTTTGGTTACATATCTGCATTAAATATCTACCTGTTGAGCGAACTGTCAAAGCCTAGCCACTTGACGTAGACTTTATTGCCACGTTGTTTGATAACTTTCTCCAAAAACTAAATGTCTGGGAACTTAACTTTTAACAGTTTCTCTTGATAAAAGCCGCCAGCAAAGGCTCATTGTGATGATCCTTTTGTGCATACGTTACTGGTTTGGTTGATGTGGTCTTACCTACAGTAAATATGGATAGATATATATATATATATATATATATATATATATATACAGTAATCCCTCGTTAACACGAACCCGAAGGGGCTGGGAATTTGGGAGTTCGTGTTAAGATAATTCGTGTTATCCGTGTACAATCCCTGTATAATCCGCATATTCACCTCATATTTAAAGTTGGAGAGGCCCATTCCGCAGTGGCTAATGTTAGGACGCACTATACTCCTGCCGAAAAAAGGCAACTTGTTCAACCCAGAGAATTACAGGCCAACAACTTGTTTGAACACACTATATAAGATCTTCACAGCTGTCCAAAACCACAGGATTGTTCGAAGAATTGATCCTGCATGGCGAGAGATATATGAACAACGTGGCTCGAAAAAAGGTGTAGTAGGCTGTCGAGAGAACCTGCTAATTGACAGGTGTGTCTGTAAAGACGCTGCAGCCCATCAGCGCGTCCTGTCAATGGCCTGGATTGAATACCGGAAAGCTTTCGATTCAACCTCAGGTAGACTTGTCATCTGTCTGTTGGGAAGCTTGAAGGTACATCCACACATAGTGAGATGCATAGAGCGATTGATGCCTCTTTGTGAAACTAGATTTACTATCTCATCTAGAAATGATCGTTTCACAACGAACAACGCCACCTTTCAGAGGGGCGTCTTTCAAGGTGATACCATGAGCCCTTTGCTTTTTTGCATCACACTTCTACCTCTATCTCTCGCACTACGAAATTCTCCTGGATAACTCTGTAGCGACACTAATCAGCGCGAGCATAAGGTCACTCATGCATTTTATATGGATGACCTGGATATCTATGCCTCTGGTAAAAGCAAACTGCGAACTGCTATAAATATCGTCAAGAACTACACAGGAGAGATTGGGATGGACTTTGGTTTGGACAAGTGTGCCAAAATTCATTTGAAGAAAGGAAAGATTACTGGTGTTCCCAAGAACCCTAAACTTGTGGATATACGTGTTATTAGACATTTTAGTACTAGAGAGACCTATACATACCTCAAAGCAGCATTCAAGACGTAACAGCAATGAAGGAGTCTTTCCGGAGCAGATACAAGCATCTTCTTCGACATGTTTGGTCTTCCAATCTGTCGGCGTTGAACAAGGTACCTGCGACTAGCATGCTTTCCGTCCCGGTTCTACTCTACTCGTTTGGGGTGGTTCAATGGACGAAGAACGAGCTTTAGGCCCTTGATGTCACCACACGTAATATCATGCATATGCATAAAAGCTTGCATATCAATCCTTCAGTTCCACGAGTATACATTTCACCCCGTCAAGGCGGACGCGGACTTCTGAATCTCCAATGTCTTTATAACCGAATTGTTTTAAGTACAGCTTAAATCGCTCCTAATGGCAGAGATCCGCTCCTAAAAATGATCAGGAATCACGAGATGATTGGCGAAGGAGCGTTCCTTTACGAAGCCGCGGAGCAAGTGGCCGAGGCCCTTGGCTTGAATTTTAACATCAGAAGTGAGGAAAGTGCATTACTCCATCTAGATGCTTCACGTCTAAAAGCCGAAATAAAGAAAGCAGAGGTTGGAAAATTGCACCAAGAGCTACTCGACAAGCACGATAACTTTCACATGAGTGTAGAAAAGCAGTCCTTGTTGAAGGAGCAAACTTTTGCTTTCCTTAAATCATCAGGACTCAATTCAGGCACAGAGGGTTTTATTTTCGCATGCCAGGACTGTGTCATTTCCACCGTAGCATACCGTGACCGCATTTTATGTCAAGGAGTTCCCACTGATAGGTGCAGAGCGTGTCATGCACACGCTGACTACCTAGAACACATACTATCGGGGTGTCTGACCCACGCAATCACGGGTTTTTCCTTCAGCACCATCCCTGGACAGTTGTCCGCGACTGCTTATTAATTATTGTAACCATATTCAGCAGAAACCTTTGGTACAGGGACCCTCCATCCGCAACCCGAGCACAAGTTCGGTGGCTTTGTCATAGGACCTTCGGTTCTATTCCAAAGGAATCGAAACCGAAATAGGTGAAGCTTGATAGCTTGATAGCTTAATAGTGAAGCTTGAGCTCTGAATATCAATATTAAGAGGTAGCGATTTGTGATTTTTGATTTCCCATTTAAATAACACAGGAATTAAAAAAAAAAAATTTCGATTTCTAATGCGTTTGAACGAATAATTGTCTAGTGAAAATAAAACCTTATTCTTGTAGAGAATTTAATTATCTACAAAAAATGTCTGACATGATTTTTCGCTAAGTCGACTCATTCAAAAGTTATGGCAGATTGAAAATTAAAAAAATACTTTTTCATTGAACTTCCATCAGACTTTTGATCTCAAAGAGTTCAAAACCATTGAACACTTTAGATACCATGAAAATATTGACAGAAATTACAAAAAAAAATTCTGGTGAAGCTTGAGCTCTTAATATTAACATTAAGAGGTGACGATTTGTGATTTTTGATTTCCCATTTAAATAACGCAGGACTTTTAAAATATTCTTTTCGATTTTTGATGCGTTTGAACGAATAATTGTCTAGTCAAAACGAAAACTCATTCTTGTAGAGAATGTAATGACCTACGAAAAATGTCGTATATGATTTTTTGCTTAGTTGACTCTTTCAAAAGTTATTCGAGGTTAAAGTCCAACTCTAAATCGTAAAAGATAATTTTTACAATTTTCTATATTCTATCACAAAATAATGGCTCAAAAACATGAAATATCTTATTTTTCGTAAAACTAATCGAATGCTTTTGGTAAAAGAATAACATTGTTACAAACTATCGTAAGAAAAACCAATTTTATGAAACTTAATTTTTAAAAAAATCTGAACTTTACCTGAATAATGACTTGAAAAAAAAATTTGGAAAACGGTTGACCTAAAGGCCATCCCTGCAACTTCCCGCTAATTTCAGTCATTGAAAGTTTGCAATTTAGCCGCTGGTTGCGATGTTCTTGAGCTCTTCGAGCTCAGAAATTCAATTTTTGTGTTATTTTGAGCTCTCTGATCTGAAAAATAAAGCTGTTCAATGCTTTTGAGCTCTTTGAGATCAAAAGTCTGATGGAAATTTAATGAAAAAGTATTTTTTAAATTTTCAATCTGCCATAACTTTTGAATGACTTGACCTAGCAAAAAATCATATCAGACATTTTTTGTAGATCGTTAAATTCTCTACAAGAATAAGCTTTTGTTTTCACTAGACAATTATTCGTTCGAACGCATTAAGAATCGAATACTTTTTTTTTAAATTCCTGTGTTATTTAAATGGGAAATCAAAAATCACAAATCGCCACCTCTTAATATTAATATTCAGAGCTCAAGCTTCACCAGATTTCTTTTTTCGTCATTTCTGACCATATTTTCATGGTACCTCAGGAAAAAAAAATTAAAAGTTTTTTTTGGCCCACCCTAATATATATATTATTAAAAAAAAGTTAAACAACCACCGCAGGGTACCACTAAGAGCAACTGCCATCTAAAAAGAAAATGTCAATAGCCCCCAGTAGAACCGCTGTAAAACACACCTATGGCCACGTCTCACATCCGTGAGATGGGTGGTATGTATATATATATATATATAGTTAAAAGTTTGTCATAAGGATAACCGCAGGATTTCGGTGGGAGCAGGTGCTAATCTGAAAAATTGCACCCGCTCCCAGCGAAATCGCGGTAAAATTTCAGCTGTAACCACGTCTCACGACCGTGAGATGGGTGGTTACAGTCTGCGCGAATTCAATACGATGGTCCGGCGAAAGTCTCGTGCACCCTGAGGACACGGAGCGACCCAAGGACGACCGCCTTCTGCATTCTCCCTGCAAGTGCCTCAGCATTTTGTTGACACGCAGGGATGCTTTTCAGGCTATTAACGAGTGAAACCTTGGCACCTCCAAGAGTGCCAATGATCAGGACGATTAGCTTAACAGAATATTCCGGGTATAACCGTCGCAACTCCCTCATAAGGTCTTTATACCTTTCTTTCTTTTCCTTCTCCTTCGCTGTGACGTTTTTGTCCGCTGGTGCCGAAAATTCGATAACGAACATGGTTCGTTTCTCGAAGTCAAGAAGAACCATGTCAGGCCTCGAGTGCGCAACAGAAACAATTGTCGAGAACATGAAGTTCCAATATATGCGGCACTTCTCATTTTCGACAATTGACTCTATTTCTCTAGGGGCGTTCAGCGGAGAGGTATTTGGGCTAATGCCGCAAGAGTGACAGAGATGGTAATAAAGCACTTTCAGTGCCGCATTGTGCCTTTGGATGTAGGTTGTTTCCGCATGAGCTGGACAACTAGATAGCATGTGTCCTAGATGCTCGGGGTGTTCATGACACGCTCTGCAGATATCATCGGGAATATCTTGGCTCAAAATGTGGCGACGGTACGCTAGAGTGGAAATGACACCATCTTGACATGCCAAAATGAAGCCCTCTGTGCCCGACTTCAATCCGGGTGATCTAAGGAAAGCAAACGTCAAATCATAAGACATCGACTGATCTTCCACATTTCTGTGGAAGATGCCGTGCATCTTCTCGTCGAGGAGCTCTCCGCGGAAGTTTTTCTCCTGTGCTTTCTTAATCCGGGCCTTCAGGAGTGAGTATTCAAGATGGATAAGATTTGATGCATTTCGCTCACCCCTGATATTGAAGTCAAGGCCGAGTGTTTCAGCAGCCTCTTCTGCTGCTTTGTGAAGAAACGCCCCTTTGCCTACTTCTTCGTGTTTTCTGACCATTTTAAGAAGAGGATCTTGTCCATTTGCGACAATATGTGCTGTACCCAGAATAATCCTGTTGTGAAGACATTCAAGATTCAGTATTCCACGACCACCTTGACGGCGTGAGATGTAAAGTCGTGGAACAGAAGACTTAAGGTGCATGCTTTTGTTCATGTGCATAACCTTTCGGGACCCGATGTCGAGGGATCTGAGCTCGTGCTTCGTCCATGGAACTACTCCAAATGAATAGAGTACTACTGGGACGGCAAGCATGTTCGTTGCAGATACTTTGTTCCTCGCCGACAGTTCGTAAGACCATATCTGTCGGAGGAGACGTTTGTATCTGCATCGGAGAGTATCCTATATAGATGTTACGTCCTGAGTGCGGCTTTGTGGCACGCCCAGGTATGTATAGGTCTCTCCAGCGCAAAGCTGTCGTATAGCGCTTCTGTCAACGAGTTCAGGATCTTCGAGGATGCCGTTAAGTTTTCCTTTCTTCAAATTAACCTTGGCGCATTTCTCTAACCCGAACTCCATTCCAATTTCTTGAGTGTACTCTGTGACAATTTTTAGAGCTAGATGTAGTTTCTCTTGATTTCTAGCATAGAGCTTAAGATCATATATGTAAAATACATGAGTTACCTTATGCTTTCGATTTCCAGGTTTGCCACAGAGGTACCCTTCGGAATGGCGAAGTGCGAGAGATAGTGGCAATAATGTGAGGCAAAAGAGGAGAGGGCTCATGCTGTCGCCCTGAAATACACCTCTCTGAAAGGTGATACTGTTGGTGATCACACGATATTTTCCAGATAAGATGGTAAATCTGGTTCTCCAAAGCGGCATTAATCTCTCTATGCATCTCACGATGTGTGGATGAACCTTCAAGCTTTCCAACAGACAGATGATAAGTCTATGGGAGGTTGAATCAAAAGCTTTTCGGTAATCTATCCAGGCCATCGATAGAGATCGTTGATAGGATGCTGCATCTTTACAGACACATCTATCGATGAGCAGGTTCTCCCGACATCCTGCTACGCCTTTCTTCGAGCCACGTTGCTCATACATCTCTCGCCACACAGGTTCAATTGTCCGAAGAATCCTGTCATTCAGGATGTCTGTGAAGATCTTATACAGTATGTTCAGACAAGTTATTGGCCTGTAATTCTTAGAATCAGCTAAGTTGCCCGTCTTAGGCAGGAGCACTGTGCGCCCTTCCACCAACCACTCCGGAATAGGCTCTTCCGACTTTAGGTATGAGGTGAAAATTCGGGCCAGATGCTGGTGGGTTGAAGGAAACTTCTTCCACCAGAAGGTCTTGATACCATCTGGTCCCGGAGCGGGAAAGTTCTTCATGCCTTTTAATACGTTTTTCACCTCCTCGGTAGTGATAGGTGGGCATTCTTCCTCAGGTGTTATGAGGGCATTGCACAGCTCCTTGAAGCTATTTATGTTCTTTGAGTCTTCTTGAAGTGGATGCTGGACCTCGTAGACTTCTTTCCAAAATGCTTCGACCTCCTCTTGTTTGGGCGGATGGTCGACAGTAATTGGAGGGTCTTGGAAGAGTTTAGATGGATCGGATGAAAATTGTTGATTTTCTCTGACCCACCTCTCTCTCCGCTCTAGACTTCTCCTAGCGTTAGATAGTATTCGCATTCTGTCAACAATATGCTGTCTGATGGTCATTAGTTTTGATTCGTTGATTGTGTGATGACGGATCCGCAGTTCGCGCGCGAACCGTCGAACCTTGGCAGTGAAATTCCTGCCAGATGTTATGTAGTCAATCACACACTGAATGCGGGACGCGTACTGTCTAGCCCAGCCGATCTTTGTGCTGAGTTGATGCATTCTTCTTTTGGTCTTATGATCAACCGTTGGTTTTGTTTTACGGCTTGCATCTGCCAAAGTTCTCGCTGCATTGTACACACCACAACTGATAGTCCAGAGGTCGGATTCTTCGGAAAAATCTCCACGAAGTTCATCATCCAATTCAGTCAGATCTTTGGGCTTGGGAGAAACCTGAATGTTGATGTTTCTCCGGGTCCTGAAGCATCGTTCTTCCTCTATTGGATGCCTGTTCGCGGTTGGTCTCAGTGTCGCTTCTCTTTCTCTGTTGCCGGCTTGTTCTGGATGCGATTGAGTAGGCACTCCGCTTATATAACCCCTATTCCTAAGGTTCTCGGCATGGTTTCGCAGACGTTGTTGCGAAAAGTCTGAGAGCTCTGGGTATTTCTCGCACCACAGAGCATGCAGTCGTGCCATGTAACCTTCTCGTTCAGGGACCATACTGGCATCGTAGCACTCCAGCAGGCCGTCATTGAGTTGATCCGTCCACTTAAAAGTAACAAGATTCCGCCGGTCAATCGCACTGACTCCGTCTTGATTGGCTCCCCCAACTGTAGGGTAGTCGGCATTGTTGTCCGACCCATTGTCGGGAGCCCTGCGCGTTCGATTGTTTTGAACCGCACTTACTACAACTATGTTTGGTGTTGTCATTGTTGTTCCCAAGAGCAGCTAGGGAGAGGGTTCGTCCATCCTTGTAGAGCCCCGCATGCAAGGATAAGACTGTATACTCTGAGAGTCGCCGATTTCCCAGAATCACCGTTAGAGACACCTCACCCAGGTGACATTCAGCTTTCGGCACGGTTCTCACGCCTTCGCTTGGGGGTTTTTCCTTCGGGACCATCCCTGGACAATTGTCCGCGACTGCTTAATAATTATTGTAACCATATCCAGCAGAAACCCTTGGTACAGGGACCCTCTATCCGCAACCCGAGGACGCGTTCGGAGGCTTTGTCATAAGCCCTTCGGTT
>CAKNXH010062732.1:0-44895 GCA_932178445.1 Andricus quercusramuli
TTTTATTGGTCTGAAGTATGTCAATTCCACCAATATATAATTTTTTATAATGTTATATTACTCAGACAAACAACATCACTCTATTCCATCATCAATCTAACTAAGCTTATTTGTGAAAAGATTACAAACACGAGTTCTCTCGGGGCCTAAAAGAGATTACAGGGTTTAGAAAGTTCCGCTTGCTGCATTCATTCCCAAAAAGTGTGAAATTTGTCAGAAGCATCTAAAACCGAATAGTGATCTACTACCTTTTTTGCGGACGACAATTCCAATGCGCGCTTATGTACGCATAATGTAATGCAATTTTATACAAATACACTAAAAAACAAACACTGGCTCTAAGCTATAGTCACTGGCAATAATTCCCAGTAAAAAAAACAAATTGGGACGAATTGAGAAGAATTCGCCAGGAGCCCCCGTGAATCTTGCTTTGCGACAATCTCGAATTGGAATGGTGGTGAATTCGTGTAAATTCGTGCGAAGTAATAAAGTCTTCAAATATCCTATACGCCCGAATTCAGCGAAAATTTTGTAGGGGATCTACTTCATTTGAATGCGTCAGCACGAATTATTTTCAGTCAGTTCATCGCCATGACGTTGACAAATTTTGATGAGCATCCCAAAGCTAGACGTTACACTACGGAAGAGAAAATAATTTGTCTGTCCATTTATAAAAGATCACCGAAATGCTACCGCTGTCTTTGCTCAATATTGAAAGGTTCACCCACCGAATCAACTTTGGAGCTCACACTGCGAAAAGTTGATATGGACACCGGAATCACAGACAGTAAAAGGCAGCCGCCGAAGGAAGCAGTTCTGATGGCGAAATCAGACAAGGAATTAATGGTCGTATTGATGTGGGACGAATTTCTGTTGGTCCTTGGACTCGAATACGACGAGAAACCTGATGAAATTGTTGGTTTTGAGGATTGGGGTACTTTCCGCACCGAGGAATTCGCAGATCATGCACTAGTTTTTATGATCAGGAGCATTGAAACTGGAAAAAATCTACGAGTCTCTCTCAACTTCTGCGACAGTGGAACCAAGAGCACACAATTGCAATCCTGCATAACTGAAGTTGTAAAGGCTTTGAAGGATGCCAGATTCAACGTCATCGCGAGGGTTTGATTCGTGCAAGAACCAACGAATCTGCCATCAATCAGCTTATTCAGGATACGAAACGCATAAAGGGCTAGGAATATGTAAACCGCTGTGAGCATTATTTCAAGTAAGAGAGTACTTTCCTTTTTGTGACCAATTTATCACCAATTTATCAATGTTCTTCCTTTACAGATGAGACGTTCATTGTACATAGCGTGGAAATCATCCCGTTGTACGATCCACCCCATCTTTTGAAGTGCTTCCGAAACAACAACTTCGATAAACATTTGGAGTTCGCGTATTCCGACAACAGGGATCGGTCAAAGAGGACATTCGCTCAGGGGCAACATGTCATAACAGCGTACGAGATAAACCGGTATGCTGGGAAGAAAATTCCAGCCCTGCACACGCTAACAGAGCAACATGTCTACCGAGATAAAATAAACAAAATGTCGTGCAAAAAGTCTGCAAACAGAAAAAAGTAAGCGCAGTACAGTCTTAAAATTTGAGTTTCATCATTTTTTAAATAACATTTCCCAGACTGATGCAAAGTTCACTTTCTTTCCAATTTCGATTCCTGAGTCTTGACGATTTTTTCCTATTCATATTCAATTGACAGAAGAAATCCGAATTTAAGTGTTCCTTCAAAAAACTGGAAAACGTCTGCTTCATCTTAGGGTGGGACATTGGAACTGCCGTCCTGCTGCAGATGCCAATTCAGGCACGAGATACCGCTTAAGTCTTTGCATACCTCAACATACTATCGAACGCTTTTAATGGAAAAGTTCTGACAAACTAAAAAAATGTGCATATGACGCTGTTTGATGATGACAGTTTTTACGCTCATTTTTTCAGTGATGCGCGAGGTAAACTTGAAAGAATGCATTTTGTTAATCGCGATACGAAGGAACCGATTGCAACACAGCCACCAGCATTAAAAAATTTCATAAAAACTATCGACGGTGTACATCTGCTGTGGGAAAGATTGAAAGCTCTAGGTTTAATTTCTTTAAAAACGAAACACTTCAACCAGGGTCCTCTTGAAAAATGTTTTGGTTCAAAACGCGATCACGGAGCAAAAAATAATAAACCTACGTATTACGAGTTCTTTGGTCATTTTAAGGCTTTATTGATCAACAAGTTGACGCATTATTACATTCGCAGTGCTAACTGCGGAGATGATAAAGGAGCGTCTCGCCTTATGTGGCAAAGCTATCTCGTGTTTGTCGAGGAAGCTGAAAAGAAAATTGAATCTGACCATTCCTGCATAACTTTTCAGAATACTGCGAATAAAAATCCTGAAGTTACGGCTTCGGCAACTCCTATTCCGGAAAATTTCATAACAGCGACAATGTAGTGAGCATTCTCAACAGGATAATAGATTCAGTGTAAGAAAAACACGCAATCAGCCAAATTGCGAATCAATATCTAAAGAAAGAAATCCGATCGGAAATAGTGACTTGTCGAATTCATAGAGACAGTTTAATTGATAGTTTTCTCCACTGCAGCATCAAGAAATATATTTTATCAACATCAGCGTATTTAAATCTTATTTTCCAAGGGAAACGTGAGTCTCAACAGGAAACCGAAAAGGACGGGTCTAATACTAAACCACAGCAAACGAAAAACACTTTTATAGAAGGAGCGGTAAAGAAACGACAGTCATCACTACATAAAAAAAGGGTACGTTTAATAAAGTACTTACTGCAGTGAGTAAGACTCCGTAAGCCAGACAACAAGTTCAAATTGTAGCATCTGCTATTATCGGGGTTTTTAAAAGTGCCTACTTTGAAGATGTAAAGAAAGCAATATTGAAATATGAAACTGACAACGACATAGACATATTCATCATCAAAATTCAAAACGTCATGGATTCAGTGGACACTGAATATAAAAGGTTTGAATTTTTGGAAGAAATAAACCAGGAAAATGGTTTGTTGTTACAATCGACGATAAAAGTACATTTGGTGATCTTACCAATAAGGAATTATATGGTCGAATTATACCATTTGGAAAAGTACTAAAAGTATTTTTTGAGTTGCCAAATGTATTTGAGGCACGATTCGCGAATACTATATAGATTGACAAATCAACTGTGACGAAATCCACAATGTTGTTCAAACAAATTTTTGGAAATCAAATGTACATTATCCTTCTGATGTAGTTGCATTTCCAATATTTCTTACAAAGATGGCTATGAAATAGGAAATCCGCTTGGGTATCATGCAGGGGTTTGTCATTCAAACGGGATTTACATTGTAAATGCCTGCATTCCACCGGAATTTCGTTCAAAATTAGAAAACATATTTTTGGCTCAATTATATCATGCTAATGATGCTAATGTATTCTGAAAATTCTTCGCTTCTTCGAAATTTCGAAAATTATGAACCTGATATTAAATCATATAATTTCAAAACAACAGGCATACAAGAGTCATGTATTTTCAATTCACTGCCCAGCTTCCACGTTATGGAAAAATATAGGGCCGACATTCTACATGATTTACTCGATGGCGTTGGTCGTTACGAAGTGAGTTACGTTCTGTATGAGTTGGAATTTGAATTTTAAGTTTAAGAAAAAGCATTACAACTGTTGAAATGCAAAGTATGAAATGAATTGTTTTTGAGCATCATTTAGTATACATTAAATTATATTTATTTACTATAAAATCTAAGCACCATTCTACGGTGCATTATGCGACGATCATGGACTTAATTAGGCCACTTCAGCAACGATGCGTTGTTCGACCAACTGTTCGGCCTGCTCCCATCGCGCCAGCAGTTGTAAACGCGAACCAACCTGGGCCAATCGTGACCATCGATCTAGAACCGGAGGAGGCCCTTCAGCAAAGGCGACTCGCCTTTCTGGAGGAGGACCATCCGAATCGCGCGATTGCACCCCTAGAGCGCGAAGAAGCAGTACCAGTTGTGGTACTCGAAAACGGCGACATCTCTGATGACGACACAGTCATCATGGAACCGGAAGTCGAAATTCTGGATTAGGGACACCACGCAACCCTAGGGAATAAAATTGGAATAAAAAAAAAATTCCGGTGTGGTTTGCCTCGGCCCTAGGTTCAAGGCCAATCGCCGAATGCTAGAACGAGGGTTGTCCCCAACCACAAATCGATTAGTCGGTCGATTTTAATAAAGATGAAACGAAAATTCCGGTGTGGCGAGCCCATGCCACCCTCATTCTTAGGAAGAATCCGAAGACAGAATATGCCTTTGAAAATTAAAATTAATTAATTAGCTAGAAATAAGCTGACAGCATCTGGCTGTACCATTTAATAATAAGGTCTATCCTGTCTTGGACTTCCTTCCACTCCTGGAGAGAAAAGCTAACGCAACCTCTTTTGAGGTCAAATAAATCACGCCCGGCTCTTGATTTCCTTGCTCCCCTTTCCACCATGAAGGACGAAGAAGAACAACAACCAGGGGATGCCTCTGGCAAGGACAAGGCCTTCTCAAAACAAGAGATCTCCAGACGACTTGGAACAACAGACCAGCCGAGTAACAACACTGCATCGATTCGAGCCCTACTATCTTACGCTGATCCGGAACCCTTATACCGGCCTGGCCTTGTTCGCCGTTGGGTTATACTGTTGTCCTTACCATCCTTTTATCGGCACTCAACCACAACTGAACCCATCCAGGAGCATGAACAACTCTGCTCATGAGAAAGTAGCTGCTGTGTCGCCAAGGACTACCATGCTAACGTCACCGCACATCAGGCCAACGAATGTTAGGGCTCAAGTAAGCTGTCATGCGTTTGTGTGTGTGTATGTGTGCGCCGACAGAGGCATGGATGACTGCTTTAAAATTCACTCTTGAACCCTTATCGAGGGAGAGAGAGAGAGGCTCTTAGAACGAAGGGAGACCCTTCTGAATCGATAGTTTTAGAAACTTTTTGAAATTGTTAAAATTCTGCAAAATCAAAACATTTTTGAAACGTTTTTAAATGTTTAGAATACTCGCTTAGAATTAGTTTTTCAACAAAGAAAAACCGTATACAATTTTCCCCGGAATCTTGGGGGAATTTCTTAATGTTGTCTTGAAGCCTTTCATGATTCTTAAATAGCTTTGAAATTTATTTTCAACAATTTTTAAAACATTTTCGAAATTTTCTCAAGATGTAAAATTTTTTTTTTGGATCTTTTCAAATATCGCAAATACATTTTTAAATGATTAACATTTTTCCTACAAAATTTTAGAAAGCTTCAAATTTTTTTTATTTTTCTTCCAAATCCTTTAAAAATTTAAATTTGAATTCAACGTTTTAATTATTATTATTTTTTTTTTTCAAATCTTCTAGTTATCTTTTCAATTAATTCGAATTTTACAAAAAAATATTTTCAATGCCTAGAAAATAAAACATTGGAAATTATAAGGAGTAAAACAATAATAATAATAAAAATAATAATTATAATAACAAGACGTTTATTGATGGGAGGAGAAGGGAAAAAGGGCCCGGGATACATAGTATAATCATATTATTATTCATTTTTCTCTGCCCCCCCCTTCTTCTTCCAGCCGCATCCTAGGATGAGGATGGCCCACTCGCCGGGCCAGCCAGCTCCAGGAGCCGCCCCTTCGCGGGAGCGGGCACCCACGCGCGCACCACCTCCCGGGATTGTCGCTGTAACAATAAAAGAATATGGTTACAAAAATAGATAATAGAAAAAGAAATAATAGAAATAGAAATAGAAAATAGAAGAATAGAAAATAGGAATAGAAAATAGAAATTGAAAATAAGAAATAGAAAATAGTAAAATAGAAATAGAAAATAAGAATTAGAAAATAGAAATAAGAATTAGAAAAATAGAGATAGAAAATAGGATAACATAGACAATAAAAGAATATGGTTAGTGAAAAATAGAAAATTAGAAAGTAGGATAGGAACAACAGGTTGCAAACAATTGTTTAGGAAAAAGAGAAGCATATAAGGAACGCAAACATACTAGGGTGAAATGCGAGGTGCTTCGTGGGTTCCCAAATATATCCTCGAAGTGGGACTGAACCCAGACGAGCCTTAGGTTGGGAACAGCAGGCTGGAGACCGGGGAACTCTGGAAACCTGGGCAGCGGCAGCAAGGGCTGACCGCCAAGCGAACTTACGCCCTCCAACATCGAAAGGCACTCGGTATAGGGATGCATGTATTCCTCCTGAAAAAAGGGGAAATACACATCTGATTAAAAGGAGTACGAAACAATAAAATTAAAAATGGAAATAAAGGCTTACCACTGCCCAGTACGCCCTTGTGGAGTAATCCCCGGCTTCCTGGTTTCAGGAGTACTCCTGGAACCATTTCGCGTGCGTGTGTTTCTTTCTCGGGGCGGCCTCCATGCGCTTGAGGTCGAGGGGCCACAACCCTAGCGACCCATCGAAGGGATACTGGTCCAGCTTGACCTCCCTTCTCTCGGCAACCGCCCAAGCCGGGTAGTCCACGATAAACCTGAAAAAAAAAATTATTTTAAAGAAATGTTAAAAGACGATAGAAGTCAAAACAAATAAAATTCCAACCAAAAACATTAATTTTCAATAATAGAGTAAATTTTTGGCCTAAATTAGGTAATTTTTCAACTCAAGAATAGCATTTTCAATTCAAGGCGTAGATTTCTGGATATTTCAGGAGAATGAAGACATTTTCTTAATATTAACGGGAGGTTTCAAATGATTTTTTTTTGTTTCGGGGAACTAATTCTAGGAGAAAATTGAAAAAAAAAAATAAATAAAAATTTCTAAACAGTCCAATTGATATCCTCAAATTTCGGAAAAGGTGGTGAAATATTGTTAAGACAATTTTCAGTTTTTAATTATTCGACAAAATTATGAAGCATTTTAAAACATTTCAATTAACATCCTCAAATTTCGAGAAAGATTGTGAAGGGGTTTAAAGTAAATCTTTTTCTTTCTCTCTCTCTTCCCTGAAGATGTGGAAAATAGAATAACTCATTAATTAAATGAAGCTCAACTCATTTGCGAGCCACCCTAAATTTCGGGGACAAAATCATCAAATCCCGGTGTGGTTTGTTACGAGCGAATTTTGAAAAATTAAATCAAAAATAATGTGGCTCGAAATATTATTTCAAGTCACATAAATTGAAAGCAACTTAGCTCTTAAAGTCTCTCCGTTCGCTCGTAACAGGAGAGCTTGCTACAAGAATGCTGACGTAGCATTCCAAGCTCTCCAAGGCTAACAACGAGCTGGCTTGCAAATGAAAAGGGCAATGACTTAAGAGAATAATTCTAATTCTCGAAAATTAGAATTGTTCTCGGACCGACTTATGCTCCCATGTTTCCTTTTTTTTTCTTTAGGCGTTTAAACTTTAGGATACCTTCCCCAACCCACTCAATGATGTGAGGGTGGATTGCGGGAAGAAAATGTGTGTATGTGTTGCATGAATGACGCAAACTTGAGCCTAGACCTAAAATAAGAACGACGATAAAACATTGTAAATTATTTTTCCTAGAAACCTACATCTAAAAAGAAATAAAACATTGTAAGGGTCCAAAAGGAACGAGGGTGTGGTTACGCTCGCTACCACACACATGCACGCGACAGGCACCTGTTCCGCTCTCCTTTCTTCTGACGCTTTAAACATCGCCGTCTCACTCTCCGTGTGTAGCTATGCTGCCGCAACGAAAGCATAACTCGACGCTCGCACACGGTCTTGCCTCCTCCTTCCCACCTACATTCTCGGCATTAGCGTGTCTCTCTCCTTGTATACAAGCAAGTATACTCTACACCAGGCATGCCCAACTCGGGGAAATTTCCTCCGGGAACACATGTTCCTAGTTCCCTACTCTTTCTCCTAGAGAGCGGGAGTGGTGGTAAACGCTTGCGAGAATCTCTCCTCTGTGGCGTACGCGTCTACCACGCGCATGCGTCTACCACTACTCCCGCTCTCTAGGAGAAAGAGTAGGGAACTAGGAACATGTGTTCCCGGAGGAAATTTCCCCGAATTGGGCATGTCTGCTCTACACCATAACAGTTCAATGCACCTCGACTCTCTTCTTTTCCTCTTCCTCTTCATGCGCTATTCTCCTATAAGTCCACCTCGCTCCTCACCCCACATGCTGCCCGCCATGACCTGACAGCACGAACACGTGAGGCATCAAAACAAAGCCACGTTCTCACCCAGCAATGGTGCTACGCTAAAATGCTTAATTCCTTAGATAGAAGACTTAGGGTTGGAAATAATAGATACTAACTCTAAGTTGAAAATTCCAACCTGCATCAGTTTGATGCAAATTGAATTAAGAATTTCTCCAACCAATATAACAAAAACTTCGAAGCACTTTACCTCCGTAAAATGCTGACGAAGTTCCTGTTTCAAAAGAACAAAACTCGAAAGGAAAGCATTTAGCAATACCATTCCCGCACACTTAAGAAATCAAGCTACCTGGGTAGATAAAAATTGCAAACGCTGCTTCGGCTCTCACGGCGATCTTACCTTCCCAATCCAAATTCCGCAATTTTGCAAAAATCCCTACCCGAGTAACCCCAACTATGAACCGTCGAGGTACATTGAATACTATTCAAAGTCGCAGTAACTTGGGCAACCTGGCACGGGCCAGAACTACCCAGACTTTTGTCCGTCCGGTGTCGGAATCGAACAGATCAATTCTTTTTGGGAAATCCAGCCCATAAGACGCGAAGCCCCGGTCCGGGTCAACGAGACTTTATTCTTATTAAATTTTCGGTACAGGAACGGGAGTGAACCGCCGGGATTGATAGATTAACCGCGAGAATTTGATTTTTGCGATTCGGACGTAAAACCAAAAGAAAATCTCCATCCGACGGGAGTAAAGGCAGTCTCCTGAGCAACCTGGCACGGGCCAGAACTACTCAGATTTTTGTCCGTCCGACGTTTGGACCAAGAACCAAACAAAGTTTTAATCGGTAAAAACTTAGTCCGTAAGACGCAACCACGTAACGGGAGTGAGCCGCCGGAATCGATGTGTTTTTGATTATTAAAATTGGGTTCGCGGTCCGGACGAAAAAACTCGAAAATCTCCATCTAACGGGAGGTAGGACCGTAACGGGAGCGGTCAGTTCTTTTCGCGTCCTATTCGACCTACTCAAAAACAAAATTTGAGTTTAGTCTAGAAGAAGTTCACCCCGTTTCGAATCTCAAAACGAAAAGGAGCAATTTTCTCGGAAGGCTTCAATTCACTTTTACGAGAAGTAGATATAATTTCTACCTCCCGTAAAAGTGAATTCACGGAAGGTGACAGGTGTTTGCGCGTGTTTGTGTGTGTCGCGAATACCCTAAGAGACTAAAGTGGAGTGATAGACCCACGGAAATAGAAGGTTTTCGCACGCTCTATTAAGAGAAGAAAATTAGGAAGTCACTTCTGGACTTAGTTTTCCTTTTTCTATTCGACGAGCGGTAGTTTTAAGTACGACGTATTGGTGAGCTGTATCATTCCTTTTTGCTGTCATATATTTTTTTTCTCTTCTTTTCCTCTACCTGTCGACACATTCTACCCATTGTAGAACGTGCCCTATTATTCGAATCTTGCTCTCATTATAGAATGTGCCCTATCCCTTTGCTTTCGAATAAACCTTATTATTGTTATCACAAATTGGAGACACAACTCATTTCTAATTCGACAAACCTGAAAACCCCCAATTTCTCATTGCAATTCTAAATTTCCGGGACAACAACTCTCAGTCCGAGAGTAGGGGTAAAACCCACATAAAAATAAAAATAGGAAAGTCGAGTCTCTCGCCCTTCCTTCAGTTTTGGGAAAACTTCCCCCAGCGTGTCGATACTAGGCAGCCTCTATTTACGGGTCCTTTGTTTTCAATGGATTTAAAAATAAAATTTATTTAGTTCGTACGTGACATACGCAAAAGTCACATTCAATCGGAGAAATATTTGGTATTCGTTAGCCCTGAAAAATCAGTTCAATTTATCCGATGTTTTTTCGGACAATAGAAAATTTGCTCTAAAGGACATTTTATGTAAATTAAGTATGAAACCATTGGCTTTCTCGGAGAAATTATTTTCACCCGGTCAAGGTGGAAACTTTGTGAGTTTTAATTCCTTGGTTGTTAGTAATGAGGAATGTATACCAGAAACAGTTTTTAACATAACATTTAATGATACAAGATATTAACAAATACAGGCCCGAGCGCGTGGGCAGCACGGGCAGTCAGCACTGAACGCGGTAAGCGAGCCCCACTCCGCTGACAGCGTCGAGCCACGTGAGCTAGCGCTCGTGATGCCGTCGAGCGATATTTCCCGATCTGGACACGATTCCGACTCGATCCTACCCTCCAGTATCGGGTGTTGATCGAGTCGGTTTTAGCTCGACTCGACTTTGGCTCGGGAAGTCGATATATCGACTCGGGATCGGGTCGGGTTTTCGATACGCCTTCGACAGATGTGCACTTCTCAGTTGAACTGAGCGGAGAGGGAAATTCGACAATAGCTTGACGTCACTCGGTCCCCCCTGACTCCTCCGCTGCCTGGTTAAACCGGTTATGGCTGGAAGGAAAATTATGAAATTTATTTTTCGCGTAGTGGAAGAGTTGTACTTTGGTTTAGTAGTAAATAAATTGAAACATCTAAATGCAATGATAGAACCTATTTCAACCTTCATGTAATTTTAAATTATTTTTAAATAAAAAAGCATCTTGTTTTTAATATTCGGCAATATTGGACTGTTTATTGAGAAGGAGCAAATATAAAGCAGATTTTAAAAAGTGAACAATTTCCAGCTGAATTGTTTTAAATAGAATTGAATTGAATTGTAAACTGCACATTTTAGAGTGCTGCAACCTACATTTGAATTTTCAACTATACAATTGTAATTTTTTCCTTTTTAAATTGTTAATTCGTGAAAAACAGTTCTTTTAATTTGATGAATAAATAATAATAGAAGAATTTTTATTTCAAAAGGTGTAAAATATAAATTATTTGACGTCTAATGAAACAAATATCTGGTTTGAAATTTTTTTAATTGCTCAATTTGTAATGTTTTTCACTTAAGAATTCTGGAAATTATACGATTAACAAATTTATTAATTCATTATTTAATTTGGAGGATCACAAATGATGGCATGGATACATATTTCTTGAACAGCAATCTTTGAAATGTTGTGTTTTTACAAGCTTTTTCAACAATAAAGTAAAATTTTCCACAAATGATATGAACTTTTTTAACAATTCAGTCAAACTCCCATTCGAACAGTTCAGTTTTCAAACCGAATATGTACGAAAAATTCTCAATGACAACGTAAATAGTTACATTTTTATTAAAAGATGAAATGCTCAAATTGTTACATCAGAAAATTATTTTTGAACATAAAAAAAGAGTTTTCAACAAAATAGTTATATCCTCAACCAATACTTGAATTGTCAACCAAGACGTTAATTTTTCTAGAAAAGAGACTAATTTTTCACAAAGTACATGCATTTTTAGGACAAAGAGGTAAATTTTCAAATTAAGAAGATAAAACGAATTTACAACAATGCACCTGAACCGTCAACCAAGAATCGAATGTTCAACCAAGACACTTCATTTTACACCAAAAAGACAAATTTTCAACAAACACATGAACTTTCAACACTGTAGTGAAATTCTTAACGAATTTTTACTGGAAAATCAAAAAGTTTTGTTTTCTGTTAGAAAAATTAGTACTCGTATGTAACCAAAAATACTAATCATCGCGAGAATGGGTTCAATTTTCAAATAGAAAAATACATTTTCAATCGATATTGCAGTTCAATTTTCAACTTAATAAGATAAAGGTTCATTCGTAATTCGAATGGATGAATTTTCTATGGAAAAAATTATTGGCAAAACAATAAAAACGTGTTTTCAATAATACAGTTAAATTTACAACGAAAGAAGCAATTTTTAGTTGAATTTTCAAATAAAGAGATTGTTTTTTTAGCTAAAATGATGAGTGTTGAAATTGACTACTTAGATTTACAGTTATGAGACGAGTTTCCACCTAAAACCAAAAAAAATTAATTTATTTTCCCCAAAATATATGATTAGTTCAGTTTCAACCAAAACGATAAATTTTCAAGCTTCTTAAATGAATTTATCAGTATTCATATTATTTATAAGAATTATTTTCGGGAGAATAATTATTTGATTATCATTATTTTCTCTCGATTTCCCAAAAAAAATATGAATTTTCATCAACAAATCAAATACTTCAATTGGCAGGAAAATAAAATTAATCTTGACTTAAAAAAAACAACAATTCTCAACAGAATAGTTCTATTTTCAAACAAATCCTGTTCAACTAAAATCTATAATGTTTCACCAAGAAAATGAATTTCCAACCAAGTAGTTGAATTGGAACTAGAAAGGCTAAAATTTTTACTAAAAATGGAATAGTTAAACATTCAGTTTCAAAAATTGATTTCCAACATGCAGTTTACTTTGCATTACTTCAAATGCAAAGAATCTTAATCTTCAGAAGTTCCAATTTTCAACTGCAATTACCGTGAACAATGTTTTCGGAAAAAAAAGAAAAACAAGAAATAATCGGGACGTTTTATTTACTGTACCTGTAGCGGGCGAATTTGAATTAAAAAATTCTAAAAGAAGTTCCTGTAAGTTGAAATTTCATGAAAATGGTGCGAATGATATAAAATACTTGTCATGGTGACTACCTGACTAGTTTCTTCCAAAATGTATTTATTGTTTTATTCATCTTAAGATCGCAGCGGTAAACGAAAAGTCGGAGGCCGCAGCATACCTCGCGAATGCAAAATTTACTGCACCTTCCGTCTTAAATCCTTCAAATCCGGTCTTAAGAATCTTTCAGTTTCTAAAAGTGTCAACGAGCTTAGAGTCAAGATTTCTGGGTCTACAGATTAAAAATTTATAGAATATGGATAGTGCAGTTGTCATGAGCTGATTTGGGCATGCTGTACGGTTTTATGCATATTTTGGGGTAATAAGTCAATCTCCGAAAGACTGCCCAAACTTTCTACACGGTTTCCATTAAGTTTTGCTTCAGGTATCAGAACGATCAGAAATTGTCAGGTACTGTCTACTTCTAGTCAGTTTTCGACAGTCGCTCACAGCATTCGGTTCTGAAATTATCCTTCCGTCGAGAACTAAAAATTCCGAAATGACACCAACACCGCGAAACACTCCCCATAATTCACCGCGAAGAAAGAGAAATATTCCACAAGTCGCGAAAAAACGGGTTGCAGGGGTAGTCGTGAGAACCAAAAATTTGAAACATTTATTTCAGTTTGTATGGTACACAAACGACAGTGTAAACAAGAAAGCTGCAGTATGTCTTCTGTGCAAATCAAGAGGACCGCCTGCAGAAGGAACATCCGCAGAATATGAAGCGACATATTTGTAATCAAAGGTACATCATTTTTATGACTATATTATTTTCATCGTTGAAGAGAAGTGACTTCCCAAGTCTCTTTTAAATTTCCTGATCTAGTATTAAAAATATTACATTTTGTCTGTACTTCTTTTTTTGGGAATTGAACTCTTTTACAATAAATTCGTCTAAACTTGTAAGTTCGTCTTTTTGGTTTGAAAATAATACGAAATGCAACTATTTTGTTTGAAAATGAACTTCTTTGATGAAAATTCCTATTTTTTGTATGAAAATTGAACCACTTGATTGATAATTTTTGTATGCTGTGAAAATTGTAAGTCTTTCAGTAGAAAGTTCAAATTTTATTGGAAATTTAATTTTATAGGAAATCAAATTTTGGGTTGCATATTTTATTCTTTTGTTGTACATTCGTCTTCTTGGTTGGAAAATAATACGAAATGCAACTATTTTGTTTGAAAATTAACTTTTTTGATGAAAATGACTATTTTTTGTATGAAAATTGAAACACTTGATTGATAATTTTTGTATGTTATGAAAATTGTAAGTCTTTTGGTAGAAAGTTCAAATTTTATAGGAAATTAATTCTTAATATCTATAAAGAATAGATTGACAGCAGAATCGATGATGCCATTGCTGTGCATGAATTCTTGGGCTTCCTGCACTTTCAAGAATAATATACTAGCAATGGTTCAAACTCTTGAAAGTGAGGAGCAGTAGGCAGTTGTTCTAACATGATTTTGACAGGACTAAAAGAATGAAAATTGTTTTTCAGCTTATAAACGCCTACAATGTCTGTTATTTATATACATTGCTTACGTATTACATGTGTTTTAATTTTATCAGAAAATGTTGGTCATGTAATTAGTTAATGAAATAAACAAATATTGATGTATGGCGAAATTTGTTCAGAAAATCTCATTGGTAATAAAATTTCAGCAAGGTCAGATAAAAAACGATTTCTTTCCGAACATATATCAATTTTCAAGCCAGCTTCCATAATAGCGCGGAACGTTCCGCAGGAACTTTCGGAACGTGTAGAATATCCGCCGCTTGGAAGCCTTCCACTGGAACGTTCCTAACATAACCTAACGTTGTTGTTATTATTATCAATAGGCATCGCGTAAACCATAAGTGATAGGTCAAAATCGATGTCAGTTTATGATACGGATATCATATTATAGTGTAGTATATGCGATACTCTAAACTCAAAAATGACATCCATTCTCACCTATCTCTCACGGTTTACGAGATAATTGTTGTTACAAATAACAATAATGGAATGTTCCGAAGGCGCCCGCAAAACGTTCCAGGAACGTTCCGTGCTATCAGGGTTGATGCACGCCATAGGAAGAAACTGTTGACATAGCCGCAAAAAAAAAAATAAATAAAAAATGTGAATCACAGATCAAGATCAGTCATATCAAACTTGAAACTACGAAATAAAATATGAAATTACAAATCGAGAATGAGATCAGTCACATTACACTTAAGTCCCTGCAAATTTATTATGCTATACTTTAGAATAATCGTGTATAAATCCTGATATAATACCGATGTGACTAAGTTCGTACTCAAATAAACCACCTTCAGCTGCGGTACAGCATCTGAGCCTATGTTTAACTTCGTCATTCGTGACAATTCGCAGCGTAACAGGTAGAATACCTACCATTATTCCCACAGTCAAGAGTTTCAGCTCTTCAAGGTTAATAATTCGCTCAAAGCGATAGAGCTTGGACTTTACATAGCGTTGAAACATAACGTTGAGCAGATGTCTGACCCTATGTGCAATGTGTGCTGGAGCCCCATCCTGTTGCTAATAAATCACCTGCAAATCAGATGTCAGTAACCAACTACGGTTTCTTCAATTAGGAAGGTTCGAAAGTAATAAATTGAAACATACAGCATCAGCATTTCTATCACCTAATGCATCAACTAATGCTGGTCCACCTTCTAGATGTAGCATTTCCATATACTATTTGTTCGCTGTTAAATTGCCTCGTATGAAGATAGGTCCAATTATTTTGTCATTAAGCATCCCGCTCCAAAAATTTAATTTAAGGGGATATGGAGAATGGGTTGGCATAAGGGCGAACGGATTTTTCCTCGCCCAGATTCTATGATGCTGAAGATTTCTTTTACCATACAAAACGAAAGAGCATTCGTCAGTAAACAAAGTGAATGTCACTAGCAAAGGGTTTCGCTCAATTTCTTCGATCAGAAGCATAGCCATTTCGTAGCGATTGTCGAAATCAGTCTGCTTTAGAATTTGGCCATTTTGTCGTTTGTATTATTTGTATCCAGCCTCATGGAGCGCTCTGAGGACAGAAGTTACGCAGATGCCCAGATCGTCAACGATTTGTCTACTTGTACTGTTTGCATTCACTTCTGCTTGAGCACAAACTAGTACGCGCATTTCTTCATGCAGGACACGTTTCTTCCTCAGATTCTGGAAAAAGTGGCTTCAATTAATCAGATGGAAATTCAAATTCAACAAAATAACTCAGCTATATGAATCATTCTATAAAATTGATGGACATTGCAGATGCGGATTGGGTTCTCATTCACGTTTTCAAGGTTGGAGGAAATTAAATTAAAGTTTTTAAGGACTGCTTACACGGTTCTTAAAGAAGGAATTGGTCTATCAGGAAACGAAGCAGCAAAGTATGCCCTTGTTTTTCTACCACTAAGATTGTCCACCATTTTCTGTGAGAACATAAATTGATTTTCTTCTAGCGTATAAACTGTAGGCATTGTGCTGTTTTGACGAATAAAAAAATGAAAGAAAGAATAAAATTAGACGACGAAAGAAAAGAACCACTCAAAATTTTAACAAACACTTGCGATTTACTCCGAAAATCATCTTCGAAGCTCGAATATCCGTTGCGGATTATGTAAGGAAATGAGCCGAATAAATCCTAGATGTTCCATTCCACATCCAAATCCGTCAAAAGAAGGAAGCCTCATAGGTGAAGATATGGAGCTGGAAGGAGGATTTTGCCTGGCAGGAGGAGACCTGGACCTTTCACAAAGAGAACGCTCGGCTGTAGGATGATTCAGGACATTCCCAGGTACGTGATTTCCTTCAGAAAAAGAAGAAGAAGGACGGCCACGAGAAATATAAGGAATAGGGTCGCCATTAGGTAGACAGTCAAACTATGAACTTAACTCTTGCAACAAGAAAGCGAGGATTACATTTTTCTTCTGTTGGTATTTCGTAAACTCATCGTGAAAATATTGTGGGGCGAGACCGATGGCATGACGGAACTTTGTCTTAGGTAATTTCTTGAAATCTTGACTAACAGTATCAAGTTTATTCGTAAAAAGGTCACAAATACTGAACATTTCAGGACAACAATTTATTGAGTTTAATAACTGCAGACAAATTACTGAAAATGCCGATATTAATATTTTTTTGAACTTCGACTTTACAGTTTCTACCTTAAATTACACAATATCGTAAAATGTCTTTTTTTTCACTGACAACTGCTAAAGAAACTCATTCCTTATATCAGTTGATCACTCACGCTTCAGTCCGCAGTTTGAAGGTTGTTAACTAGATAGTTCCATAATGCTTAGTCCTTTTGCAGGTACATAAAAAAAGCGTTATAGCAATATGTTGCTAGGACGCTTTCTACTTTTGACCGCAGTTCCATGATTGAGCAAGACTGCAAGCAAACTTGCTGCTTTGATCAACTTGCATTTCATTAGTCAGTGACATAAAAAAATGTAGTTACGAAATTCTTCAAAAATGATATCACGATTTATACATATAGGTTACAGACAATCCTACCGGAAATCTAGATTATTCCTAGATACTTTCTAGACTCTGCTCCTCTAGCGAACGTCTAGGGCAATTTTATGACGGTCGTCTTGTCTAGGGTTCATCTAGAGTTCATCTAGCTGCGTCTAGTAAGTTTTACCTGCGACCCTTTTGAGTCTAGCATTCGTCTAGTATCATCTGGAAAGGGGTCAATTCTAGATGATGCGTTCCTAGATGATCTCATCTAGAAATCGTCTGGATTATTGGTAGGGAATGACCGAAATCCGTCAATTTCTGAGAAAAGCCGGTTGATTTCGATACTAAAAAAATGACTGGATTGAAAAAATGTTCTTTGGCTTATTTTCTTTGAACTAAGGATCTGTTTACTTCATTTGAGTAACTATGGTTTAAATGCAAAAAAGTCGTGCCTCGACTAAAAAAAAAAATTTCTTTGGTCATATTTTTTTAGAGGCCGCTAAAACCTACGTCATGCTATTTTTGAAATGTTTTCCACCACTCTCATTCTTCGTTACATATCGCAGAAGGCTTTTTAAGTCAACATTTCTTCTTCGATTGAACTCGACAGATGTGCAAACTAAAACATAAAATATAGGAACATAATATTCTGAAACAATTCATAGCCCAAAATGCTCTCAAAACAGGGGCAAGATGGTGATTTTTCATGAAAATATGGGAATGTTAGAGGACAAAATTGTTTTCAATGAAATTGATGTATACAATAATATACATAAGAAATAAAAATTGATTTCAACTTTTCAGGCTGATTGTCAGAATTTATTGTAAATCAGTGCCTTGTTTAAAGTCATGGAATTACGAATCTACAGTAAATTCGTTAGAAATCAGATTTTCAAATATTGGATGTTTAGCATAAGCTCCGACTATTTAAGAAACTTAAGGTTCTTACGAACCAGAGAAGGGAAAATTCACCTGGAGTGCGCAAAAAGTCGATCCGCGGTTTTCGATTTGCCAAAAAATCTGCAGTGTCTTTTCAGTGTTTTTTTGAGCGAGAAGCGCATCGCACCGTTGTGGACGATGTATGGCTGTTGGTATTTCTGTGCGAATTCCCTCATTAAATTTATCCTATTACTATTAAAATTACGCATCTATTTCCGTCAGTTTCTTTTTTTTCCCCCTCTTTTTGTCAACTCCAAATTCTCGGTTCGTTTGCAGAAAGTCTAATCACGATTCTTTCAGAGTTCTTCCAGGATCTTGCATCTTCAATATCGCTGGTGTCGGAGGATTCGATCAGCGGTTAAGGTTAGTGGTAAAGTGTACCCTAATTTTTTATCGTTAGTGCTTAAGTTGTCCGGGAATCTTGCGGACGAGTCGCAACTCGTCCATCGGTTGTGCGTGGCACGATCGCGATTTCTCCCTCGTTCGTTCGCTTGAGATCATTGTTTGTCAGCCGCCGGATCATCGACCGAACGACCCAACAAAGGGCTTCATTCGAGAATTATTACCCCGAGGTTGCGACTTCCAAACGAACCCCTCGCGCTTTTTTTCCGTTCAGGTACAAGTCGCAATCTTTTCGCCCTTTTGCGCAAATGATTTTTATTTTTCGCGTTCTTCTCCATCAAGACGTGGATTGATGTTTGTCTGCATGTATTTCTTTAACCAGTCGATGCCCCCGGTGATCATAATCCTGCGTGGCATTCACAATATTTTGAACCCGATCTGTTCGCTCCTTGAGGATCAACTTGGAAAATCTTTTGTCACTGCTGGAGTGGTATTCCAGAAGCCTTACAAACTTTCTGGAAAATCTGGAAGCATTGAAATCGCAGGCAAAGGAAAAATAAGAAGCAAACTCTCCTTGCATACCAGGAAATAGCGAGTTCCGCTCTTCCTACTGTGCCCTCGTACCCGCCCCGCCTCCCTTGATCGTGGTATCGTTAAGTTCCTGTACCGTTTTTCCAACTGGGCTGACGTCTGCGTACCCAGTTCCCACCATCTTGAAATACCACCCACAGTATCAAGATGGCTGGTTAGAATCTCTCGGTCCGGCTTACGACCCGGAGAGACCATATTTTTATTAGGTCGGAATTCTGAAAGAGGCGACTCTGGAGTTTCCACCGAGTTTCTTTCATCTCGCTCCAGACTTCTTGCTCATAGCGGTGAAAAGTTCACCCATGAAGTTCTCCCACTCGAGGCGAACCATGTTTTAGTTTCAAATGATTTTTCCTCAATTTTTCACCCCGGCAAAATAATTTCAAGTTGTTCCACTAAGTCTGAGAAGCTATTTTGATAGATATAAGATATAGGATGATTTTTTTGCTGTGAAAAAATAGATTAAGATTTTTTATTTGTTTACCTCAATTCGTTATAACAATGCTAAAGTATATTTTATAGTTCAGTATGTCTGATAAGCTAAATAATCTATAACGATACACATAAAAAAATTTCATTTTCCTCATGAAAAAAGTTGCAGATTTCTTATTTGTCCATTAAAATTACTCGAAGCATAGCAATGATAAACTTCACATTTTTGTATCTTGAGGTTGTAACTTAAATTGATTGAAAATATATACGAGGGTTAAAAGCTAAGAAAATGCATGTTTTTTCCTAAAAAGGAACTTTTTTATGTAAATTTGTTTTACAAGAAAATGGACTACAAAGTAAAAGAATTAATAATATCACTCCGCGTGTTTTCTAGAAATTCAGTTATCTTTATTTTTGAAAAAAGGACATTGTACACTCAGGCAGCAAAGTACTCTTTTTACGGTCCAACGGGATTTTTTGTGAACACAAAAGACAGTAAAAAGACTACGCTGCCTTTACACGCGATTTTTTATGCAACATGAGTATGGTTTTCTAATTTTCTCATGAAATTATCTCTCAGGTATGAGGGTAGTTTGAAGGGACAAGTACCGCGCAGAACAGTGCGCGTGGGTCGAAGTAACAAACGCGCATGCACGCGAATTTACCGCGGTCGTTAAAGTGCACTTTACCGGGCTAGGCTAGTTATCGCTTTCTTCTTTTGGGCGGCAGTAAAGTGCAAAATTATTAACTTGAAAACTAATGATGAAGCATTTATATCAAGGGGGAGCAACTTCAAGTTGAAGACAAGTTTATAAAATGCCAAAGCGGCGTATCAAATGCCACATTACTATGAGAGAAAAAGTCAAGAGACAAAAAACACGTGACAATATAAAATATCCTGTAGTCGTTATATGTAGTTAACATAGTCAAATGTCACTTTAAATCAACAAAATATTTCCCTCAAACAAATTAAAGTCCATCGGCTGAATTAAAACTTTTTTTCATTGGAAAAGGTGATTCCTTGATTCAAAGAAACGTACCCTAAAATTTACCAAATATTCGTTGGAAAGGAAGAAATGGGTTTTGAATATGAGTGAATATTCCTGTAATCGTAAGATAAGAAAAATAAACGTGGTTAAAAAAATTAATTTGACCCACAAAAATACCACCATTACCTAAAAATTAGAAATACTTTAAAAAAAGGTTTAATGTGGAGAAAGCATAGTAGTAAGTTCACATCTCTCCATTATAATCATGGTGCAAATCTGTGACTAACTCACAACCTTGAGAACTGATTTATGTAGTAAGATAAGGTGCTTTGCGGCATCAAGAGGCATTTGTCCTGAATTACCGAAACTTACGGATCAAAAACATTTATTAATAAAAAATGAAAGCATCGAGAATTATAACACAATAAATTCTCAATGTAATTACCAGTTGCATGTAAGATTTCGATCCCAATTTGAATCAAGAAAAATGTCACCTTTTAGCTTCACATTTCCTGAATTGAAATACTGTTATAGAGGAATGTAATTTACAATATGGTTTAAATGCAATACTCTAAAATGGTTATTGATTGGACGGGGAGAACCTACTGGCGTGTCACGGATTTCTGCTTGATTCAGTCGGGTAACCGTGCCACTATTAACGTTTATTTTCGCCCTTCTATTACCGCGATCATGATATGTGTATATTCCAGCAAAAACCTCATGATTCTTTAATATTGCTAAAACGTCGCCATTGGATGTTGATAATACAATTTGTTCTTGGGTTGGCATAGGTCCATAAGTATGTTTTCCTATTGTCGTTTTAATTGGTTTACCAGTCGCAAAAGTGTATCTGCGAAGTTCGAATATCCGTTGCGAATTATGTAAGGGAATGAGCCGGATAAATCCTAGATTTTCTATTCCGCATCCAAATCCGTCAGCTGAGGGAAGCTTTGTACGTGAGGCTATAGAGCAGGAAGGAGGATTTTGCCTAGCAGGAGGAGACCTGGTCCTTTCACGTAGAGAAGGCTCGGCAGTCGATTGATTCAGGACATTCTCAGGTACGTGATTTCCTTCAGAAAAGGAAAGAGAAGGACGGCCACGAGGAATATAAGGAATAGGCTCGCCATTAGGTAGGCAATCAAACTGTGAACTTAACTCTGCAACAAGAAAACGAAGATTACATTTTTCTTTTGTTGGTATTTCGTAAACTCATCGTGAAAATATAGTGCGGCAAGACTGATGACATGAGGGAACTTTGCTCTGTGTAATTACTTGAAAAAAGATCACAAATACAAAAAACAAAATTTGGAACATATTTATATACAAAATTCTCACTTTCTGCCTAGAATCCTTAATATTTTCAGAGCCATTTTCGCATCGTAATTGTATTCTGAAATTAAAACTTTGATGGCGGTTTTATATTTAATGTGATAACAGGTAAATATTCAAGTAAGAGATAAAACTCCAGATTAATGTTGGCTGACAGATAAGGTTTCAGATTCGTGTTGAGATAACAGATTTTTTTCTAGATTCTAATATCCTGATAGATTTAGTTTATTTTCGGTTCTTCTCTTTACACATTTACATTCATGTACTTGTATTTATTCATCTGTGAACAAAATTAAGAATTGAAAGCTTTGTGCTGTGGCTATAAATGTGTAAAAAGAGGAAAAGGGTGTCGAGTTTTATGTTAAATAAAGAATAATTATAAAACAGGGTTGAAATATGCTGTAGCATACTCATGGAACTAAACGGTCAATATTTTATTACTTTGCGGTCATAGAATTGCGTAACCGTTCAGTTCACGCGTCCCCTAGAGAAGGAATTCCGCATGAGCAAGAGAGTAATGATAAAGCAATCGTATAGCTTTTTCTATTTGCAGTCGATAATGTACACTGAAAAAAATGTTAATTCGAATTCATCGGACAGATAAATCAGGAAACCCTTCGAATACTATTTTTCATAACACACAAATTTTGGACTCCCCAAAACAAAATTAGATTGAATTCGTACTCATTGCCGAAAAATATTTTTCAAATGATATATGTATTGCTATACTGTTATATTCACCAATAGAATTAAGGATGATAGCCAAGGTGTAGCCCAGAGTATAAACGATCTTCATTTTTTCCACGTACAGGGAAAACTGATTCATTTGTCAATGAAAAATTGTATTGGCAGGTAACTAATGATTATGAAAGTGCTTTATTATATATAAAACCGTAGAAGGAAGAAGTTCCCACTCGTAAGCTTCTCCGCTAGCCGTGATAGAAAGGCGCACGCGCACAGGTTCGTAGCAGACGTCACGCGATGGAAGTGTATACCCGATTTGTCCTGACCCAACGAGCCCTACTTACGCTGTATTACATAATATATTCTATAGTCGTTATCTTATAGGTCATATACGTTAAGCTTGTCCTCGTGAGATATTTACATTTTATAACGCAGTGAAATGAACTAATTCAATTCAAATTTCGTTAAAAATGATGTCACAATTTATATACAGGGTGATTCTGTTATTATGAGACATCAAAATATCTCAAGAAATACGCATTTAACGAAAAAATGACATTGTTGACTGTTCAAGGCATGCGCTTCCAAACGAAAGACAAAGAAGACAGAGGGTCGGTTTGTTTGGGTTGATTCGTACGGATTGGTTTGTTTGGATTCGGCGTGCAGCTTAGGTTGAAAAAAAATTTCAATCTGCTTTTCACTGTGCTCCAGTTTCAACAGCGGTTTCAGAAAATTGTTCCTCTATCCATAGCCAGCAGATCTCGAACGGCTTTGTATCGTCTTGAAAAAACTGTTTGAGCTTGCCACAAATTATAGGTGAAGAGCTCCCTCAAAGAGCTTGATAATAATCTTATCCTCCTTTTTCTTGGTCACCCGCGTCTTACCCCTATCTGGCAAAACGTCAAAGTCTCCTTCTAGTGGTACAACAGAATGCTCACCTACTGTTTAATTTCCGGTATGCTGCTATAGCTGCTGCAGTACTTTTTACTCTTAAATTCGGTTTTGGTATCTTACTGTCGACGGGCTATTTCGGCAACGGAAAATCCGGCTGGATTTTCCTGACGAGCCACGAATCCGGTGGATTTCGGTACCTGCTACCTGAATTCCTGAAACCCCTGGAAGAGTCGAATTTCCTTGTTCACCTTCACAGTTCACACTTTATTTTGTATAGGTTCTGTGCACGGTGCTCCGGAAGCCGACTTGAATGATATGAAAATGTAGAGAAAATCCGCCTGTGTAGGGTCATATATATCATACATTCAAATAGATTAATGCCATATTACTATGTATTGCTTATGTTTTTAAACTTTCCGTTACTTTTGAACTCTGTAAATTATATATTTGTATGTTAGTTTCTATTCTCGCATCTGAAGTTGCATTATACACAGTCATTTTCCCACATATTTTGAAACAATTTTTACGCTGATTCTATCTATGAGATTAATAAAGCCATAATATTATTACGCCCTGACGGGACCAAACTTACCTGGTTAAAGATAATTAATTGAAAAGGCTTTCTCGTTTTTCAACGGAATCTAGGACTCCGAAACAGGGATGAGAATAACTTCCAAAGGTTGAGACAACTACACAGTAATCTACAAATTATTCGAAATACAATTTTATATCAAAACTCCTCATCCGGATCTCCACCTTGAAATAAAGGAAGACCTTAATGAAGAGTATCTTGTTTGAAGTAATTTAAAAATTGTGTGTTGTTGACTGAGTTTCTGAGTTGGTTGAAATACTCATCTTGTTCACTGGGAGAAATACTGGCAGTAGTCGGGGCGTTTACTGGTTTAGTTCGGCGACGTTGATTATCCTCCTGGTGACTCACCGTTGCGATGGTTGACAAAGAGGATTGGCCAAGGAATCTATTAGTGGGGATTTCGACTCAGGTCCCCTGCTGGTACTCAACGGTGATGATGGTTGACAATGGGATTGTCAAAAGTATCTTGGGGTTAATTCCACTTATTTAAAGGGATTTGAAATTTACAATCGACTTCAGTTCGATTGAAATTTCTGAAGAGCAACACTGATATTACTTTTATTTTTCTATTTGTGTTTCGACTACTTGGGAATAGTTTCCAAATAACCGGGGTCCATCTTGTATTTTAATATTAACTTGAGAATGTGCTCTAGGGCAGAGCTTGCGCCCGATTTGAAGTTTGAAGATCAACTAATGTTCTAATTCTGATCCTAGGTTTATATATGTCGGATTCCATTGTGATTAAAACCAAAAACTTGACGGCGAGGGGACGTAACAATTGAAATGAATTTATATCCAGGTGTCTATATCTGGAGGCGTTGTACATGGGGGTTCCATTATTTATTTGCTGTTTCGTTTGCGTCGACAGCAATTTTTTGCTATGTGTCCCCTTTCGAAACATCTTTCGCATGAGTGTGTCCACTTACTTAATTTTATTTTTACTTTCAATATTTGTATCTCCTTCACTAAAATCGTAAATTTCTGTCAACTCTTTCAGAATCATTCGGGCTGCGTTATGCTTCGCTCCCATTTTGTCAATTTTCGGTTCTTCTATTTTGATATAATAAACAGAATCTTTGCTTAGTTTGCATTCCGCTTCGGATAATTGTTGGGGCGTACCTTTGAATAAGGGATTGTTTCTTCCGTTCGCTGATTCCAATTTCTGCTTAAACATTCCAAGTAATATAGTGATAGATATATGTAGCAAAATGTGCTTTTTATTTATTATTGATAAAGAATTATTTGTTTTAGAATAAGGTTTCAAAATTATAAAAATATTGATTATTTATTAATGTATGAATCTAAAACATAACCTCAAAAAAGATTTTTGAAAATTGAGAAAAAAATTGTAATCCGCATTTGTGGTCAGGATTCAGGATTAAATCTTGTTTTTATTAGTCTCGCTGGTCTTCACAACGTATTTTTTTTATCAAAATAGGCTTTTCCGCTTACGATGAAAAATGCCTTTTTGAATATTCTTCACCCCTCCATAAATCGCAAAAAAATTAAATTATGAGATTGATACTTGCAAAAACAACAAAAAATTAAAATTTTATCTGTAAGGAATTGAACTTTAAACAAACTATTTTCTTTAGCGTTTCAAATTCAAAATCGTCATTTGGAAATAATACTTCCTCACTTGCTGTGATTGTTGGTACAGTCAGATATCTAGCAGCAACGGAACTTAATCCTGGAATTTGCTCCTTTCTCGCACTCAAAAATCTCCTGGGATCGCTGGTCCGGTCCATTATACTTTCCCAGAAGTACAATCCGATTTCTTTTTCTGTCTTATCCTTCAGCAGGACTGGATGCAAATTTATTTCTGCCACAATTTCTGTATAACTGCTCTCCAAGAATGAGATAGAATGGCTGCCAACCGCTTCTCCTGATTCTGTAGCATTTTCTATGACGAAGTTGTTGTCTTGATTTGTTTGTTAAAATTCCTTCACGCAACTTCTCAGCATATCGGTCGCTACTTCTGGAGCACAGCGAGAGAAGAAATTGGATTGAAATCGAGGGTCCAATACTGTCGCCACTGAAAAGTGTGGTTTCGTCTCAACCTCGCCGAGTTCCAAGCTAATCGCCATTCGCAGATTAGACCGGAACGAAAATAAGCTACGACTGCATTTTTTCTTTTTAATGCACTTCTGCACTGACAATAGGGCTGATATTAATTATTTCCGAAATGTTTGATTTCTTTGCCAACATATGTATTCTTCACAGATGCTTCCAAGGGCTGCACTAACTGAATGAGTCCTTATACGATCTGCCACCGTATACTTGATAGTGTTTTTCTTCTTTCGGTCTCTGCACTCTCTGCAGCATATATATGCTCAGGGTATTTTTTATTTTGAAGAATTGGTTTCTGGATTTGCAGAGAGTCATAAACATAGAAAAACCTTCACTCATTATTGTGTCTATTCTCGAGTGGATATTGGCATCAATTCTAAAAAACTAGAGAAAGGTAGCACAACTCTGTTGATAAGATGTTAAAATCCTTATTGACTATGATCTTTCGGTTGCCATTCTTTAAAATTAAATGAATGTACTCTTTTTTTACATTCCACTTATTTGAAATTTGATACGAATTATCTGATACCCTTTCTTCCTGTTCAGGAAAAGTGACAGGCATCAACAAAGCAAAATTTTAATCAAATTTTTCTCCCGGCCAATGAAGTGTAAGTAACATAATAGAACTGTTCGAAATGCAGCGCTTTGTAATGTTCACAGACACACTTATACACATCGTTCTAGCAATCTTAGATTTACGTTTTCTATCCACACTCTCACAGATGTCGGGTATAATTTCACTGTAAAATAAACCTTTTTGTGGAATATTATATTGCGGATTGGTGTTCTGCATTAAGCAAATAAATCCGGCTTTTCCACGATGGCTGGGTCCTGATCTAAAACAATGATTTCTACAATTTCGTTGCTTAATTGCAACGCTCGTGAATCGTTCGCATCCCAAAGTTTTACTTTTGGGCTTGTCGATTGCTTCTCTGAACCTGCAATATCGATGTCATTTTCAACGCAATAGTTGTCATGGTGGACTCTCAAATGGGCCATCGAAGGATTCGTCGAAGCTCTCCTTCCTTTACCGCCACGAGACACTACTTTGTTGTCCGGACACAAAACGCACAAAGCCTTTGTCTCATCACTGCACTCCCGGAATACTCGCCACACTGAACTTGTTTTTTGGTTCATCATTAACTTTTTGCCGCACAATAAAAAAAAAGTATTGTATGATCTTTCTATTTGCAACCTATCGCCCACAGCATATTCAGTCCACGTGGCTGGTCTAAATGCCTACGTTAACCAACTTTTTTAAAGAAAGAAGCTCACATCTCCACGAAATGAGATGACGGGTTGAACTGCCAGCCTTCCGAGCCAGCGGCGCATGCGCACTGTGCTCTTTCGGAAATATTGTTTTCTTCGGTCTATTGGTCCCACAAGTGAAGAAGAAAAAAAAATAAAAACGATTCTAGTTCTTAACCATCGTTCTCTAATAAACTTTTCGAACACAATGCGGGCCTTCTACAGGAAAAATTCCTTCTCTAACAACATTTTTTTTACAAATTTTTGTCATTGTTCTAAAAAATAAATTCAGTTTTTTGAAATTTATGGAACTACAATCGTTTTTTTTTTTTTTTTTTTTTTTCTTTACTTATGGGACCGATAGACCGAAGAAAACAATATTTCCGAAATTTCATTGAAGACGACGATCGAAAAAAAGGGGAGACAATTCTGGATTAACTCCGAAAAATTTGTATTTTGGAGTTCAGCTCCAAATTTCGCTTGTTTTCATAAAAAATGGAATAATTAGGTTTTAAGTTAAACAAATTAATTTTAAACAAAAAAAAAACGAATTTTCAACCAAATATTCTAATCTTTGACAAACTAAGAGAATTTCCAACGAAAACAGATGAATTCTGAATCAATAATAAAATTGTAGAGTTTTCAATTAAAAAGAATCAACTTTCAACCAAAAATATTGGGATTTTTTTATTGGATTCTAATAATTCAGTTTCCATTTAAGCCATAAATCATCACATCTTTTTATTATAACTGTAGTGAAAATGTTGGCGAACTAATAACTTTGAGATTTAATTGCTGTTGTAAAATAAGGCGCTTTGCGGCATCTGGCGGCATTGGTCCCGAAGAAAGCTACAAATCAGAAATTTCAATGAAGGAAAACCTAATTCCTAGAGAACTATAACACAATGACTTTTTAATGCAATTACCAGCTACATACTTCGATCCTACTTTGAATAACAAACTATATTAATTTTTAGTTTCACATTAACTAAATTGAAATAATGTTATAGAGGAATATCGTTACGAAGTTGGTTTATACGCAATACTTCAAAATTTCCCCTGATATGGCGGCGGGCACCTATTACAATTTCTTCGACTTCTTCCCGGGTCAATGTGGTAACCTTGCCACTACTCATGTTTATTTTCGCCCGTTTATTAGCGCGATCATACAGTCCAGCAAAATACTTATGACTATTCAATATTCCAAATACGTCACCATCGGATGTTGATAGTACAATTTGTTCTTCGTTTGGCATAGGCTTATATTTATTATATCCTATTTTCATTTTAATTGGTTTACCCGCCGGGACAGTGTATCTTTGGAGTTCAAATATCCGTTGCGAGTTCTTGGAGGAAATGAGCCGAATATTCCTTAGCTGTTCTATTCCACATCCATTTCCGTCAGAAGAAGGAAGCCTTATAGGTGAAGCTATGGAGGTAGAAGGAGGATCCTGCCTGGCAGAAGGAGACCTGGACCTGGCACGAAGAGGTGGCTTGGCAGGATGAAGAGGTCTGTCAGTTAACTCATTCCAATCAGGAGAAGATGAGGATCTGCCACGAGGAACATAAGAAATAGGTTCGCCATTCGGTAGACAATCGAACTGCGAACTTAACTCTGCAACAAGAAAGATTGGATTATATTTTTCTTATGTTAGTGTAACTTTGGGTACCGTAAATCAAGGGGTAGGATACCTCCCAGCTTCATCAATCTTCAGTCTTTTTTTACACTTCCCCTACTATTTTCACGGTTAGTCTACCGCTCAGAAATCGGCCACTTTATGTACCAATTTGATCTGTCCAATGAAACGTCACGTTTTCAACAAATAATTGCATTTTGCAATGAAAAAGATACATTTTCAACTAAAAATCGGTATGTTGAATTTGCAACGATGAAATGAACTTTCAAATGAAATGAAGAATCTTTAAAAATAACCTGCAGTTTTTTATGTTTCTGTTTACAAATTGTTTAAATATTGAATTGGATTGACCAATTTTGTAATTCTAGAATTATCGGATGCCTTCTAAAGTCAACACTCTTTTACTGGCAAAATTTTAAAATATGTGAGTATATTCTGACATTAAAACTTTAATAGAAATTCTATTGTTCAATGTGATAACTAGTAAATATTTTTTGAAAATACAAATGAATCTTTCTTAAATGTGGACTAAAAGATAAGACTTTAGATTCATGTTTATATAACAGATCTGCGTCTAGTTTCTAATATCCTAAGAAATGCCTTCAGAAAGATAAATATAACTTAAAACTACAAAGTATCAAATGGAATTTGAAGAATGTTGTTAATATTTCAATAAAACATTATTATTTTCATAGTTTGTTTATGAATTTATATAATAGTTTGTTGAGTTTGATGAAAATGATTATGAAACAAGGCATTCGACATAAGCAAGAGAGTAATTATGAAGCAATCGTGTTGGTTTTTCTATTTCCAAATAGAAAATTGTTACTTGCAGAAAGTTTGAATATATTTTTTGAATAATTATACTATTATATTCACCAATAGAATTAAGGATGATAGGTAAGGTAAAAGCCAGAGTATAAACGATCATCATTTTTCCAGGTAGCACTGTAACTGATGATTATTCTTGTGCTTCATTATAGATGGTATAATATATCCTACAGTTGTAATCTCCGCGGCCATAAACGTCAAACTTGTCCTTCGTAGATATTTACTTTTCATGAGTCAGTAAAAAGCTGAAAAATGTAGTTACTAAATTCGTTAAAACTGATATCACAATTTTTATATTCATGTTACAGCCAGTGATCGAAATTGGCTGATATTTGAGAATTGCCGGCAATCTTGACACGGAAAAAAATCGCTGGATCCAAGAAAATTCGTCTCTTTAGTTTATTGCCTTTGAACCAAGGAGACCTGTTTGAGAAAAAAAATGACTCCATTATACACATTTATGACCTGCATGATAGCCGAGGCAGCCCTGCACAGCCTTGATAAACGTGTAAAATACAATAAAACACAAAACATACAAACTTAATATTTCAACAAACTGCACAGCCCAAAATAATCTTAAGACAAGATTAAAAGTCGAGATATATTGCATTTTCAACAAAACAGTTAAATTTCGAGCCAAGAAGGCGAGTTTTTTAAAAGACAGTTGAATTTACAATCACAAAAGAATAATTCTTAACGATAAATATAATAGTTGATATTTTAATTGAAAAATGATGATATCGACGCGAATATCAATAGGGGGTACGAGAAATTGAATTGAATTATCTGGTTCGAAAAACTCTCCCATTTCTGAAAATAATCGTTTGTTTGGATCGTTGTCGATCTTCATGCTCGTTAGGTGCTTCTTTAAGCGGCAATGGCGCGTGAACATTTCAACCTCTATTTCCAGCAGTTTCCTTCCCATGTTTAGGCATTTTTAGACTTTCCTAAATATGGTAATTTGATAAACTCCTCAGAGCGTATCATACCTTAGGCCATCTTCCAATACCTTGCATGTTACCCCAAGAGCTACGTTTCGATGGTTTGCTTAGGTGAAGCATACGAAGCTTCACAGTATGGTGCAGGTCCGCTGATGGCTCTTGTAGCCCCACTATTTGCAGGCATATCTGTTTTCTCGTTACCTTCAATGTTCGCATGTCCAGGTACCCAGATCAAGTTGACCTAGCTTTTTCCTGACACTCTTCTGCTTAGAGAGCTCTCAGAGCAGCTTGACTATCAGAGCATATGTAAATGTGATGATTAACAAACCCACGTTTACGAATCTCCTTCAGGCATGTCTTTATATTCAACGATTTCAGCTTGAAACGCGGTAGGGAGTTAGCCCAATGCGATTGTTATCCCCGTACTAGGTTTCATCCTGTATACTGTATCTCTGTTCATCATGCCAGGCCTTCCTTTTCGGGAAGATCACCTTAAAGGCCTTCATGAACAAGTATTCTTCCGGCATGTTATCACAGTTCATGCAAAGGATTCCGTTTCCTGACAATACACTCTTTATTGAATCCAGCAGATCAATGAAAGCGGCATCTCTATGACCCTCCCTTAGGGAAAGTTGGTGTTCCTCCGTCGCAACCCTCTGCCTAAATAGAAGGTGCAGTGGCGGCATGCCGAAGATGGAATCCATTGCCGCTGTTGGGGTTGTTCTCATTGATCCAGTAATTGCTAGACAAAATATCAAGTACTTACATTTTCAACCTGAACAGATGATCCATTAAGTAAAATTCAATAGTTGAATTTAGAACTAAAAACTAATAATTTTCAACCAGAAAAAAATTTGAAAATAATGTTTTCTGGCGAAAAACAGGTGATAACAATATTTTGCAGAAACGACATTCCAAGTAAGGTGGAGAATCGCTTACCTGGATTGTTCTTCACGGACATCCCAATGTATGTTATTACTAAATCTGTATAAAGTTACAGTGAGAGGCCAGAAAAGTAACTAGTGCTAGGCGCCAGGCGCCTGTGGAGACGCCACTGAGAATTTAAGGATATTCTATGTTATAAACCACAAATTCCGAAACACTTCCACCTTAATAAAAGAAATAACAGTAAAAGAAAATATTTCGTCTGGCAAGCTCAAGAAGGAGGGGGATTTCGTGATGGTGAAATCCGAGAAAAAATAGGAAGATGAATGATAAGTTCGAGAGAGGAAGAAACATCACCAACCTGACTTCTGTTCCATGCTTTTAAGACTCCTCGTAATTTGAAACAATTCCTTCATCTAATAATACGATTTCACAGATAATTCTGTGATATTTTCTTCAAAAAGACAGATTAGAGCGAGCAAGCTTCTACCTCCCTGCATGACGAAGCTCGTCAAAAGCGATATCGCGGCAGCAGTCTGTCGTTACGGCTACGAAATTCAGCAAAAGATGAGTTGGAACCATCAAATGTCAAGTTTGAGTGATCATTTTCTGCATCACGCCTTCTAAAATCCACTCATTTTAATCCAAACTGCCATGCAAAATAAGTAAGTGGTAACTAAATTTTAAATTCGGTTCTCACTTTAAAGTTGCTTCCGATATATTTTACTGGAAGACTATTAATCTGGTGACAAATTCCATCGACGAAAGTCAAACTTTTCTCACTTGGAAAACGTGATACCTTGGTTCAAAGAAGCTTACCATAGATTTTACCGAGTATATCTTGGAAATACATAAATGAGTGCTTATGGGATCGGTGAGATAAAGAGATTTTCTTCAATGGCATTGATAGAGAACAGTCTCCTGAGATGTTCACCTTTGATTTTAGTTGTTAACCTTCTAGTAAATGCGTGGGAGGTAACATATATAAAACGGTGTTTATCAGATCGTTAAATTAGACGCTTCAAAATGACATGTAGAAGAAAATGTATAACAGTGGAACTTACTTAGCACGAAGAACACAGGGACGCCAATCTTATCAACGTTTTCATAAGCCGTACAAATAATAATAAACAAAGGTTTTTTGAAGTTGAATGTTTTTTTTTGTATAATTTTTTTGTATAATACTCAGTTTTATGGCTTCCGGAACTAATTCGGCTACGCAAAATTGAGAAAATTGCGCCCCCCCCCCCACTTTTGTTCATTTGAACGTTCGGAACTTCAGGCACATGGTTACGCAAGATTGTTGGGGGTCGTCAAAGAAAGTTTAATGAGGCCCCTGACGAGGATCGTTTTACAATTCTGATCAATGTTAGGGGCCACCTTTGAGGCCCCAATAGGGCTATCTTCCAAATAATGCCGTTCTTGTTCTGTATAATCACAAAATAATTCCGTAATAGCGTGACAAATTTTTTTCAATAATTTCAACAACAGAAAATTATAATTATAGGAGGTAGGTTGTGAGTAATAACACTTTATTCAAAATCATATGAACAAGTATATTACATTTACTTTGTTTTTAGTATTATGATTTTCCTACAGATGACATGTCCGCTGGAATTTCCAAACGAATTTGACGTACTTTTTTGTCCCAGCTTCAAACAATTGCACCATGCAAACAAAAAAATTACACAATTATGCTTGTAAGTTAATACGATTATATATAAATCAACCTTAAAGATGATTATAATAACATTGTAAGGAGCGCATTATTATTAGATTTTACTAAAAAAAAATTTTAAACTTTGAAATTCACACTATTTATGTAAGAGCGTCTAAAAAAATTGACGAAATATCTTAAATCCTGGATTTACTTGATAAAGAACTTATATATCTTAACTTAAAGAAGAATGAGCAAATTTCAACATCGAGTTAATAAAATTAACAGAACACAAGTGCATGTCGAAAAATATGGTGCCCAAATATGTACACTAATTTATTTCCTTTAAATTATCAATTTTGTGCTTCCTCACTCTCTTCAGTGTGTGAAAAGCTGCTTCTACCTGTAAATAGGCGTCAGATTGCGATTAAATTTGTGAAAAATTTATCACTGATTATTGGGTTGCTATATTTAGATTTCGAAACTTCGTGCAATATTAATCATCCTACCTGAGTTTGCCTTTGATTACTGATTTAATTTACGATCTCAATTTGTAATCATATATGTAAATACGTGTATTTATGTATATTTGTGTACTAATTAAAGATGTTTCAAATTTTACATTTTATATATGCGACCGAAAACTGTTTCAAATCAGGCAGATTCTATTTTCCATATTTTCAAAGAACGAGTAAGTATTTGTTTGACTTCTTTTCTAATATTTTATTCTATTTTAATCTAATATTTTAAGAGCCATATGTTTCTTTCCTATTTCCCACTGCTTTATTTCAGAAATTCCAATCTTTGAATCCAATCTTTAAAAAATGCGCATTGTACACGTGTCGCTCTTGGAATAATATTAATACTTCAGAGTTGTTGTAAAGGGATTATATGAGTTTTTTACGGCGATTTACACTAGATTTTGGTTAAAATATGTTTTGTTAAACACAAATAAAGAAAAATACATTTAATTTGAGTGGAAAGTTGCAAATTAACTAATTAACCTGTAAGAGATACAACCGTTCCTTGCGCTCATCCCCTACCCCATCCCCGGGCAAACTCACACTAACAGAAGCAGGCACCCTGAATTTTTTTATTATCTAGAACCCCCTGAACATGAATCCAAAGAGAAACTGCGTGACACTATTTATGCATGCTCAATTTTATCTACGTCCTCGTCTAAGGTAGTGCCCTATTGTTCTCGATTTGTGCGGAAGTGAGAAAGTGAACGTCTCTGAGCGAAGGTAGTTTTAAAGATATAATCTTGAATTTTGTAAACTCAAGATTTAGAATCTTCTTCGTCTAAAAGTTTTCTCTTCAGAAAGCTGGCATTTGCTCGTAATTATTTTGGCAACCAGGTAGAGCGGTATAATTCCTCGTCTGCTTGTAAATGGCTTACGATACAATTGACAGATTGCTTCTATAAATCATATTGGATTATGCAGATTTCTTGCAAGATTCTCTAAAAGTATCCTCGCTCTATAACATTAGGATTAAATAAGAATTGCAACTTATGCCTGAAGTGAAAGCAAAAAAAATAAAACCCTAAATAAATACTGTAAAATAAACAATTTCAACCTGAAATATTTCTTCCTTAAGTTCGCCATTTTCATTTTCAACAGCGCTCTTTTCTGAACTTGAGATATACGGATTTACCCGAACGTGAAATGTAATTGTAAATCACTGATTCCCCTTTTTTAATTGGTTTCCAATAAATTGTTCACAAATGAAATTGAAAAATAATGTTACTTATTTACTGAACACCTACAACCCATTTCCTCTCTTGTTGCTGATACATAAAATCAGGTAATAATGCACATGATAAGATCAAATAAAAATTAAACTATGTTTGTGTAATTCAGTTTGCACTTACCTTCTCGCATTCTTCATCTAGGCAGTTCTGCATCAATCTTTCGAATTTTGGCGAATGTTTGCGAATTAGTGTTTAAGGACATGTTACCGACCGAACACATTAGCTGCATTTTGATTATGCCTTTCTAGCAAAGACCTCCTTTGAATTTCGCGCCTAATGTATTTGGTACCGTAGGAAGTGTTTCACAACGCCATATTCACCTGACTTACCGACCAGACTAAATAAATCTAGATAAATGACATTTATGTCGAATACAAATTCGGAAAAACAGAAATTAGATTGAATTAAAATTAGGATGAATAAAGATTATAGCGAATAAAAATTCGAAAATGATAAAATTATGCCAACTGAGAATTCGGTATAATAGAAATTATGATAATTGGTAGTTAGGACAAATACAGGTAATTTGAGTTGACAATTCGACAAAATAAAAATTATAATAAATAATTGTTCGGCAACTTGATTTTCAATCAAATGAAACTTAGGTTATATGAAATTTGGGGTATATTCATGCGCCTCTCATTAACTTGTAAAACCTTTTGTGCGAGTCAAGGCAGAAGTGACAAAAAGGCTCTATTAGAACCATTTGAATCCACTATGCAAACTAGCACATATCACATCCCTGATTTCAATGGCGAAACTCCAGCATTAAAATAGTTTATACAGGATATTTGCAACGGAGCAGTATTTGTGACGCCGGCAACTGAACATATGTTCATTAAGGCGGCGTTATCCAGATTAAAGGGGATAGCTCGGGAAAGCGTCAGGGACAAACAATTTAGAAAAATAAATGATCTAATCGCACATTTAAAAAAGCGTTCTCTCCAACAAAAAAATACCAATGGTATCCCTCGTGAAAAAAAGACCAACTTTAGATCACAGTATAGGCAGGTATATTCTTGTCCCGACAGTTTGAACCCCCAATATCCCATCATTATTAGGCTCATCACGAGTCAGTAGTCCGGACCATAACCATAATAACAGAAAAAGATGGGAGATGGAGGGAGGGACAGAGTTCCATAAATATAACGGCAACTGGTTGAAGCCTTCTAGATCTCGTAAATAATAATAAATCATCCCAGGTTCTTTGGGACTTTTAGGTATAGCTAGTCTATTGATACAGACAGCTATCATTATTCAGGAGAGAGAGTGGTGTCTATTTCAATGCCCTAAAATTGATGCAGGTATAGGCTGAAAGGTAAAAGACCAGAAAAAGACCAAACGTAGTTTGAAACTGGTCTTAATGTGATCTAAAGTTGGTCTTTCATCTCACGAGGCATTTTGAAGCTATTGTGAACCTACGCATGACACAGGCTGAAAAGGTCGGCGATTATTATGATCGAGTCTAAGGGCTGCTCAGTGAGGCTAGACATACCCTGAAGGACAAATATAATACTGGATACGGAACAGAAAAGGCGAGCACTATTATGTTGAAGCCCGTTACCGACTGCGCCTTTGACGCATTCATTAGGGGACTTCCTGTAGAAATGTCAAAGTTCGTGGACACCAGGAATCCAAAAGATTCAAGTGAAGCCCTGGAATACGCACTACACATGGAAGAGAGGCATGATTATGCGAATAAATCCAAAACAATAGCCTCAACATACCACATTGCAAAAAGGGACGATGTGACCAGCGGAAGACGCCCACCCAGCCCCTTTTCGAGGCAAATGAACTCTATGGATAGGCAGGGAAAAAAAACCACAAAGAAAACACGAAACCCTCTATTTCAGAGCAAAGCACAATACAAACAATACCTAGTGGCCCTTTTTCACAACCAACTTATGCACAACTGTTATAGTAATATTACGGAAATTTGTCACACCTCCTAGGAGTGCAAACACCTTTTCTATCGCCACAATAAGCACTTCCAGGGTATGGTTTACTTATGCCCTATTCCGGGTTACCAACTGTACCACAGATTCCACTGAACCAATTTCCAAAGAATTTATCCTGGAAGGGATACGGAAAAACTACTTCAAGACCTTCCTCACCAGGACCATCTAAAGATTTAAACGCGAAGCAGACTCTGAGCGAGGACGCTACCTCGAGTCCCACAACAATGGAGCGTCTCCAATCGTAACAATACCCGGAGAATTCAATAGGACCTTTCAAACAGGGAAAGAATCAAAAGACTCCCCAGCAGTGAAAATCACATCCTCAAAATTTAAAAATATTAATTTTTTTTTAATTTAATAAAAACATGTGCCATAGAAGCAGCCCACCAAGCTCAGGCAGCAGGAATTCGAAAATTGCGTATAAACACAGATTCAATGTTCGTAATTGATAGCGCAACCAAGTGGATACCGAAATGGGAAACTAATGAGTGGATAGCATACGGCAATAAACCGGTTAGAAATCGAATATAATTTAAAAAACTAAAGGAAGCGCTCGAATTCTTAGAGGTGGTATGGAATCATATGCCCAGTCACCAAGGAGATAGGGAAACGAAGAGGCCGGCCGACTAGCTCGAGAGGGAATTGACAAGGAACCACCGGCTATCCTTCCAGAGGCACCCGAAAAAGATAAATGACATTCCTTAGATGGCGGTTGCTCTTAGTAGGACCTTGCGGTGATTGTTTAACGCTTTCTTTAACTCTTTCTGATTCCGACGCGTGCGCAATGAATACGTTCACTTGCTTCTTCCAGTCTTCCAGCGTAACAGTGAGGTGAAATGAACAAAACGAGGTTCAAAATATCTTGTAGAAGGCAATTATCAATTATCAACAAAGATGTTTGTGGGCTGATTAAATTTTTTTTTGTTTAAGCTTTTATGTTAATGCGAAGAGTAAAAAAAGTAGTTTTTTTTTTGTCTATCTTCGTCAAAAAATTTCTTCTGTGATCAGCTAGTGAGGATTAGAAACCGAAGGACAGAAAAGACATTCTTAGGGATTCAACATTTTTAATACCTTTTAATGCAAGCCTTCTTACCGAGAAACTGCCGTGAAAAAAGGAGGTGCGTGTAACTAAAAACTAGCATTTTTTAACAAAAAATGGGATAATTAAATTTTGATTCAAACGATAATTCGATAATCCGATAATTCAGTTTCCATTGAAACTGTAGATCTTCACATATTTTCATTATAACTGTGGTGAAAATTTTGGCTAACAATAACCTTGAGATTAATTTTCTGTTGTGAGAAGAGGCACTTTGCGGCATCTAGCGGAATTGGTCCAGAACTACTGAAAGCTAAAAATCAGAAATTGTAATGAGGGAAAAACTAAAGCCTAGAGAACTATAACACAATGACCTTTTAATGTAATTACCAGTTACATATAACATTTTGATCCAACTTTGAATAACAAACTATATTATTTCTTAGTTTTACATTTAATTAATTGGAATAATTGTATAGAGGAATATCGTTACGAAGTTGGTTTACAAGCAATACTTTAAAATGTCCCCTGATTTGGCGGCGGGCACCTATTACAATTTCGTCGACTTCTTCCGGGGCCAATGCGGTAACCTTGCCACTACGCATGTTTATTTTCGCCCGTCTATTAGTGCGATTATGATATGTGTACAGTCCAGCAAAATACCTATGACCATTCAATATTCCAAAGACGTCACCATCGGATGATGATAGTACAATTTGTTCTTGGGTTGGCATGGGCTTATATTTATTATATCCTATTCTAATTTTAATTGGTTTACCCGCCGGAAAAGTGTATCTTTGAAGTAAAAATATTCGTTGCGAATTCTTGGAGGAAATGAGCCGAATATTCCTTAGCTGTTCTATTCCACAACCATTTCCATCAGGAGAAGGGAGCCTTATAGGTGGAGCTATGGAGCTGGAAGGAAGATTACATCTAGCAGAAGGAGACCTGGACCTGGCACGAAAAGGAGGCTCATCAGGATGAAGAGACCTCTCAGTTAAATCATTTCTATCAGGAGAATATGAGGATCCGCCACGAGGAACATAAGGAATAGGTTCGCCATTAGGTAGACAATCGAACTGTGAACTTAACTCTGCAACAAGAACGAAAGGATTACATTTTTCTTATGCTAGTATTTCATGAACCTCTTGCAAAAATATTGTGGCGCAAGACCGATGACATGAGGGAAGTTTTCCCTGTGTAACTTTCGGAACAGTGAGTTAGGGATTAGGAAGCCTCCAACCTCCATAAATCTTCAGTTTCTTTCACACTTCCCCTACTATTTTCACGGTTGATCTACTGCCCAGAAATTATGCACTTAATGTGCCTCCATACAAACACAAAACATCGACTTTTTCGCGGAGGTGTAATTAAAAAAAAGTTATGTTAGTGCAAGCGGAATTTTCATTTCGTTGAAATGTTGATTTAAATACGTAATGCTAAATTTCAATACTTTACTGTATTATTCTTGATTCTTGTTTTACTATTTGAATAATTTTATAACAATCGCAAATGTATCAAACATTTACAAAAGTAATTTAAAATCCATTATCTCTCCATAATATATACTTCTATTCTTTTCACAAGTTGATTTCACCGTTTTTGTTATTTGTTTTTCCGTTTCCCGGTTTTTAGTCGGAAAATAAAACTTCCATTTCTTAATTTTAAAAGTGGAAAAATTAATCACATCCGAATGATGTAAAACAAGTTTTAAGTTTAACATAGAATCAAGTTTGATACGACTAAAAAATTGAACATTTGTGAAAACTTCCGGTTTTATAGATTCTTCAAAAAAATTAAGCAAGTAGAAAAGTAAATTTTAAAGTAAAACAATCGTTTGCTTTGAAATTTGAAAAGTTAGAAAGAGAAATAACAAGGCTTAAAAATCAGCCATAAGTATAAAGATACCCCTGTCCAGCTCTGCCCAGACAAGAAGAAGTCCAAGAAGTTTATTCTCAACCCAATAGTTAAATTTTATACCAAAGTAGTTGAATTTTTAAGCCTATAAGACGAATTTTCAATGAAATAGTTAAATTTTCCACTAAAAAGGATGATTTGTTCAAAAAATTCTTACATTTTCAACAGATAATTGCATTTTGAAGTGAAAAAGATGAATTTGTAACCAAAAATCGATGTGTTAAATTTGCAACGAACGAAATAAACTTTCAACTAACATGACAAATCTTTAACCAAAAACCTGCAGTTTTCCATGCTTCTGTTTACAAATTGTTTCAATATTGAATTGGATTGAACAATTTTGAAATTCTAGGATAACCAAATGCCTTCTAAAGTGAAGACATTCTGACATTAATACTTTAATAGAGATTTCATTGTTCAATGTGATGACTAGTAAATATCTAAAAAGAAATACAAATAAACGTTCATATCAATGTTAACTGAAAAATGAGACTTCAGATTCATGTTTAGATAACAGATCTGTGTCTAATTTTCAATATCCTAAGAAATGCCTTTAGAAACATGAATATATCTTAAAATTACAAAATATTAAATAGAATTTGAAGAATAATGTTAATATTTTGATCAAACAATATCATTTTTATGGTTTCATTATTAATTCAATGCAATCGATAAGTTTGTTGAGTTTGATAAAAATGATCTTAAGGGCATGTGACGAGTGGGTCACGTGACCGGATTCCTACCTTACCGACACTTTTCTTATTTGTAAACTTATGTTCACAAGAATAGCCACATCAAGTTGAAAATTTGGGATAATAATTAAGAAGCACTAAGAAATGCGGCTCTGGTCCTAAATGTTAATAATTATGAAAAAGGCAAAAAAAAATTATTAAGAAAAAAAACTTTTTTCATGATTATTTCAATGTAGGACCAGAGCCGCCTTCCTTAGTGCTTCTTATTTATTATCCCAAATTTTCAACTCGTTGTGGCTATTCGTGTGAACATAAGTTTACAAATAAAAAAAATTTCGGTAAGGTAGGAATCCGGTCACGTGGCCCACTCGTCACATGGCCTTAAACAAGGCATTCGACATAAGCAAGAGAGTAATTATAAAGCAGTCATGTTGGTTTTTCTATTTCCAGATGATAGTCAACACTTCATAAAAATTGTTATGACACAAATTCTGGATTCCCCAAGAATAAACTGATATTAGATTCGTACTTATTTCGGACAAACTCAAATAGTTTGGATAATAATAAAAATTGGGATCGAATGCGGAATACGCCGAGTGAATTGTTACTTGCAGAAAGGTTGAAAATATTTTTTAAATTATATATTATTATACTATTATATTCACCAATAGAATTAAGGATGATAGGCAAGGTAAAGGCCAGAGTATAAACGATCATCATTTTTTCCAGGTAGCACTGTAACTAATGATTATTCTAGTGGTTTATTATAGATAGTATAATATATCCTATAGTCGTAATCTCCGAGATCATAAACGTCAAACTTGTCCTTCTGAGATATTTGCATTTCATAAGTCAGTAACAAGGTGAAAAATGTAGTTACTAAATTCGTTAGAACTGATATCACAATTTTTATATTTATGTTACAGCCAGGGACCGAAATCAGCCGATATTTTAGAACAGCCGGCAATCTTGACACGGAAAAAAATTCGCTGGATCCAAGAAAATGCGTTTCTTTGGTTTATTGCCTTTGAACCAAGGATTTGTACGCTTAATTTGAATAAATATTGTTTAAGGGGGTATTTCAATTTGACCAAGCTTTTGTCAGTCGCTTTTCAAAAATTCATTAAAAATACAATTGTTAATATTTTTGAATGGAAGTTTTTATTCATTTTTAAGCAGATCTGAAACTAAAAAAGAATACATTGTTATAAATTAGAAAAGGAATAATATGCTGTAGCATTTCAAATAATGTGTCCCGGAAACAGCACCCTCACTTCGCTGACATGATTCAGCTGCTCCAGCTCATCTGAAGCAAAAAATCGAAGAGATTCCTAAAATACACGAGTACGGCTATAGCCAGGACTAGAATAAAAAAATATTGAAAATTGACAAAATGGCCCCCATTTAAAATTTTTACTTTTTTGGGGTTAGTTTTTGACTTACTGAAAATTTAAAAATCATTTCTTTCATTTATTCTAGTTCGGGCCATAGCCAAACATCTGCTAAATATATCCTCCCAATTTGAGATAATCGGTCCAGTGGTTTTGACGGAATCATCTCAGCCATTTTAAAAAATCGTGTTTTGAGAAAAACGACTCGCTCAACATGTTGTGTGACACTGGAAATTCAGACCTAACACTGAAAGTTTTGAATAGAAATTGGATAAAAATATATAAATTCTTTCGGAACATCGTATTGGAGAAGGAAAACCTGTTTGAGGCGAACAATGACTCTATTAACATACACATTTATGACCTGCCTGCCTGACAGCCGAGGCGGCCCTGCACAGCGTGCGGCTGAGTACTCTCCGCTCTGCGCAGCGGACCCTGCTGCAGCTTCGTTAAAAGGTCCGAAACAAACAAATCCCTTTGCGTACAAATCCCGCATACTATATACTACCAAAAAAGCAACAAAAAAATCGATTTTTTGGTCTGGTCAAATAGAAATACCCCCTTAAAGGAAAAATTCCTTTAGGAGAAAAATTTCTTATCCGATTTAATTTGATAAACGTGTAAGATAAAATAAAACACAATACATACATACTTAATATTTTAACATACTTCAGAGCCCAAAATTATCTTAAGACAAGATTCTAATTCGGGATATATTGCATTTTCAACAAAACAGTTAAACTTTCGAGCCAAGAAGGCGAATTTTTTAGAAGACAGTTAAATTTAAAATCAAAAAAGAATAATTCTTAACGACAAATATAATAGTTGACATTTTAACTGACAAATGATGATATAGACTCGAATATCAATAGGGGGTACGAGAAATTGAATTGAATTATCCGATTCGAAAAACTCTCCCATTTCTGAAAATAATGGTTTGTTTGGATCCTTGTCGATCTTCATGCTCGTTAGGTGCTTCTTTAAGCGGCAATGGCCCGTGAGCTTTTCAACCACTATTTTCAGCAGTTTCCTTCCCATGCTTAGGCATTTTTTAGACTTTCCTAAATATGGTAATTTGATAAACTCCTCAGAGCGTATCATACCTTTAGCCATAACAGTTCCTTGATTTTCAGAGGCTGAAAATTGCAATGCGCACACATGTACTTGTTCGGTTTTCGACGTTTAGCAAACATTTTTCTCTACTTCCGACAAAATATTTAGGCAGCGAATTTTCTATAACCCTGCAGTCCCTTCTAGGATCGAGAAAAATGCTCTTATAGGCAAATAAGCTAAATCTAAAATGATGAGGACTCGCGCGTGAAAAGAATTTTTCGTGCTTCCTTCCATACTCTTAAGGGCTTTAGAACCAGGACCGAATCTCAAAATTGAGTGTCCTCATCTTACCCCATAAAATCTGTATTTTTAGTTGACCGCTATCTTAGAATTTTCCCAAAATTTTGGTCTTCTGTCATCATCGAACGCTTTCTAAAGCCATTTATCCTATTTCCTATTTATCCTATATTTTCAAACAGTAATTATATTGTAATTATAATATTCTAACAAAAGCTCTCAGAAGGATATTTTGAAACTATAAAGTATTAAATCAGTAGGGAAACTTTTTGAACCCTATTTCTTATAAAACACAAATTCTGGATTCTCCGAAACACAATTAGATTGAAATCGTACTCATTGCGTAGAAACTCAAATATGAATTTGGATGAAATTAGAAATTTTGATAGAATTCAATATGCACGGGATAAATTATTATTTGCGGATAGCTTGAAAATATTATTATACTATTATATTTACCAATAGAATTGAAGATGACAGCCAAGGTGGAGACGAGAGTATAAGCGATCATCATTTTTTTCAGGCGGTGGAAAAACTGATTTATTTATTAATAAAGAATTTTGTTAACAGTGTAACGAAGGATTATGTAAGTGCTTCATTATATATTGCGTAATATATGTATGCTATAGTCGCTATCTTATAGATCACAAACGTCAAACGTGTCCTTCTGAGGTATTTGCATTTTATTAGTCAGTAGCAAGGAAAAAATATGGTTACTAAATTTTTTTAAACTGACAAGACAATGTGTCTGAATTTTGAGGTGAGAAACATTGCAGAGATTTGATAATTAATAAAAAACTATTCTTTTGCGAAAAATGTATAAAAAGTATTTTGAAAAAAATGTAGCCTAGTGCCGATTCATTAAAAGAAAAAAATTACCGGTCGTTTCTCCGGGTTTTTCCCGGTTTGCAAACATTTTTGACAGTCAATGAAATAAAAAATTCGAACTTTAAAACTTAACGTTCTTCCATTTGAACTAATAAAAAATTAACTGCAAATCAAAGCATTCACAGTGAAACTCTGAAATTCTAAACTTTAAAAATTGAAATTCAAAATTATTTTATTTCAAGCAATTTCGGGTTAGAAATATTAAAAATTGTACGAATGAAAATAATTTTAAACTAAACACTTCATATATTAAAATTTTTGTTATTTTTATTTCAAATACTTTCGAAATCCTTAAAAGGTTTCGAAAATTTTCAAAATCTTGTATAACGTACCTGTTGCTCTAAATTTTTTCAAATCTAAAATTATTTTTAAAATTTTTTCAGAACTTCTAAATATCTTTCAAAATGATTCGAAGTTTGCATACAATTTTTATAAAATGCGGCTTAATTAAAAACATTTCCTCAAAGTCTTCCAGATTCTTCTTTGACAATTTTGGAAATCTTTACAAATTTTTCAAAAAAATTCTCTTGAAATAATTTTTCAAAGTAAAAAATCATTTTTTTTTTTTTGCTTTTCAGGAAGGCGCCCCTACATATCGACTTCCCGCGGACGTCCCAAGGTACCCAGTCCGCCACTGTGAAGGTACCTGGGTTATCTTTCGCATATTACAAGA
>CAKNXH010062732.1:55336-96289 GCA_932178445.1 Andricus quercusramuli
GCACGATTGGGAGCACTGCATTGGATGCATTGAATGACGAAACGTTTAAAAGAAAGTCGCAATTATTTTTTCATAGAGAATTAAAACGGTGTTTATAAAAAAAAAGAGATCGAAATTGAAGGTACCATCATTTTTATGTATTTTAGATTTTATTCTTGATCTTATTATTATCATGTTGCGTTTCATGGTTCTAGTTAGAACCTGGTATTTTTGGATTTATTGCTTATAATGTCCCTGATCTTGGTTTTTTTCCTAAACATATAAAAACCAAGAAATGATCAATTTCTGATCGAAATTATCAAAACTCTAGGAGTTCGAGGAGAAAAAATCGAGCCGGGAATCACATTCAGAGTTTTCGAAAATGTGATATTGTTTATTAATCGTGATAACAAAAATAAAGTTCAATTGGTAGCAGCACTGCGTAAATGACTTTTAAGTGACTGTTTTCAGATACCAACGTGTAGATTATTTAAGATTTCGAACTATTTCGAAAAGTTTAGAAACTTCTCAAGAATTACGAAAATTCTCAAGGAATAAAAAACTGTCTTAAGATTTCTGGGAAAATTTAGAATAATTTAGGGTTTATTTCGAAGGATTGATTTTTAGATTTTAATGCAAAATTGTTATTGGAAAGTTTTATCGAAGAGATCATGTGATATTTGTATTAAATGTTGAGAAAAATATGAATCATTTTAAAATGTATTTAAAAGGTTTAGACGTTTACACAGAATTTTTTAAAAAATGTTAGAAGAGAAATTTATAATCATTTTAAAAGATTTAGATGGCTCAGGAGTTTTAAAGTTTTCAAAAAATTCGGAAAAAGGACGTTCTGCAGAATTTTGAAAAAAAATCTCGAAGCTTTTTAAGAAATTTGGAGGATTTCAAGAAAACAAAAAACTTTTCTTAAAATTTCTGGCAATCTCATAAAATTATTTTTTATTTCAGGGTTCACAGTGATCCCTATATTTGAGAATTTGGTCCACTTTTCCCTTCTTTTTCCTTATTTTTTTTTTAAGCTGCGATTAAGATTTCAAGAATTATGAGAAACAGAAACTACGATACTCAAAAATGCGCGCCACAATGCTTGTGCAGCTATGAGCATGCGCGACTAGCAAATCAACGATTTGATTGAAAATTCATGTATTTTAATGTCTTCGTTGAAAATAAATCTTTTTGTTCAAAACTTCATCTTGTTCGTTGAAAAATGATTTCTTTGGTTAAAAATGTAACTAATTTTTTCTTTTTCTTGAAAATTTATCTTTTTCAGTTGAAAAATAATCTATTTTGGTAGAAAGTTCTTCCTGTATGAAAATTGATCTATTTTGGTTAAAAATTCATTTCTATGGTTGAAAATTAAACTATTGTGCTGAAAATTTATTTTATTTTTAGTTGAGAAATTAATTTTTTAAATATATGCTAAAATTTCAGTGAAAAAATGCATTTTTTTAGTTGAAAATTCGTCTTTTTGGTAGAAAATTATTCTTTTTGTTTGAAAATTCATCTTTTCAGTTGAAAATTAATTTTGCTTTTGTTGAAAATTCAACTATTTTGTTTAAACTGTTTTTTTTTGTTCAATAGGTTTAAAAGTGGTTGACAAATTACCAATTTTGTCGAAAAATTCCGATTCTGTTGAAAATTAGTTTTTGTATTCAAAATTATTTTTTTAATTGAATAATATTTAAATTCCAATTTTTTGAGTATTCATTTTCTTTTAAGTTAAAAATTCATTTCTTTCGTTAAAAATTGAACTACTTTTTTTTTAAATCCTGTTTCGGTTCCAATTTTTTTGTTTACAATTAAACCATTCCGTTTGCGGTTGAAAGTTTATCTTTTTTAGTTGAAGATTCAACTATATGGTTGAAAATGTATGTATTTTGTTGCAAATTCGTCTTTTTTGGTAGAATATCATTGTCCTTGTTTTTGTTGAAAATTCAACTATTTTGTTTAAACTCTTTTTTTTTATTCATTAGGTTTAAAATTGGTTGAAAAATTACCGATTTTGTTGAAAATTTCCGTTTATTGAAAATTATTTTTTTAACTGAATAATATTTAAATTCCAATTTCTTGAGAATTCATTTCTTAAGTTAAAAATTCATTTCTTTCGTTGAAAATTGAACTATTTTTTTTTAAACTTCTGTATCGGTTTCATTTTTTTGCTGAAAATTAAACTATTCCATTTTCGGTTGAAAATTTATCTTTTTCAGTTGTAAATGGTTTAAAATTCACCGATTTTATTGAAGATTTTTTTTTAATTGATTTTTTGACTATACCATTTTTTGTTAAAAATTTAACTATTCTGTTAAACACTCTCTACTTTTTGGTGGCAAGGAAATTTGTTTAAATTAAAAATTCGTCTTTTGGCTGGAAAATTATTTAATTGAAAATTCGTCTTTTTGATTAAAAATTCATTGGTTTGTTTGAAAATTTAAATATCTGGTTGAAACTTTTTTTTTATAGAATATTATTTCTTTTGATTGTGCACTCATTTCTTTGGTTGAAAATTTAAATATTTCCTTGAAAATTCGATTTTGTTTGGTTGAAAATTAATTCGTTTCTTTGTTACTTTTTTGTTTCATTTAACATTTTTTTTCATTACGTTGTAAAATGATTTGTTTCAAATCATTTCGATAAGTTTCAAAAGATTTCTGTAAATTTTCAGAAGAAAATTAATGGTTTTCAGGCCATTTTCTATTTTTAAAGATGTTTCAAAATTATAGGAATAATTTGCGTCAGTTCAAAAGATGTTTTAAAATACTTCTCTTGATATAGGTTACATCTTTCCGGTTAAAAATGCAATTTTTTGGTTGAAAATTAATCTGTTTTTGCTAAGGATTAAATAATTATTTGGTTAAAAATTCATCTTTTCTGGATGAATTTGACTGTAATTTGTTAAAAATTCATGTTTACGGTTGAAAATTCATCTCTTTGGTTGAAAATAAATTTTGTCACGTAATATTTACTTAACTATTCTATTCTTTGGTTGAAAATGGTTCTTTTTTTGAGGAATTCAACTCTTTTTGATTTCAAATATTTCTTAGTTGAAGTATTTTTAAACAAAAATCATTAGATTTAGATCCAATGATTTTTGTGTAAAACAATCAAATTTACATAAGTTTGAACAATTTCATATTTTATTAGTGTTGTATTAAAAATGTTATATAAAAACTTACTAGATTTGAGAGAAGAATAATAATTTTTGAAGTAACTTTGGCGTTTTACATCGAAAATTGGTATTCTCATATTCTTTAGAATCTCATAAACATTATTTTCGATTATTTTAGTGCTTTTCATCGGAAAGTGGTATTTTTAGTTTTAAAAAAATTCGATTTAAAAGAAAATGCACAACTTTTGAACAATTTTAGGGCATGTTGGCGTTTTATGGCAGAAATCGGTACTTTTGATAAAAAATCATTGTATTTAAAAAAAAAATTTTAACCGTTTTTGGTTATGCTCGCGTTTTTCAACGGAAATCAGTATAGATTTCAAAGGAGATTTACAATTTTGAAATAATTTCAGGTTATGTTAACATTTTTTAGTGAAAATCAGTTATTAAAAAAAAGCATCAGTTTTAAAAGAAAATGAACAATCTTAAGTAATATTCTCTTGTCTTATTTTTTTCTAAAATTTCCAAAATGAATGAATAATATTTAGATATCAAAGAATATTCACAATATTCTAACAATGAAAGGGAATGTTATCAGTTTTTCACCAGGAATCGTTTATTCAGATGAAAATCATTTAATTAGAAAAATTTAACGTAAAACCCTCAGAAAAAAGTATAGGAATCTTTATGGGAAAAATTGTATTAAAGTAATTATAGATATTAATAATATTAAAATATTGATATAAGTAGTGCAATGAATAAAAGAAAGTGTAAACTAGTATCTTTTTAACTATTCACACAAAATTACATAAAAATTGACATATTTGAAAGAAGCTTCGTCCAACATTTTTGAAATAATGATCTCAATATTTTAATATGATTCATTTCTATCATTATTTTTATGTAATCGTTTTCCTACAATTTTTCCTATCATTATTAAAATTTAAGACATTTGAATTAGATTGAAATCAAATTTGTTTTCCTATTTACCTGCCAATATTTAAGTTAATGTATAGAATTCGTGAAAATAAAACGAAGAATCCAAATACCAAATTTGGACAACCACCATAAAATGCTCCTATATTGTAATTGAAGAAACTTTTTTATTTTCTTTTTTTTTTAATTTTGGAAAGAAATAGAAAAGAGGAAAGAAAAATGAAAACAATTCTGACGAAAATTCTCATTTTTCTTTCCTTTTTCTTATTTTTGTTCAAAATTTAAAAAAAAATTACAATATAGGAGCATTATATGGTGGTTGTCCTTTGGTCATTATATTCTTGGTTTTATTTTCAGGAATTCTATACATTAGCTATAATTATTCCCATAACCGGAAAAAAATTATAGGGGGATTGATATAGGCCTATAATGATTTTCCTGTCAGTTTTTCGTGAAGGAATCTTGAACAGGTTGTATTACGAAAAATTTTTGGAACCTTCTGTTTTTTGCGGCAACCCAGTGCTAGTAGCTTGAAACTAAAAAGTATAATTTTGTATGCAATGAAAAATAAATTATTTAAAAATTTATTATTTACTTTCAAAAAATAGAAGAAAAAGCAATATAAATTTAATTACTAATTTCGTTTCAATCATTCCCAGATAACAATCGTGCGAGGCACGTTACCCGCACGGCATGCGAGGCACGCCGTGCCTGCAGGATGCGAGGTATATGCGCTGCACTGTGTGAAGGGCACGCACGTGCGAGGCATATGAGTCGCACTTCATGATAGGCATGATTTGCGGCGCACGTGCCACGCACTTCGTGAGATGCATTGTTTATAGCATGAATACATAAGTAAGAAGCGTAGTTTTCAATATTAATAATCATTATTACTATAATTTCAACTAGAATTATTGTTAAAATGGTTCATTCATAAAAATTGAAACATTTCCAATTTTATCGAAAGCATAAATTAGGAAATTTGTATTACCTGTATTAACATTATTGAATGCGTTTTCAATTTTATATGGACTCACATGTACTTTTACTATTTCCAAGAGGAATGAAGAAAGCTGTATTTAAAACCCGCGCGCTGTCGTTGAATAATACATATGGCGTAGCAGCCTTCGTCGATCCAACGGAAATGCCCGACGCGCCACGAGTGTCTCCGCGACTTCTATGGCGTCTTCTCGTCCCGCTGTCTTGTCTGAGCGTTTTGCTTCGTTTCAAATCATTTCTCGAGTTTTCTCAACGGTTTTCATTTTCTCTGTGTTTTCATCGTTTCACGCGTAGTACCCTGTCGAGGCACGCGGTAACCTGCAAAATCCGCGGTCTTGCTTGTCTTACTTCCCGCATGCACCCATTCCGTTGGCGGTTTTATGTGGTGACTTTCGTGGATTTCGTGAATTTGAATGCATGTGAATAGTGTTTATTTTGTTCATCGTCTCTGTCACTATTCAGCATCGTGAATAGTGTTTATTTGTTCATCATATTTGCTATAGCCAATTCATTTAATTAGGGACGTCGACACTTTAAAGGCTCGAGATCAGAAGAATGTGAATCCCAAAGATATAAGTTGGAAAAATTAATTTCCAGGACATGTTGTATCCAAACAATCACATTGCTCGAATTATATAAAAGCTTTGTATAAAATTAATTTGTTTTCAATTTTACGAGCAACAATATCATTTAAATATAAGAATTATCCTTTACAATGCAATCGCATTTTGCCCGCACGCGTGCAAGTCGCACGGCTTGCGAGCGATATGACCCTCAATTGAGGACGCATCTGCGTGATCAGGTGCGCGCACGTCATGCGGGTTTATCCGCACACGTGCCCCCACCATGCGCGCACCATGCGCACATTTTGTTATCTGGGTTATTATGCGCATAAACTTTACGGCATTAAAGCGACTTGCTTGTAATTCCATTCAATGCTGTTGACAAAATATTGAGTAGAATCAATGCCAATCAATTACTTACCTGGACAAAAATGAAATTGGTTTGCATTTAAAAGCATTGCAGTGTCTACCTGCATATGGTTTTGAATATTTTTGAATCTCTTTGAACTTTTTAAGATTTTTTGTTGAGGGCTATGGAAGTAGGCCCTAACTTAAAAATGTAACTGCCTTATTTCACCCTTAAGTACTAGAATTACATCTTTCTTAGATACTTAGGACCTATACTCCTGTTTTGAATCGACTGCATGCTCGGCGTGCAGAATCGGTTAATTTCAATACAGAACAGAAGCAGGCCCCAATTATCTAACTAAAATTTAATTGTAGTGTTTATGGAGTAAAATGAGGCAATTTAGTTTTTAATTTAGGGTCTCGTTCCATCGCCCTTAAGAGTCATTATAATTTTCAGGTAAGAGGATGTCTACTAAAAACTTCGCAAGTTTGAAATCTGAGGCTGTTGACGTCTGTTGCAGTTCAACAGAAGTGAAAAGTGACACCTCCATTCTCAGGTGGAACATTACAGATTACGATTTTCTCAGTAGACTTGGGAAAACAGTTAAATCGCCCGAATTTCCCGAAGACGTAGATGAATCACGAAAATGGTACCTAGAAATGACAGCTCAGCCTATACACAAATCCGGAGGGCACTTCTATAGTTTCTTAGAAATTGGGATACACAGAAATTTTTCCGAAAAAATTGAACTGCAAGTATCTGTCTGGTTTGAAAAAGTTTCTGGAGAACGTTCTAAAGTATATAATTGTGCACGGAATTCGAGTTTGGCTTCCTCCCATATTGACCTCAAGTTCTATAGACATGAAATTTATAGTGCTTTGCACTGGGATGCGTCTACAGACAAAATTTTGATAATTACTTGCAAAATTAAAGTTTTTGATTCTATTAAAACCGTCTTGAGCAAAACCATTCCCAAACCTTTTGCATCGAATGATTTGTCTCGAGACATGTCCACATTTTTTTCCACCGACCAAACTTTCAGGGATGTTACGATTTTCGTTCAGAATAAAACGTTTGAGGCTCACAAAACTATTCTTGCCGCACGCAGTGAAGTTTTTGCTGCAATGTTCACCCACGAAATGAGTGAAAAACTAAATTCCTCTTTCGAAATTAAAGACTTGGAACCAAAAACGGTTGAAATAATGCTTCGATTTATTTATACCGATGAAGTTGACGATCTGGATTTGAAGGCAACGGCTTATCAGCTTTTAGCTGCTGCTGATAAATACAACTTGGAAAAACTTAAGGAAATATGCAGCGCATACATGCAGAAAAATATGGCGGTTGAGGATGTTTCGAGAATTTTGAAAGTCGCTGATATATATTCGATTTTGGATTTGAAGAATGCGGCTGTGAAATTTGTTGTTTCACACCGTAGAGATGTAAAAAATGTGGACGAATTTAAGAATCTGCTCAGAGAGCGGCCACATTTAGCGATGGACTTATTGGATATTGAACATAATTAAGGAAAGATACTCCAAGTTGCGTAAACTAGCGTAGTTTTTATACTCCCACTTCCTAAAGTATTCCTTGCGTTGATTCTAATTTTAAATTTTCATTACTACCAATTTTTATTCTTCTGCATCATGTATATTATTTGTGTATAAGAAAAATAAGGTAAACGCTAATGTGCATCAATGCCAATTTTCTAGGCGCATTTTCAATGTTCAATATACCAAAAAGTATGCAATCCGCTGTACACGGCCATAAGAATAGCATTTTGGCGTGTAAGACTGGTTGCATAATTTTCGATAAGCCCTGGCGTGGACACCCTGTATCCCTGGCGGACCGAACGAACGGAGCGGATACGCTACAGCGTATCCTTATAGTATCCACATCGTATCCTCTCCGTATCATGCAAGAAAAACTCATTAAAAAAGGAAGATGAACATTTCACTTGTTAAAATTCGGATTCTACGTGAAATTTTGCGTTAAAAGGTCACGAAGTAATCGCAATAGTTTTTCTTGTAACATTAAAAACTTTTAAAAAAAAATACTTATCGATAACGTGGGCTGAAGGTGACTTCAAACGCATCGTCGACGGATAAAGCCTATGAACTGCTACTGAATGACGATGCGTTTGAAGTCGCCCTCAGTGCACGTCATCGATAAGTATTATATTTATTAAAAGTTTTTAATGTTGCAAGAAAAACTATTGCGATTACTTCGTGACCTTTTAACGCAAAATTTCACGTAGAATCCGAATTTCAACAAGTGAAATGTTCATCTTCCTTTTTTAATGAGTTTTTCTTGCATGATACGGAGAGGATACGATGTGGATACTATAAGGATACGCTGTAGCGTATCTGCTCCGTTCGTTCGGTCCGCCAGGGACCACCGTCTTGAAAATTGGAAGCCACTAACTTTGATCGCTGAAGTGAAGTTAGCTAATGGTTGATGTAACAGGCAAATCGGATAAGTGCGGCTCCAATAAGGGTTGACTTGCCGAATCGTTAGAGCTGTCAAAAGTTCCTTGAAAGCGTGGGTGAAAGCAGAAAAATACCGAGACTTCAGGGAAAGTTTACCCACATGGGGTAATTTTTGTTGAAAGTAATCTTTACTCAAGAATCAGGATAAAGGTTACTCTTAGTTTTTTATGTGAACTAGCTCCTACGTTAAATCCTACCTTCCGTCATATAAAGGAATCCTATGTTGCATCCTTTGACAGTCGATGATTTTTTTAAAGGTAATAAGATGTGGAATTGATCCATGTTGACTCCTACATTATTGTATATCATACTTCTATAAGTATTAATTAATTAACATTAATTAATTAACATTAATAAAACAATGATTCGATAATTTAATTATTTCTAAGAAACTGTATTTAGTTTGCTTTGCCCTCCGTGATATAACATATTATTCGTTGAAATTATACTAGAAACGGACTACACGCAAATATTTCTATCGTACCAATACAAAAAGCCTGCTTTACCGAGCGGTAGAGTCCATTTTTTTCTACTGACCGTTTTTTAAAATAAGAACTTGTGAACTATTATCTTGGTCGTGCTTGCCCCTCTGGTGACGCCTCAATTATTCACAATATTCAACATCTTGTGGACTTGAATTACGTTTAATTATTATAATCACATAATGTGATATTGTTTTATCGTCGAAATATCAAATTTTCATACTAAAAGTATTGTCATTAATGTTGGAAACTTTATATTTCTGCCAGCGAAAGGTTTAAAAGCAATAAAAGTAGAAAGTAACTTAAATAAAAGAAACTTATAACTATAAAGCTAAAAGAGTTTAAAAATGTCCTTACTTCCTGGACCAGGAAATAAAGGGCACTTCAAAGCTGCTTCTAAGAATGTGAAAGAAGGCAATTCAGTAACGGGATATTACTATTCCTGAAAATGACTCACAATTACTTTGAAGTAATTCAATATACTTACGGTATAATATATTAGAGACTTTTGTGTTTCCGAAGTATTCCGTGTCTTTCGTTTTGTGCCACGTAGATTTGGTTACCAATTCGTCAGACATGACTTCCTTCAGAGCGCAATGCAAGAAATCTTTCAGTTTTGATCCCCCTATGCAAAGACACTGGTCTAAAACAAATTCCTTACTTTGCACTTTTCACACACAGATATGAAAAAGGGCATAATGCAATTGCAGAAAAACGCAAAAACGTAAGTGCAGTGATGAAAAAAAGGCGAGAATAAGGGTGCCTTCAAATCGTCCACGTAAAAAATTTCAACGTTAATTTGTGTAAAAAAACGTGCAGCCGCAAAAAAGGTTTGGCCCGTATAAAATTTGCGGAATGTAAAATCTAATTGAAGCTTACAACGTTTATAAATGAAGCTGAATTTCATTTGAATGCTTTGTTCTCGAATTTTCTTTCACGAATTGATTGCATTTGATATCAGGCAATTACAAAAAAAAGTTTCATCCCATAAAAAAAGTTCAAATTTTTTTCCGAATGCTTTGTTCTCAGATTTTCTTTCACGTCAATTGTCAGAATGAGGCGTACCGAATATACGGGAACTCCGTATTTGTACTTTTTCACTAAGAAAGGTGATTTTTCAATAAAGAGAGGGGAATTTTCTATCCAAAAAGACGAAATTGCAATAAAACAGTTGAATTTTCAAAAAAAGATGACTTTTTTAACAAGTATTTGAGTTTTAAACAGAACAAATGAATTTTCAAGAAAATATTTGAACCTTAAAAAAAATTTAATTATCAACTAACGAGTTGTAACTTACAACCAAATAGTAGAACTTTTATGCAAAGGGGCCACATTTTCAACAAAATAGATAAATCTTCAACCAATAAAATAAATGCTTAACGAGAAGCAGTTCAATCTTCAGAGGGTATTTGAATTTTCCACACAAAAAAATCACAATGGAAATTTTAATAGTTAGATTTTCAAATAAAAACTATCATGCTTGTAACCATTAATGTTGACTGAAAGATAAGGCTTCAGATTCATGATTAGATAAGAGATCTGTGACTAATTTCTAAAACCTTAAGAAACGTTTTTAGAAAGATATATACAATTTGAAACTACAAAATAGTAAACCAAATTTCAAGATGATTATTGATAATTAAATTTTTTTTTGAACTCAGTTTATTTTTGGTTTCATGATTGACCTATTACAATCAATAAGTTTGTTAAGTTAACTAAGAATGATAATAAAGCAAGGCGTACGGAATGAGCAAGAGAATAATAATCAGACATATCAGTAGGAAAAAGTTTTTGGATTCTATTTTTTATAACACATAAATTCCGGACTCCCCGGAAAAACCAAAATTAAATGCGTATACTTATTTCGGAAAAACTCAAATTTAGCTTGTCAATTTGTCCTCAGTTATTCGAATTTCATTAGTAAGTTTAATTGGCTTCCATTTCTGGTACCGAATGGTAAAATACGCGTGCTTGTTCTGTGCTGCCTTTTTTGGTTTTGGCGATGGGCGTGAAGGTGTGATTGAGGCGAAAGGTGGTAATAAAGGTGAGTGTAGTGAAAGGGTTGTGTGGAAGTGTGGGGTGGGAGCTGGTTTTTAAGGTTGAAAGGGTTAAGAGGAAAGTGCTAATTTGGCGGTTAGTCGTCGAGGACGGAAAAGTGAGAAGGAAGATAGGGAATGGTGATGCCGAAGATAGTACCGATGATGACGAGTTTCAGTATACTACGCCAGAGAACTTGAGGTGGGGAGAGAAGGAAGGAGGACTCGATGTAGGCAGTCAAATCGGGAACTGCTTAATAGATCCAGATCTAGTAGGTTAGGATCGAAACAACTTTTTGATAAATGGAGGCAGGGGGGAGGCTTCACCGATAAAAGTGATGAGGGCGATAAGTAGAAGACAGTCAAAGATCAAAGAAAGAAGAGGGGAATGAGCAGAGAGATGAGAAGTTGCGGGAAAGGTTTTGAAAAAAGTCTCCACTGGAGAGGAATAAGGCAAAAGGGAAATTCGATCTAGAGAGCCTGGAAAATCTCATTAAAGGGTTTAGAGAGGAAACGAACCGAAGTCTGAATGGCATGCAAAAGCGAGAAGAGGAGGTTTGGAAGGAAATGAGAAAATTTAGAGAGAAGTGGGAAGAATGGGATCCGGTGTGACGGCAGGAAAAGGATAAGGTTTGGAAGCAGTTGAAGGATATTGAGAAAAGCAAAGGATGAGTGAGAACGAGAGAAAATGTGATATGGAGAAGTTGGAGGAAACAGTGAGAAAGCTATAATGTAAGTCTGAGGATATAAAGAAAGGGGATGAAGGGGCAAGAGAAGAAGAGAGAATGAAAGAAGTGAATGAGATCGTTAGCCTAGAAAATATAGTGATAAGAGGAATGAAAGTTTATAGTGAATCAGGAAGAGAAAAAGTGGAAAAGTTGATGGGTCAAATTGGGGCAAAAGTGCACGTGGAAGAGGCAAATGAAGTTGGAAGGAAGAATGAAGGTAAATCGCTTATATATATAGTGAAAGTGAGAAATGAGGTAGAAAAAATTGATATCTTGAGAAAGAAGAAAGCTTTAAAGGGGAGGGAAGAAAGGATAGAGGAGGGTATGTCGTAGAATGAAAGAAGAAGAAAGTGTATGATGATGAAACAGAGAGCATGAAATTAAAGAGTGAAAGTGAACACGGTATGGAAAGGGAAAGACAGGATGTGGATAAATGAGAATGTGTGGATATGGGATAATGAGAAAGAAAAATTGAGTAAAGGTAATCGAAACAGTAGAGGGTTAAAGAAAGAAGGCGGAGCGACGGGGTTTCCACAAAAGTAGGGAGGGGACGTAATGACAAAAGAAGGGAGAACGTAGTGATGTTGAGTGAAACCTGGGTAGATGAGGCGGATTGGAGGAGAGTAGAGAGGAAGTTAATCAAGGGATATATGCGGGGGATGTAAGAGGCAAAGAAAGAGAAAGTGAAGGGAAGAAAAAGAGAGGGTGTGGTATCTGGAGGGAGAAATGAATTGGTGGGAGAAAAGATAATAGAAATGGGATTTGAGGAAACGGATGGAGTGATGACGAGAATGGTGAAGATAGGAACTTGAAAGGTGAGGATAGTTTGCGTTTACAGGAGAAGGGGAGAAGAAGAAGGTTGGAGTGTGATTATAAAATGGGTGTCGAAAAAGGATGACGAATTGATGTTGATAGGAAATGATTCGAATGCTTGGATGGGAAGAAATTTGCGAAGTACGCAATAGAGTATGGAGAAGGGAAGGATGGCCGAAGGAGTGGAAAACAGGCTTGGTAGTTCCTTTATTAAAGAAAGGAGGGGGTAGAAAAATGGAGGATTATAGAAGAATCACTTTCATGCTAGTAACGTATAAAATATACGCGGAGGTGCTTAGGGAAAGATTAGAAGAACAGGTAGAAGAGAAAGGAAGTATTCCACACAATCACACAGGATTCAGGAAGGGGATGAGGGACAGTGGATAACATTGTCGTTCTGAATCATCTAGTCAACAGGAATCTGGGACAGAGGAAAGGAAAACTGGTTGCACTGTTCGTAGATTTTAAGGCAGCTTTTGAAGCGGTGAATAGGAAAGTGCTCTGGAAGGTAATGCAAGAAAGGGAGGTGGTCGAAGAGCCAGTCGAGAGCATGGAAGAGGTCTTCACGGAGACGAAGACAAGGGTGAGGATCGGGAAACAGAAAGGAAAGGAGGTCTGGACAGGGAGGGGTCTCAGGCAGGGGTGCCCGCTAAGCCCTTTGTTGTTTACCATATTGTTAGCAGACCTAGAGGCGAAAATGGAAGATAAAGGTAAGGGGGGTATCGTTCTAGGAAATAGGAGAATATACTCGTTAGCTTACGTGGACGATGTGGTGCTTCTGGCAGAGAATGGAAGTGGAATGAACTTGCTAATTATAGGATCCGAAGAGTATGTGAGAGAGAAAGACCTGACAATGAATGTGACGAAGACAAAGATAGTACGTTTCAGGAAGAGAAAGAATGAAGTAAATTACGGATGGAAGATGAATGGGGGAATGGTGGAAATGGTAGAGGAATTTTGTTATTTAGGAGTCTGGTTCGAAGCGGGTGGTGGAAATGATCTTTAGGTGAACAAAAGGATGGAAAGTGCGAGTAAGATGATGGGTCAAGTGTGGGGGATTGGAAATAGAAGATTCAAAGAGGACTGGAAGATGAGAGTATGGCTGTTTGATTCACTGGCATGGTCTGTGATGTGTTATGGAGTGGAGGTTTGGGGGTGGAACTGGAAGGAGTACAAAAAGGTAGGAAACATGCAAGAGAGATTTCCGAGATGGGTTATGGGAGTGAGCTGGAACTGCCCAGGTTATATGTTGAGAGAACAAACAGTAAGAGAGAAATTTGTGATAACGCAGAGGAAAGGGGTTTGGAATTTTGAAGAGAAACTTAAGAGTGGTAAGTGTAGCAAAGTCGCACAAGTATGCCTGCAAGAAATATGAAATAGAGAGAGGAGAGGAAACACGGGACATTTGATATGGGAGGAGGAGAGATGGCAAGTTAGAAGGTAATAGAGATGTGTGACGAGGGGGAGAGTGGTAGGAAATAGAAGGAGAAATGAACAAGGAGCAGGAATAGAAGAGGTAGGAAAAGATTATGGAGTCAAAATACAATGAATGGTATAGATTGGTTAGGATGGAAGGTGTCCCAGAATATTTGGGGAAGTTGAAAAAATAAGGCAGGTGGTCCAACATGCTACGTTTCAGAATAGGAGAAGGCATGAACGAGTGTAAACATTGGATGAGTGAAGAAATGAAAATGTGGGTATGTGGTTAAGAAAGGGAATCATGGGAGCACGTGCTCGAGAGAGGAAGGGGGGAAGAGAGTGTTAGGTAAAGCTAGGTGGATACTAGAAGTCTAGAAGAGAATAGGGAAGAGAGAATGCACGGGGGATGAAAAAAACAAAATCGAGACCAAAATTGATACCGGAGTAATATTTGTAACGGAAATTCCTGTTGCGTTACTTACAAAAGCTTGGAGAGAAATGGTGAGAGGAAATGGCAGCCCTGTTAAGTCTTGCACAATTGTAAGATAATATGTAAGAGCTGGTAAATATTAAGAAAGCGAAGCGATTAAACTTTAAGTTAGACATAAGGCACAGTGGTTGAGTGAAATTGTAAAAGACGTAAAGGAAACGGAGCCCTCAAATTTCCCATTTTTTTTAGAGAAGGATTTACTTGGAAAAGGATTGCTAAGTACTTTTGAAACGTTTCATCGATCCAAATTCGGATTACAAACAATATTTTATTTTGGTTTTACATTAGTTTTGCAAATTAAATATAATTTACATAACTACGCACTTGTGACATCCCGTTTTGCATCTAAGACACCTGCTCCATGAAAAATCTTCTCATTGTCCAAAATCCCAATGATTTCACCATTGGAGTTATAGGATTTTGCAGGAAGTCTGAAAGTCTGCAAAAGTTTAGGTAATCGGCAACCAACTAATTGAGAACACTCTATCTAAATTATCTTGTATACAAATGTTTGCATTACTTTAGTTTACAATCTGAATCGCATTCAATGGAGTATTGTTTCACAGGGAGAGAATTTTTCTTACGTCCAACAGTTCACCAGCAGGAAAATGATGACGTTCAGATAAGCTGAATTCAGCAGCCCTGTATCTTTGAGATTCATTGACTAATATTTTCACTCGTTTTCCATAACAGTCATATACTCCATGATAAATGCCATCATGGTCCAAAAATCCAATGATATCACCAGTGGACTTATATGATACTGCACGTATACGTTCGTTTGGTTCTATGCGGCGAAGGGGTCCACATCGTTTTCTTTTCGTTTGAAAAATATCTCTTTCAGCGAAAGATATGTCTTGTGCATTTAATGGCGGCAGCTGAGTAGGTAGAATTTTTCCTGAGCGCATCACTTTGGCAAGAACACATGTCTTAGGAGGAGAAGGAGGCATGTAAACAAAATGTTGATATATTCTAGGAAGTTGAGATGCGGCACAAGGAGGTCCAGATATCCTTAATAAATGTTTAAAATACTGAGCTTTGTCACGAGGAGATTGGCTGTTAAAAATATGTGAGCTTGAGGTACCAGGCTGGCTGGACTGTGAACTTAATTCTGTAAGAAGAAATAGAAATTGGTGAATTTAAATCCTTAAAATTTCTACAAATCGCGAATCAGTAGGGACACTTTTCGAATTTTAGTTTTCATAGCATACACATTTCGGATTCTACCTAAATAAATTCAGATCAATTTGGGCATAATGCGGATTAAAGCAAACTATCAAAGATATTAGTTCGGCAACTCGATCGATATATTATTATTATTATATTCACCAATAGAATGAAAGATGACCACCAAGGGGAAGACCAAAACATAAAAGGTCTTCATTTTTTCCAAGTGGACTTGAAACTGATTGATGTTATCAATTACAAATTTCGTAACAATACAACTAATGATTATTCTGGTGCTTGATGAGATTATACATATTGTAGACATTATCTTTTTAATTGTGGGCGTCAATCCTCTCATTCTGAGATGTTTATATTTCGTAAATTAGATTAAACAAAAAATGAAGTTATTAAATTCGTTATCAAATTATTCTTCCTCTTTCACGTTCTGGGCATGTGAAAGAGGTTTGGAATTGGATTTTTTTTATTACAACTCAATGTTTAAAGAAGTGATGTACGCAATTGTTCTTATCTAGATTTCAAAGCTTTTCAAGATTTTACAAGCGTGGGTAGTCAACATCAGTTTGAATATGTCAAATGCTACCCGTTTCTTCATATTCATTAATACAAATAATGTAGGTATCATACTTCAAACATATTTCAATTAGAACGATTAAATAGAGGAATGGCATATTCAAAAAAAAGGTGACTATCTTACATACTGTGAAATTGCAAAACTTTTACAACAATAAAAGTTAAATTTCAGATAAAGGTTTAGATAAAAAATGAAATATCGGTTGAACATAAGACATGAAACTCTGGATAAATAATAAGAGAACAGAACTGTTTCTAATTTTTAATATCAAAAAGACTAAAATGCATCTTCTGAATATTGCGTACAAGTTAAGGAGTTGCTAACAAAAATTGTGCACCTTAAATACATCTACAAATTTTTCTTAAGTCACTTTTGTATAGGACTTGTAGTTTAGGTTTTAATAATAAATGATAGCATTAAGAATAAAAATGGAGAATTTGTGAAAAAACAACAAAAGGTCCAAAAAAAATTGATAGACAAAAGTTGTTCACGCGGAAAACAGATGCAAATTTGTCGTAATTCATTACATTCTCGTCATTGATGATTGAGAAAGTATTAGAATTGTCGGCAATTTGACACAACATTCAAATTTTTGCATTTTAAATGTTATTTTCTACGATTAAAATCAAAACTACTAACAGCTTGTTGAATTTTTTCGAAAAATCGAAAATTACAATTTTGATCGCACAAAAAACAATGAAAAATAAAAAATTCCATTTTACGGTCAAACTATGCAAGATACGAAAAAAAAATGAATCAACAAACATTGTTCATCCAAAAAGATCTACAAATATTCTTATTCCTCACTTTTTATAGGGCAAGTAGTTTTTATTTTATTCGTGAAAAACATTAAATATAAAAAACTTAAATTTTTTGACAAACGACACAAGCTACGAGAAAATAAAATTAGACAAAAGTTTTGTTCACTCAAAAAAGAGCTACAAATTTGTTGATAATAATTTTTTGATATTAGGCGTAGTTTTTGTTTTATTCATGAAAAACCACATTAAAACTAAAAGAAACTAAATTTTTGGATAAGCGACACAAGCTAGGAAAGAAACGAATAGACGTAAAATAACAGAAAAAAAGTTGCTCTTCCAAAAAATAGTGAAAACTCATCCAAGTTTTGTCATCAATAATTTTTTTAGAGGATATTTCTTGAAAAAGGACACAAGGTACGAAAAAGAATGAATAGACAAAATAATGTCACCCAAAGAGGATCTACTTTGTTATTAATTTTCAGGTAGGAAGAACAGATTTTCTATTAATCGTAAAAAATAAGATTAAAAATAAAAACAAATTTTGGTCAAAACGACACAAGAGACGAAAAAATGAGAAGACAAAAGTTGTCCAACTGGAAAATATTCACAAGTTTGTTATGAACTATTGTTATAAACATACATTAAAAATAAAAAAATACCTCTTTTTTTTGAAAAAATGGCACAAGCTACAATATCGTTTTGTTTAGCAAAAATTTACGCCCGGATTATATCTTAAAAATTTGCTTTAAATCACCTAACGCTAGGATGCGTATTTTTAGTTGAAATCGTAAAAAATATCACCGAAGATAAACAAATCAAATTTATGAAAAAGCGGCTCTAGTTGCGATAAAACGTTTAATAACATTTTTTTAATAGGATGCGCACTTTTTATAGTTATAAGAGCAAGATAGTAAAAATACTTTTGTTTCAATACCAAAGCATATTAAGAATTGTAATAATATAAATTTATTGAAATGATAAATTTTCCAGGACAGCTGAGAATTAAAATTAGTGCAAAATAAGAAACAAATATTAAAGTAATCATGAAAAATAAAATTTGTACTTCATTTGGTAACATCTGAATAAGCAAGGAAATACAAAGACCGAGCGCGAAGCGTGAGATCTAACAATCGCGCGCCCTAGGCGCGCTCAGACTTCATACGCAGATATTGTAAATGCTGTGACTGTGACCATTTTTTTTCATCACAGAAAATAATGAGAAAGTATCTTCCATAGATACAAATCACTTTTTATTGTTTATTCGTTGAAAATAATAAGTTTCAGCATACATTTGATTGAAACAAATTAAAGTAAAATCCGCCCGTTAAGGCACCTTTCTTCGATGAATTTCTTTCACCATCTCATAAAGTAAATGTGGATGTGATTCTGTTAGATTTTCATTCAATATTGATTTTGGGATATCAAAAATGATTCGCGCTGTTCCTTCGGAAAGGACTATCTGCATGCGTAATGAACCTTAAACATTTCTTCTTTAGTCGTTCTGCATTGTGGTCTGCAGCAAATATCAGTGTTGTGATAACATTGTTACCAGTCAATTTTTCTTCCAAAATGTTTTCACACATCCACTTCAAGTCGTCAGTTTCGTATTTATCAGATGCAATCAGAGTCTCCTGTATTAGATCATCTTCAGATTCAATTTCGTTGGTGTATATGAATCTAAGAACTTTCTCAAAAACCTGAGGGACTTATCCCTTACGAAAAGATATGACAGGAAAAAAATGACAGGTGTGTCATTTTTTCCCTGTCATTTTTTTTCTGTCATTTTTTCGCGACCACAAGAAAACGACAGGCAAAATGACAGGAAAACGACAGCCGAAAATGACTGGCCCTGATTGGCCATAATTTATTATAATATCGTGTAACTTTGTAAATCATCGACGACTTGCAGACTTATTCGTAAGCCATTTGAACTTTCCTGTAAAGCTTAAAAAATCATTAGCAAAATAAAACTAGTATGGAAATTTTCATGATGAAACACTTCTTTGTAGCCTGTTGCTAATTCCGGATTATCTTTCCAACACATCAGTTGTGGAATGTGTTCGATTTGCCACTTTAAAGACTTCTTATCCTTACAAATTGCTGAACTTAAGTACCACGGGCAAAAATTTCAGACTTTTTTCAACTTTCTTCATTCCCTTAATAAATTGACTGGGTTGACTGCGTGCTCCAATTCCATGATCCAACAAAGAATGGTTCCGCCACACGCAACCTACGGATCCTTTGATTGGTTCACTTTTTTTAGATGCGCGTGGCGAGGCCATTCTTTGTTGGATCATGGAATTAGGAGCACTTCTTGGGGGATGAAGAAAGTTGAAAATAATCTGAAATTGTTGCCCGTGGTACTGAAGTTTAGTCCTTTGTAAGGAGAAGAAGGCATTAAAATGGCAAATCGAACACATTCCACAATTTATGTGTTTGAAGATAATTCGGAATTAGCAACAGGCTACAGAAAGGTGTTTCATCATGAAAATTTCCATAATAATTTTCTCTTCCTAATGATTTTTTAAGCTTTAGAGGAAAGTTCAAATAAGTCTGCAAGTCGTCGAGAATTTATGTTACACAATATTATTATAAATTATGGCCAATTAGGGCCAGTCATTTTCGGCTGTCGTTTTCCTGTCATTTTGCCTGTCGTTTCCCTGTCATTTTCTTGTGGTCGCGAAAAAATGACAGACAAAAAATGACACACCTGCCATTTTTTCCCTGTCATATCGCTATAATCTCTCTAAGTAGTTCTGGTCCTTTTTCAAGTAACTCTTTACGGAGATCAAATTTAATAACCTCATCTAAGTTTTTGTCAATCAAACTCATGCACTTCAAAATTAGTTCCTTTAAAAAATCCACATTGTAAAAGAATTGCCCATTTCCAATGCATGCTAGTAGAGTGCGAACGACGTTGCGGAGTGCAAGATTCTGGATTAAGAATTTTTGGCATTTCAAACCAAGACCATGTAGTTTGTAGTGCAAGGCAGTTTCGAAAAGTTCATACGCAAGTGACTCCGTATAAGTTGCTTCTCCTGTGTACATATATCTCAACATTTCGATAGCCACCTCAGGTCTTGTATTTACATCACTGTAGGAAAAATGATGAAAAAATGGTGCGTAAGCTTTAAAATCTTGCTCGAGTTTCTTAAATTTGCATAATATCGTGAATTTATAGAAGCAGTATTCTTTCAAATTTTCCATGTTGATGAATTTTTCAACACCAAAAAGGTCTTTGGAACATATGTGGAAATGGATTTTACTTTGGCTAAGTATTTCTTCTCCTCGGATAGGATGGCTGAGCGAAAAAGCCACTCGGGCGGTTTTTTGGTCGCTGATTTCAAATCCGATATCAAATTTGAATATTCGAACTAGAAAATTAAAAATGCCGTTCCGAAAATTCTAGAATTGATTTCATTTGCACAAGTCTTGATTCGCGGAGGGTTTCTGAGCCCTTTGTATTTTCGCTTGAATTCTTTTGGATTCGTTGATTTCTATGTAATCTTGTTAAATCTCGCCTTCAACGATTTCAGATTCTTTTAACTTCATGGAAATCTTCTACATTCCTCGGAATTCTCTGAATTCCTTAAATTCTTCGCAATTCCTTGACCTCGTCTAAATTCCTTGAATGCATCTAAATTCCCTGAAATCCTTGCATTATTTTAAAGCCCTTGGAATTCCTTGAATTATCTGGATTCACAGAACTCATGGAATTCAAAGAACTCACGGAATTCAAAGAACTCACGGAATTTATGGATGTCACAGGATTCAGGGATTTCATGACATTCAAGGAATTCACGAAATTCATGGGATTCAAGGTTTCCATGAAATTCAAGGAACTTAGGAAATTCCAGGATTTTACGAAATTCAAGAAATTCACTGAATTTATGAAATTTACCCAATTCAAGGAAATCATGGAATTCACGAAATTCAAGGAAGTTTCGGATTTCAAGAAATTCAAGGAATTCGCGTAACTGAAAAAATGCAAAGAATTCACGAAATTCAAGTAATTTAAGTAACTCGCGGTCACGGAATTCAAGTAATTATTTGAATTCCTTGAATTTCAGAAACTTCTTGAATTCTGTGGATGCCTTGAATTCCGTGAATTACTTGGATTCCGTGAATTTCTTGAATTCCTTAAATTCCGTGAATTCCTTTATTTCCGTGATGTTTTCCAATTCCATGAATTTCTTGAATTCTGTACATTCCTTGAATTTCATGAAATCCTCGAATCCCGTGAAATGAAGGGTAGAAATGCAAAAGGAGTCAAGCGCCATTTTCCACTTTTTTCAGGAGAGACTAAAAACATGTTGTAGATTCAGTGGGAATATTTAGGAAAAAAATAAGGAAGTACTTTCGAGATAGTTTCATGCTCTATCGAACGGAAAAAAGTTTGCTCACAAAAAGCTATCCGGTTTCGAGAAAACGAATGAAACAGTTCACGTTTCGAGGTTAGATTTTGGGTCCGTGTCGACTTTTAACATCTTTCAACATTAATTGTGGAGCCAATTTGCAGTTTATGAAAGAACTAAAAATTTGAATTCTAGCTATTGAAAGTTTTAAAAAAAATCATGCAGTTTCGCGAAATTTGAAAATCCAATTATGACTATGTAGTCATGAACATGCAAGGGTGTGACGAGACGGAGAGATTCGCAGTGGAAGGGAGGGTAGAATGAGACCATTAGTCATTAGGGTTGTGAATAAGGGGGGAGAGTGGTGGAAGGAAAGATGAGAAAGAAGTGTCGACGGGGGAGAGGGTGAGCTGGACGAGGGAGGCGATAGAGAAGTATCAGGAGCAGTTTAGGGAAGGTACGCTTTAAAAAGGGGTCGGTGGAAGAAATATGGGAGGATTTAAGAGAGAAAGTGTAAGGGTGTGTGCAATCGAAGGTATTCAGAAAGAAGAAGAAACGAATGGTGAAGCCGTGGTGGGATAGGGCATGTAAAAAGATGAAAAGAAAGGTGAAGAGGAAGTTCAAGAAGTGGAAAGAGGAGCTGCGAAAAGGGAGGAGTACGTATAAATGAGAAAGGGGTTCAGATTGATGTGTAAGAAGAAATAACAGGAAGAGGAGAAAGATCCGGAAGAGGAGTTGGGAAATGTCAAGACAGAGGGGGGCGTGTGAAAGATGATAAATAGGTCTAGGAAGCGTAAAGTGGGGATAAGCGAGAAGTTAAGGAGTTTGGAGTGGAGGGAGTTTTTTGAAGAATTATCTCAAGGCGAGCTTACAAGTAGCCATATTGAATTTTTCAACCTTTCGGCTGTCGCCGACTACTGGACAGTTCTAAAAAATAAATTGGACAAGCCTGCCAAGTTTCAGAAGCCTCTGTTGAAAATTTTTTTTTTGCAAATTTTGACTTTCACTGACTAATGGACAGTTTCTGCAAATAAATTTGCTTAACTTGCTAAGTTTGAAAGGCTTCCATTAAAAAATGAAAAATTTGATAATTTTTTTTTTCAAATCTGACCAGCCGCCATCTTGGATCTTTTCCAAATCATTTTTTTTTGTAATCTAATCTAAACAAGTGCGAACGCTGGAGAAGCACTGACGCGGCGCGGCGTGGCGACCAACCATAAAGCTGTGGGAATGTGCCATCAGTAGTACCAGCCCGCAGTGGCCAGACGCAGAACGATGTCTGACCACGTCGGTTGAGATCACTGGCTCGCAGTGCTGTCAGTGATGCCGTCGGATTATGATCAGGCACACTCATGAGTTTAAAATTTTTGTTAATTAAAAGGTTTCTTCCATTTTAAAAAATTTTTTGGTTTTAGTTTTTTTTTTTTGTAATTTTAACTTTCTGCAAAGTCAAGAAATTGAATTTTTCTGTTCAGTTGTTTAATTTCAACTACATTTTTTTTCAAACTCGAAACCTTTCTATTTCAAATCTCTTCAAATCTTTAAAACCCTACTAATTTATAACCAAAAAAGTGAATATTGACTACAAACCAATTTAAAAGAATTGAAATAAACTAAAAATAATTTTAAAAAGCGAAAAAATTCCATTGATTTCAGTAAAATCTGAGTGAATTTAGTGGAATTTAAGGGAAATGTGAAGAATTCGATGAAATTCATAAAAAATTAATCTAAATTTGAAAATCAATCAAGTGTGAATTCATCCATATAACTGAGTAAAATTGAGTGAATTTAAAAGAATTCAAAAGAAAAAAGTGACTTGATTTTAAAAAAATCAAGTGAATTCAAAAGAATTTGATTAGATGCCTAAGAATTTAAGGTGAGTTCAAAAGACTTCAAGATGAATTGAATGAAAACTTTTTTAAAATCCATTGAATTGAGTAAAATTGAGTAAATTGAGAAGAATTTAAAAGAATTCAAAACAACTCAGCATAAATTAATAAGAATTCGGGGCAAATTCCAAATAAATTGCAAGAAATATTTGAAAATCTCTTCAAACCTTTGAAACCCTACGAAATCCCTCACTTCTTGTGAATAAATTCTTTGAAGTCTATTAAAATATAAAAATCCCTTAAAATAGTTAAAACCCTTGAAAATCCCTTTAAAATCGTTTGAAATCCTTTAAAAATGTTTAAAGCTCTTGAAAAGGCCATGGTATTTGAAAAATACCTTAAAATATTTCAAATCCTTTGATCATTTTATCAACTGATCCTAAGGATCCATTAAATAAAAACTTTTGAAAATTAAAAAAAAATCCATTGAATAGTAGAATAGTAGAATTGATTGAATTTATAAAAATTCTAGTTAATTAAAAAATTTCAAAAGGATTCCAATGAATGAAAAAAATGCAGGATAAATTAATAAGAATTCAGGGTGAATTCCAAGAAATAACTTCAAATGTCTTCATATCGTTGAAACCCTACGAAATAACTCACTTTTCTTGAATGAATTCTTTAAAATCCACTAAAATATTATTAGATTCCGTAAAATTCTATGAAATCTGGTAATATTTCCTGAAATACTGGAAAAATTAAAATAACTTCAGAGTTTTCGAAAAACCTTACAATCATTGAAATCTTCGGAAATCTTGTGAAATCCTGTTAAATATTTAAAAATATCTTAAAACCTTATAGGTCCTGTAAATTCGTTCCATATCTTCCTAAATTCTAGGAAATACTATGAACCCCCGTGCAAATTGTTTTAAATCCTTTAAAAACCTTTAAAATTCTTTGCAAATTTTTTAATTTCTTGAATACATATAAATAACCTAAGCCATTTTAATTCCTTTAAAATCTTTTAAAATGCATCGAAACTTTTAAAAGTGAGATGTTAAATGTTAGATTTAGAAAGTTAGAAAACTAGATTTTTATTTTCTAATATTAAAAACATAAAGTACTTAACAATCCATTATGATTTTTTTCAATTATAAGAGTTCTAAATTTTGTTTTGAACGAAATCTCTGAAAAATCTTTGAAACTTTTTTAAATAACTTAAAAACTTTAAAATCTTTTGAAATTGACTTGTGTCATTCATATCCCCTGAAGTTGTTGGAAAGCCGTAGAAACCCCTTGAAATAAAATTTATTATATTCCCTAAAGTTCTATGAAAATCCGTTGAAATCCCTTAAAATTCCTTGAAATTTTTGGAAATTGTAAAAATCTATTGAAATATGTAGACATCATTTGAAATTCCATGAATATAAATTAACTTAAATTTCTCTAAAAAAACCGTTTAAATAAAATGCACATTATTTTCAAATATTAAAAATATAAACTATTAAAAAATTCATATTATCACATTTTTAAGTATTAAGAGTTCTAACGAAATTTGAAACGAGTTTATGATTGAAGAAATGATTAATTCTAGTTAGTAAGATATATTTGAAAAAACTCTTACTTTCGTAACTTTAATATTTTCAGGAAAGCCAATATTTTTTACTTATCTGGAGATTTTAACTGTTTCCATAAATATTGTTAATCATATACTTTTAAATTTTAAATGGAAATATTTTTTAAATCTTCAATTAAAAATGGTTTATATTTGAAAAATTTAGATATACAGTTAATAATCCAGAAATTGTTGAATTTAAAACGTCTAGGAATTTTTTAATATTACAACATCAAAATGGTTTAACTTTAAACACTTATTATTTTTAAATTATCTAAGCACTAAAAACAGTATCTATTAAATTTTTTTAATGCACGTAAAACAAAAAAAATTAACTATGCAAATTTTCAAATTAAACCCTGAGGGATAAAACAATTTTAAATTTTAAAAAATTTATTTTAATATTTCAAAACAAAAAAGGACATTTTTTGGTTTTATTTTGTTGTCAAGGAGAAGCTTAGGTTTCATAATTCAAAAAAAAAAGTAAGAAAAAGTGGTGTGGTGGTCTACGAACGGAACCTAGGGATACGAAGATGTCCTAACGGCCTCTCAAGGACACCGGACGACCTGCCCGAGTAATCAGTCTTACAACTGCATGCGGGGCTCTGCAGGGTTTAACATTTTATTTTCCTAGCTACTGTGGGATCAACATGCATCACACAAAACAAAAAGTTGGAGAAAGGAGGAAAGGAGGTAGTAGGGGGAGTGCAATTGGGCTCGAATGGGTATAACGTAACCCTTTCCACCCAATCTGTCTCTTCGGCAAGCCAAACACAGGCGGCTGTGCCCCCAGCTCCTCCGGGAGCTGAGGGATTAAAGGTCTCTCTGAATGGAGACGAGAGCGGCCAGTGAGTCCCCCAAAAAGACGAAAAGCTGGTTCCCTGAAAAGGAGATTAAGGAGGCAAGCGCAGCAGGTTAGTAGAGCGGTTTCGGGGGCTGGAACATCGGCAACAATGCCGACAACCAGCGCTGAGGCCCAGAAGAGAGCAAAGAGCTCAGAGGACACCCCAACAGGGGGGTGGGCTAAGTCAATGAAAAGGCACAAGACAGCCCAGCAACCGGAGAACAGGGAGTCGTCAGGAGTTGGACTGACAACTGCACAGAGGACTAAACCCCCTGACGGTGGTGGTGGCGGATACGAGCTACACGGACTCGCTGTTCACTGCGGAGTATTTTGAGCTCTTCAGGGAGGCCACCTGGAGGGCGCTTGGGAAAGAGTGACCCCAGATCAGTGGAAAAAATTCAAGACCTCCTTCTGTAGGGGATGGGTCTTCGTATATTTCACAGCCGTCCCAGCGGCTATAGGTAGGATTGAATTGCTCCAAAAGATGGTGAGGGTTACGGCGTGGTTCCCAGGTAAGCTGAAAGACCCGTCTGTGGTCCTTCGGTGGTTGGATTTCTAGCGGTCTGTGGTGCTTGGGAGGTTGGGGGTTCCAAGCAATTTCTAGTTGTGCGAATTCCTGAGCCCCAGACGAGGGGTCTTGCGGTCCTTAACAACAGGCCCTTGTACCATCTTGGATAGGTGAAATTTAGGGTTGCCGGCCAGGGACAGGAGGATCCTGTCGGGAAAGAGGAATTTCGGGGGCAGACCTAAATGACTGGTCCCGGCTTAGCCATTACCCAAATTAACTTGCATCACTACAAAGGCGCCTCTGTGGGTTTTTTCAGAGGGGCATGGCTGCGACGCACACAGGTATCTGACTAATACAGGCGGTAAAACCAAAGGCCTGCATGCTGTCGAAGGGAAGTAGATGAGCAGGCTGCGTTTTAACCCAAGATTCCTACCTTACCGACATCGAGAAGCTTCTAACCTATAGTGGTTCATGTCCGTGCTAAGCTTCTAGAACTGCTAAGCTTCAAGGTTATATTTTGCTTTGTCCTGGAAATTTCTAGTGCGTCATATAGTTATAGGAAAAAAACAAGGATGATTTATTGCTTCCTTATAGATGAAATATTTAATAAGTGCGCAAAAAGGTGCAGGTTTACAGATGGAATTTGATACGGAGGGCTATGTATGACATCCTGTTTTGTCTATAAATTTGATTTATTGCTTCCTTACAGATAACATATTCAACTAAAAATTCCTCTCCTTATTTATTTAGTGCGCAAATAATTCATGAAAAATATTCTTCTAGAACATTCTTGAGAACGTCATCAAATTATACTGCGCAATTTTCTCGTAAACAAGTTCAAGGTTATTTTAATGACGCATTACATTTTGCGTTGTAAAAAATTATGTCCCAAATGTGTCGATTATAATGTCGAATTTTCTGGAGCTTTGTTGCATCATATTATGCAATATCAGGCAATATTGTGCAAAGTCTTCTGAAATTTGGTAGAGGAGGTAAGCGTCTATAAAAGGACAGCTCTTCTCTTTCATCAGTTTGTTGGCAGATGTCAGATCGTGAAGAAGAAAAGCGACAAGAGCTGAAAATTCGTTTAAACTTAAAATATTTCTACAGAACATTCGAGAACTAAAACAAGTGATAAAAGTGCAAATAGACTTACAAACTTTAACGAGAAAATTTAATGCTTTGCATATCAAAAAAGTGAAGCAGTGAAAAAAATGGATTTCTCAAAATTAAACAAAATCGCTCTCAGTGAAGACTTTCTTCCAACAAAGAAGCTGTCTGGCATAGAAGTTAACAAAGGATACGAAATAACAGACACCAAGAAAGCTAAAACAAAATATGGGATGCGAACGGCCGTAATCATAGAAAACAAATTCTCCGTTTTTGCATCTCAAAGAATTGGAAAACTGTTTGAGGACGATGAAGACTTAAGATGCTCAGTAGAAACTTCAAAAAAAAAAGCCTAATCCTAATCCTAAAATAAATCAGTATTACGAAGAAAATAAAGAAGTTAGAACATTTTTATCGTATTTCTAATCTTACCGATTTATGTTGGTTTAGACATAGACAATTTTAAATTTAAACTCTTTATTTCTAAATAATTGTATGATAGGGAAGGTTAGAATTGAAATAATTTCATCTTAACAAAATTCAAAACTATTTGGGGTTAATTAAAATCGTTCAAAATTTTACAAATTATGCTTTAAAATTTAAATGTGCAACCTTTTGTCATTTCAAATTTAAATTGTTCATAATTGTATAATTTTAAATAAAAATCCTGTATACTTAAATAATTGTAAAGTAGGATAAAGGTTAACATTAGAATGATTTCTTGATAACAAATTCAAAATTATTTGTATTTCATTTAATGAATTAAAAAATACTTGATCGACTATAATTTCATAACAGATAAAATCGCAGTTTAGGATTCCCTCTTCTTTACAATTTAGATAAATTGTTCGAAATCAAACAGAATCTAAATGAAAATCTCAAGAATCAAAGCAATGTTAAATTGAAAACGTGTAAAGAATAATTTCAGTGAAACTTTAGAAATAAGAGAATTTCAAATTGAAGCATCGTTTAAAATTCAGGAATTAATCATTAGTTTAAATTTGAATAGCTCAAGCTGTTACATTTTTAGTTTTTAATTTGTAATAGTAAAAGTGTTTTTGGAGAGCCTCGAAATAACGTATTTTTATGTTTTTGGAAAATCCAAATTAAAACGCTTTTAAATTCAAAATCATTAGACTGAACTGTTAACAATTTAAAGAAAACTTTAAAGTTCAGAAGTACAAAAATTTCAAGCTATTTTAAACCTATAAGCTCAAAATTTTCGGGCCGATAAATATTGAATCTTAAATTGAAAATAAGAACTGCACTTTTTAACTTTTCTGTTCTTCAAATTTCCAATAAAGTCGAATTCTTTTGACAAAACATCTAATAGTTGATATTTTACCCGAAAAAAGACGAATATTCAACCAAAAAGAATGAATGTTTAATGAAACAGTTAAATTTTCTACAAAATGATTATATTTTTAACCAACAATATGTAATTTCAAGCAATAAGATTAATTTTATCAAAGAAAAAAACTAATTTTGGATTAAAGAGATAAATTTTCAACTAAAGTGATGAATCTTCAAAGGAAAAAATCAATTTTCAACAAAGTAGTTCGAGTTGCAAATACGCATTTGAATTTTCAACCAAAAAATATGAATTCTCAATAAGAAATTTAATAGTTGAATTTCAACTAAAAAAGATCAATTTTCAGACAAAAATGTGATAGTTAAATTTTCAGTTAACAAAGTTAATTTTCTACCCAAAGAGATGAATTTTCGATAAAAGTGCTGAATTTTCAACCAGCAAAGGTTTTTCAGGAAAGAAAGAAAAAAATGGTTGAAGTTTCTACAAAACAGTTGATTTTTGTAGGTTATGTCTCATTAAAATCACGCAAATCAAAGAAATTGTCCGTCTGAGAGATTAACAGCGTGCAATTACATCAAAAATTGTTCCGTTTTTGTTTTCATCTTACATCATTTAGTTAACAACATTGCAATAACTATTTATAAGATTTCCAGTTTTTTCAAAATGTCCGGTCAGACATTCAGATGACGGGAAATCGGTCAGATGACCGAAGCGGACGGCGTCATTTGACATCACTCCCCATCTCTAGTGGCGTCCCATTGCAACGTCAATCTTGGCGCAATACGCTAAACGTCAAATCATCAGATATTTTAGCCAATGATATTCTCCTAGTAATCCACAGAAATGCAGTGATTGGCTGCAATGTCTGGTGATTTGCGTTTTGCGCCAAGTTTGACGCTGCCATGGGCAGTGCTCCCAATCCTGCTCCCCAACCGCACTGCGCATGCGTCGCGCCAAATGTCTGACTGCATATCGCGCGCTTATTTAAAATGTTTCAAATATGCAAATTAATTGTTTCAAAAAAATAATAATTAGAAGATGCATAGAAATACATTTTTCATTGCAAAATAAACTTTCGCAGTCACAGATGTAATAATAATTTGATTTAACTGCTGAAAACATTATTCCGTCGGACATCGAAGAAAGATTTCAGCAGTGAAATCAAATTATTATTAGGTCTATGACTGCGAAAGTTTATTTTGCAATGTAAAATATATTTCTATGCATTTTCTAATTATTATTTTTTTGAAACAATTAATTTGCATATTTAAAACATTTTAAATAAGCGCGCGCTATGCAGTCAATCATTAATTCAGCGCGACGCATGCGCACTGCGGTTGGGGAGCAAGATTGGGAGCGGAGTTTACACTCACCCAAGTGCGCGATCTGTTCGGGTCCGAGTTCTCCGAAAATTTCAATTTTAAAAGTGCGTGTTCTTATAGCATTCTCTATTTTTTACCAAATAGTAGAACTTTCAACTAAAACCGAATCAACCAAAAAGATGAGTTTTCAAACAAGAAGGATTAAGTTTCTACTGGAAAGACAAATTTTCAACAAAATACATAAATTTCCAGCTAAATATTTGAAGTTCTAACTAAAAAAAGGTCAATTTTCTACTAAAAGAAACCGGGTTTTAACAAAATTCTTAAATTTTCAACAAAAAAATTAATTTTCAACCAAAAGTTAATTACTGAAATTTTAAGATAAAAAAATTGAATTTCTAACAATGTGATTCAACTCACAACAAAAAAGTGAATTTTCAACTAAACCAGAAAACATTTTCAACCAAAAATGGAATATCTAAATATTCTGTAAAAAAATTAATTCCCAACCAGAAAAATTATTTTTTTACAAAGTAGTATAACATGAAGAATAATTTTCTAAAAGAAAAGTTCAATTTTCAAACACATAGTTGAATTTTCAACTAAAAAGATCAATTAAAAAAAAAAGAAAAACGAATGCTTATAAAATTAGTTAAATTTTGAATCGAAGAATGATTTTTCAACCAATCTATGTATGTAGATTTTTAGTCTGCTAGCACGATAACTTTCGAAAGAATTGACAGATTGAATTGGGCTTTGGTATACTCTTTAAGTATCCTAAAATGAAGGTCAAGTTCGTTAGCCAGCCATTTGGAATCAAAATTCAAAAAGTGAGCGCTTTTTCAAAATTGTTGAGACCAATTTTTTTTCAAATTTAAAAATTTCATGTGCGGATATTTGTAGTACTTAAAATGATTAACAATTTATCTCAATGAATTTTTTTGATTAAACAAAAATTACTGGAGTTATAGCATTGACAAAATTCCAAAAAACAAACGAAAATGAACATTTTAAGCCAAACAACGCACGATAAGAAAAAAATTCAGGAGAAGAAAAATGTTTCTTTTTGAACATCCTACAATACTGTTATAATAATTTTCTCAATTTTTTTGAAAAATCGAAAATTCAAATTTTTGTCGCCAAAAAAGTAATAAAAAATCAAAAATTCCATTTTGCGGTCAAAATATACAAAAAAAAAAAATTGATTAGCATTTCGAACTCGAAAGTTCATTGCCTCACTACCCGATTCGGGTAGTGTTTCTAGGTTGATAAATACTACCAGTGTGGGTCCACCACACCCACGACGGGTCAACAACACGCAGTATTCCCCGAACGGTCACCCATCCAAGTACTAACCGCGCCCAACGCTGCTTAACTTCAGTGATCCAACGGGAACTGGTGTTTTCAGCGTGGTATCGCCGTTGACAAAAATATACAAGATATGAAAAAAAATAAGGAATGAGAAATTGTGTATGCAAGAAAGATCTACAAATTTGTTATAGATCACTTTTCGATAGAATGCGTAGTTTTTGTTTTATTTGTAAAAAATAGCATTAAAAATAGAAAAATTAAATCTTTGGAAAAACAACGCAAGGTACGTAAAAAGACGAATAGACAAAAATTGTGCATTCAAAAAAGATCTAAAAATTTATTGGCAATCACTTTCTGATAGAATCCATAGTTTTGGCTTTTTTTATATTTTTTTATACCATTAAACCGTTACCCTTTCGGCGAGCCTCTAGGGGTAGGCGTGACACTACCCGATTCGGGTAGTGTTTCTAGGTGGATAGTTTCTTGTAGTAAATATCTACAAGTGTGGGCTCACCACACCCACGACCGCCAACAGCAACGCAGTAGTATTATTCTCGAACGGTCACCCATCCAAGTTCTAACCGCGCCCAACACTGCGTAACTTCAGTGATCTAACGGGAACTGGTGTTTCCAGCGTGGTATGGCCGTTGCCGTTTGCTTTAATCTTAGAAAATAAAATTAAAAATGAAAGAATTAAATTTTTGGACAAACGACACTAGCTATGAAAAAAATTAATAGGCAAAAGTTGCTTACACAAAAAAGAGCTTTAAAAATTTGTCATAAATAATTTTTTTAAAGAATCGTATTTTTTGTTTCAATCATGAATAATCGCACTAAAAATAAACAAATTGAATTTTTGGAAAAACCACACAAGAGACAAAAACAAATTAATAGACAAAAGTTGTTCAACCAAAAATAATCTTCCATCTCGTTTAGATATTTGTATGGTGTTGCCAAAGAAAATTTGTCGTTCTTAACAAATCCCTGATATAAAAAGCGTAGACGGCTTATAAGCGCTGTCAAATTAAAGGGCTAATACGTTTATATTGTTACATATCATAAGGATAGGTAAGCTCTTCGTCTATTTATGTGTGTCCAGAAAGAGGAAGGCACTCCAATGATATTATTTTCCACATTGGATTGATAAGGTTCAAATAACACAAAAGCTTTACTTTGTACACATACGCTTCATCTGGGTTCTTCATTTCCTGAATTGAATCCTAACATTTTAGATCATTGGATTCATAAGATTCATAAGATTCAAATAAAACACAAGCTGTAGAGTGTAGATCGAGGATATGTTGTTTCGTGTTATAACAGGGTGGATATTGACATTTATAAGAAGTCAAGGCATTAGTAGGGAACAGGTACCTATGAATTTAATTGACGGAAATCGTCATCTAACATTTAGAGAAATAGAAGAAGATCTCGGAATTCCAAAAACTATTGTTTCGCAAATTTCGAGCCAATATTTGAGGGAATGTGGCTACTGGGTTCTTCACCACGACAACTTCGTCAACTTCCAGTCAGCTGATCTAGCTTCCTGTGATATCTGGCTGTATCCCAAATTGAAGTATCCTCTAAAAGGAAAGCAATTTGAAGACATAGAGGAAATAAAACAGAATTGGACGAAGAACTTTGGGTACATCAAAAGGTCGGCTACTTCCGGACAAGCCTCGTAAGTCCATTGGTGAAATCATTGAAATTTTTGACAATAAGATGTTTTGTGGAGTATATCATTTAGATGCAACACGGGTGAAAATATTAGACAACATGGAACGCCTGGAAAAGCTCTCGCATTGGATCTCGTCTGTTCTAAAAAGGCCAATAAAATATAGTGCATTTCGTGGCGGTGAAATGTGTGAGGTTGGACAATGCTCTAAGGCACACACTCTGGAGCGTTATAACAGCCTGGTTATGTGCATTTCTTTAATTTAAAAGAATAATGTAAGAAAAAATAAAATATTGTGCTTAATCTGAAGTTAGACCAACGAAACGTTGCAATTGGCAATCCTCTCTAGAAACGGATCCTTCACTAGAAAAAATCTTTGTCTAAAAAGAGGATGGGCCAAAAAATCGAAATTTCAATATTTTCATTGTGTCAAAAGAAATTTTTTTAATTTCTGGATTGGAAAGTAAATGGGAAATTTCTATCATCCGGCCTTTGTTCAATTTAACTTTGTGGCAGATTTAACGTCTCGGCATTGAAATAGCATAGGATCCATTTTATTTCTCATGAAACTAATAAAAGGTTAATGTAGACTGCCGGATTATATCGGATTACGCTGGATTATCTTTATATACAGAATTTATCTGGGTTACCTAAGAATATACTGCAGATTGCATGGGATTACTCTGGATTTCAAATTTGGACTACGAAATGGAATGATTTTTATCAAAATTATCAAATATTTAACAATATAGATGAACTTTAAACCAAATAGTTGAATTTTGAAGAAGAATGCTGATTTAAAAAAATTACTTTCAACTCAAATCGTTGAATTTTTTAAAAAATAGAATAACTTTGATGAATTCTCAATGGAAATTGTAATAGTGGATGTTTCAACCAAAACGTATTTATTTATAATTAAAAACAATGATTGGCAACTGAAAAAGGCGAATTTTCAACAAAATAGTTGAATCCGCAACCAAAAAGACGAATTTACAATAAAACCATCGACTTTTCAATCGAAATAGATACCTTCTAAAAAACTGGCAAAGGTCAACAAAGAAGATTACTTTATAAACAAATAATTGAATGGTTTAAAGAGAAACATGAATCTTTGACCAAGAAGATTAATTTTTAACCCAAAAATAAGAGTTTTCCACAAAATACGTGAACTTTAAACTAAACAGTTGAATTTTCTACCAAGAAGTTTCATTTTATACCGAAAAGGATGAATTTTTAACAAAACACATGAATTTTCGACAAATTAGTCGAATTTTCAAAGCAGAATTTAGATTATATAATATAATTATACTATTTTATGTTATTTTATATTATATTTTCGAGCTTAATTCAATTATAATTTTTAATACAGTCAAAGTTAATGAAGTTGAAGGTGTGTAACATAAGTTATTTGTGAGCACGTTTAAAAAAATTTCAATTATGTTCACATTTTGTCTTAAATGACGTTAAAGTTCCTAAACTGATTAATTCATAACATGCACATTTAAAAATGTATTGATAATATAATTTATCAGGACGGTTCAAATAATAATTTAGATAAAATGTATTCTTTTTATTTTATTGTTTGAGAGAGTATTTAGAGAGGTAAAGCTAAATGTGAAACAAAACTTTTCAAACCTTTTTTCCGCATCAGAACGCAGAATTGAATCGCATTCAAAATGTTAATACTTCCTAAAAATTGTCAATCCGACGTTTTTTTGCAGTATGCATTTCATTCTCAACCAAAAAATTCTAAATGAAATCTTGAGAATCCTAAACATTTAAGATTTAGTTTATTTGTAAAAAAGAACGAGCATTGCCCGAATCTAGAAGGGACCACCGGGTTAGAGGAGTTTCGCTCCCTGAACATTCAGAAAAAAAAAATAAAATATTTTAGAAACGTTTAAAACCGAACAAGTTCATGAGTACGCATCGAAATTCTCGTCCGCTAGAAAAGTATAAACTATTCGGGTTTCTTGCAGAAGTTACCCAGGGCAAACATCCCTCTTGTCATCTGTCTTACCCCACAATATTTCCGCATGGGATTCACGAAATACGAACGTAAGAAAAATGTGATCCTCTTTTTACTGTTGCAGAGTTAATTTCACAGTTCTCAGTCTTAGTCTACCTGATGGTAAAACTATTCCGTATGTTCCTCGTGGCGGATCTTTATCTTCTTCTGAAAGACATCATTCACCAGACAAGGCTCTTCCTCCTGCAATCCTCCTCCTTGTCTCAGGTCCAGGTCTCCTCCTGCCAGGCATAATCGTCCTGCCAGGCATAATCCCACTCCCAGGCATAATACTACTCCCAGGTCGATAGCTCAACCTACAAGGCTTCCTTCTGTTGACGGACGTGGATGTGGAATACAAAACATAAGATTTATTCGGCTCATTCCCTTTACCATTTCGCAACGGATATTTTAACTTCGAAGATACAATTTTCCTGTCGATAAACCAATTAAAATAAGAATAGGATATAATACCTATCAGCCTAAGCCAACCCAAGAACAAATTGTATTATCAACATCCGATGGTAACGTCTTTGCAATTTTAGAGAAATATAATGCGTTTTCTGGAATTTACACATATGCTAATCACGATACTAGACAGGCGAAAATAAATATGAATAGCGGCATGGTTACCCCATTGACCAAAAAAGAAGTCGATGTAGAAGATGCCCGCCAACCAATCAAGAATAATTATAAAGTTGTGCAGATTTCTATATATTATTTCAAATAAGAAAATGAAAAACTAAAATTCAATCGCTATTGAGTGCGATTGAATGCGAAACAGAAAATATGCGATTGCTAAGTACTGAATCGCATTCACGAGATGTTCTCTGGAAATCTGCTTTTCGACAACCTCGCATTCAGAGCGCAATATACTTTTGAATGCTTTTCAGTGTGACACTTTTCGTAGGGTTGTTTGTGATTCAAAGTCGGATTGAAATATTACATGTAACTGGTAATTACGTTAATAATTCATTTTCTTATCGTTCTCGAGGCTTTAATTTTTCGTCCATATGAATTTCTGATTTGCGGCTTTCAGTAGATCAGAACAAATGCCGTTAGATGGCGCAACGCTTCTGATTTCAAAATAGAAATTAGTTCTCAAGGTTATGAGTTAGCCACCATAGTTATGATGAAATGATTTGTTAATTTAGGTATTTCACCTGATACTACTATGCTTTTTCTGTTTAGATCATGAGCATTGACTGTACTTGGATTTTGAGGAATTTTCTTTGCCCAGTGAAAATAAAATTAAATATTACTATTAAAATAATATTGATTATTAATAACATTTAATAATTATTATTATTATGTTAAACTTATCAAAGAATGCTACATTTATATTATTCTATTTCAAGTATTAATAATTTTTTGAACACTAGTGGTATTTTTGTAGGTAAATGAAATATTTGTATTATTTTAAGCTGCATTTATATATTCCGCTACGTATCCTACTTCACAACTTTAAATAATTGTGATTTATGCAGTAAATGCGATTCGTTTAATATTTACGCATATATGTATATTTTGGAATCAGGTTTAACTTGTTAGTAGTTACGATGATTTTACTCTATTGATCATAACGATTTAATTAATGCATGTATTGCATTAATTAAAAATACATCATGTAACTCAAGAACATGAAGTTAATCTAAAAAATACAAAATTCACCATCATTATTTATTTTTACATTCTCATCAGAGAAGGTATTAGATTTGTGTAAAATTTGGCCCCCCCCCCCCCCCGTTTTTTGTCAAATATCCACGTTTTGATCCCTACTGAAAAATCCGACGTCGGATCCTACGTAAGATCCTAATAGGTTTCCACGTCGTAACCGACGTTACGATGTAGGAAACGCCGTCGAGTATTGGGATCGTTTCCGACGTCGGAAACTATGAGGGTCCTATTAGGATCCCACTGTATTTTTTTTTTAATTTTACGGCTGAATAGCTGTTGTATATACTTAATTTTTTATTTATTATAATAATATTGATTTTGAAGAGGTTAAAAAGATAGGTAAAAAATTACACTTACAATTGTTAAATACATTTTGTAGGTTTTATTTTCATTAATTATCACAACATTAAATTAAATCACAGAGGTATTACAACATTAAATTAAATAACAGAGGCAAATGAAGTGTCAGTCTCGTTTAACAAAAGTGATTCGAAGTGAGACATATTAGGATCCACTGCGCTGCGATACGCTATCTGGTAGTAGAATCCAAAGACTTAATTCCAGGTAGTTTTTGAAATTTTACATTGGAAATAATACAACAATAAAAGTTAATAAAGAAGTGACGACGAACAATGTTATACAGTGTCATGATATTAATTGAAAAGTTTATTAAAAAGTCAGGTAAAAATTTTAAATAGAATTTGCAATATGAAAATGAAGAAGTGAAAAGTTTGCTGTGTCGAACAGTGGGAGGAAATGCACTTTTTTCGTTCATAACCGTGTAGAAACGTTAATGTAGATCCGATCAAATTTTGGTTGCAATTTGAGTTTAATAACTACGTATCTAAACTTTATATCCTGTTAAATCAATAAAAAAGTATAAATAATTTGTTATTTGGACATTTTAAGTATTAAAAAAATTTGATAAACAAATTGGCAAATAGTTTTAGGTTTTCTTCATATTTGGATTTCCCATAATCGTCTGAATTGCTGCAGATATTCTTAAAATAATACGGTTTTGTTACTATTCGTTAAAATATAACAATTTACATTTTAATCAATAAAATAGGTAAACAAATTCGAAATTTTGACACACTTTCGCATAGTAAAATAATTCTTTTTGTGCTAGAATTGTTTTAAATTTTTGGGCAAATGATTACAAGTTCAACAATTTTTTCAGAAAGTTAACAATAACCATTACTATTACTGGGTAATTATAGAAATAATCATAGAAATAATTATAGGAATAATCAAAGCATTAATTATAGGAATGATTGCAGGAAAATGATCATGGAAATTAACAAAATTGAAATATTGAAATAGTTAATGAAAACATTAGAAGTGTGGATTAATAATTTAATTTAGATTCCTCGACCGAGGGTACAGGAAAATTGACACATTTTAAAGAGCTATGTTTAACAGATAATGAGCAGATAATTATACACATACTCATCTTGCTTATATTTTAGTTTTAACCCTGGGAATCCGAATTATTCTGGGATCTGTTTCTAAAACAATCCCAAAACTCCAAATAAGATATTAAGATCCCAAAAAAGTTTTTAATAACGTTCGATGAAAATCGGTTGAAAATTTATCTGACTCAATCCAGGTCAATTCGGACTTCCAAACCAAAAATGTCTGAACCAAGCTTTCAATCCGAATGAATCTGAACTTTCGATCCCAATGTTTTCGAATTCAAATTAAACCGTATTCCGTCAGATTAAATATTTGGGTTAAACCAATTCGAGTGCGGATTTATTCTTAAGGAAAATTTGTTTCGGATTGATTTCGACAGGAAGTTCGAATTGACTCGGATTAAGTTAGATAAAGTTTCAACCGATTTTCATCGAACGGTTTTCAGAACTTTTTCGAGATCTTTTTATCTTATTTAGGATCGTTTTGGAAACAGTTACGGAAATAATTCGGATTGCCTCGGATTGAAAAGGATTTGATTCCTATCCAATAATTTTGCCAGGGTTAAAATAAAAATACAAGCAAGATATGTACGTGTATCTGCTCATTATCTGGTAAACATAGGTCTTCAAAATGCGTCAATTTTCATGTACCTTCGAATAAAGAATTCAACATAAATTATTAATTTACAGCTCGATTTTTTTCATTATATATTTCAATGTTGTTAATTTCCATAATAATGTTCCTGTAATCATTCCTATAATTAATCATTTGATTATTTCTATAATTCTTTCTAAGATTATTTATATAATTATTCCTACAATTGCAAAAAAAATACAGGAATTTAATTATAAGAAATTAATTACAGGTCTATAATGATTTTCTTATAACATTTTTCCGTAAGGGTGTGCTCTTAGATCTACTTTCTTTTGCAGTCATAAATCTTTTGCGACATGTAATACCAAATTTTTTTCATTCTAATTGCTCGGGTCGATGGATCAACGTTGCCTTTTCTATTAATTTTAAAGCGCAAAGCATCTGTAATCAAAAATTAAGTAAATGTTATTGTTGGTAGATTTGTAATTTTTTTAAATCAGCAACAATGTTTAAAATTAAAATTACTAGTAATTGTAATATTAATAGAAATTCGTTGTTAATATTCTTTTTTTCTATGGAAATTTTCTTTAGCGTTTTATTGCTCAATGTCAATGTGCAATTTCAAAATTTACAGTTTTGAGTGGTTCTAAGCTTGTGAACCATTATTTGTTCCAAATAATGTTCTTTTTTTTAAAGCATTTTCTTTACTTCATATTCTACTCCCTTACTTTCTCATTTTCTTATATGATTTTTCAGTTGCATATTTTCTCATTATTAAAGCTCAAGTTTAAGGGCACATGATACTTCACCATAAGAGCGATTTTGCTGACCCCGGTCTTCTTCCACAATTTTTAATTTAAAAAAAAATGGTAGTGACCAGACGTAAAGAACATGAACACAGACGTCTGGATCTTTTTTTTTTAATTTATAAATTAAGGAAAAAAGTTTGGGAGAGTAAACTGCTCTTACGATAAAGTATCACATACCCTTAAGAACATGTGATACTTTAACAAAAGAGAAATGTTATTTCTCTGCATTGTTTTCCACAATTTTGAATTTAAAAAAATTATTATTATCATGCACAGACCTCTCTGTTTATATTTGTTACGTCTGTGCACTAGTTTGGAAAAAAAGAAATTTTACAAAACAAAAAACATATAAACTATATATCTTATATGGTAAGTATGTAGCACCTAAACTTAAAGCTGAGAATTGAAAGTTAAAAATGAAGCTATTAAATATCAAAAGTTTCATTTTTAGAGCCTTTAACAAACAATATGCTGCCAAATATAAAAGGCATTGTAGGTGTTTATCACAAGGATGTACACAAACAAATTTTTATTATTTTAATTGTATAAAACACATACGTACCTTTTAAAACTTGATACTTCCTTGGCGTGAGACACTTCATGTTGGGATCATTATTACCGAAATTCCTTTCTATACATCGATGTTTTAGAGTATTTCTGCCCCAAAGAATTTCAGCAACATCACGCGAAAATTTGGAATCGTTTTTTCACAGCATTAATTCCCAAGTATCTTCATTTATAAAATACCCACCGCCGATATACACCTGCCAAAAAAGTAAAAAAGTGGAATATTATCAATATTGTAAATAATAATAAAACTATCTTTACTAATAAACAAAAAAAGTCTCACTTCATAATTTTCAGCATCATAACGCTTGTAAGGACTCGCGGCATTGACACGTCCTCGAGTTGATGATCCTTCCTCAACTATTAATTGTCTATTTTCTGATTCGCAACGCCTTTCAGGAGTCACGTTATTAATTCCTCTTCCGGTTACTATTTCTTTCAGAGAAGTAGATGCTACTACGTGTGGAGGCTCGTGATTGAGTAATTGCAAGGGAGCCTCAGCTCCACTAAATGAAGGTTCGTGTAATCCCTCATCGTCAACTATGAATTCTGCATTCTGTGAATCGTAGCGTCTTTCAGAAGTCGCGTTGTTACTCCCTCTTCCTTCTACTGTTCCTTGCAGAGAAGTAGATGGTCTTGCAGCTCTTTTGAAAAGCGGATTTTTCCTTAATATTGTATGCCCCATTGATGGGATTAAAATATTATCAGAAGGGTGTACATTTTCTTTCGGTGTTGACATTGAAGCGATTACAGACGAGGATGCACTTCGTAAAAGATCCTTTGAACCCTTAATGCTTTCTTTCAAAGGTAGAGACTGACTTTCCCTTCTATTTGATGATCTGTGCTGTTCGCTTGGTTGCTTCCGTTGTAAATCTGTGAAGAAGTTGATCTTTGTACTTCAATACTTTTAAAAGACTCACTAATTATGTAGACCGTTATCATTCAATTAAATATAAAGCAATTTATTATGTCTTATGGTCTTGGTTAGTAAAACAAAAATTCAAATTGGAATCCTCTTTAATTCATATATGCGTCGTTTCAACAGTTTTTGTCTGTCTTCATCAAGCAGTTCTATAT
>CAKNXH010062733.1:0-15248 GCA_932178445.1 Andricus quercusramuli
CCCCACTCCGCCGCCACTTGCCGCATCTAGGTTTATAATATCTTTGCACGTAACCTGTCATTATTGTTGGAGCATTTCAACGTCGGTAAAGTAGAGATCACATAACCAAGCTCGGTTATGAAATTTTCCACATTTATTTTTTAAATGGAATTTTTTTTTCAAAATTATCTGATTTGCTGGAATATCATTAATATTATACATCGCATTTTACATATTATAATTATTATGAATTCAATATAAATTTATTATAACTTCACTAATTCAAGTAAAATAAAATGTTTTTAACCATTCTGAAAAAAATCGTTCTTCACGTTCGTTTACCTTCAACAATAATTATTGTTTACTATCTACAACATGTATTAGTGTATAATTAATTATTGCTTCAGCATTTGTGCAATTTTGTATTGTAATTTCTCAAATTTTTTATTGAAAAATTATTATTGTCTGAATTCACTTATGTAATTTTTGTTCAAGTCCAAAACGTGATGGAAACTAGCTAAAATGTGGACAATTTTACATATATATATATATATATATATATCAAACACGTAGTAAAACTACACAGCGCCAGGCTAGTATTGCTTCAATAGACAGGCTTGAGAAAAACTGTACTGGCTTTAGCATGATTCAAGACTGCCACGAAATTTTTCCACACGAGATGCAACCATTGGGTAGAGAATTCAACATTTTGTTAAAAAATCATCCTTCTTGGGCAAGTCATCGAGACTTCTTGGTTGGTTAAAAATTCATATTTTGATCATGAAAAGTCAACTAAAATCCTTTTGAACATACAATTCTACTATTTTTTCCCAACTAATCTTTTTGATTTATAAATTCATCCACTTAAAAAAAAATTTCTTATTTTTGAATGAAAATGGAACTTTTCGGTTACAAATTATTCTCTTTTGCTTGAGTATTCAACTATTTCATCTGAAAGATTTGGTTGAATCACTTTGTGATACATTTTTCGTTGAAAATTCATCTCTTTGATTGACAGTTTAACTATTTCGTTGAAAATTAATATTTCCGAATTGAAAATTCAACTACTGTTGTAAAAGTAAAACTACATTGTAAAAATTTTTCATTGATCTTTGTTGGTTGAAAATTATCCTATTTTGGTACCAAAAGAAATACTTTTCTTGGTTTAAAATTTAATTTTTGTTAGGTAAAAATGCATCAGTTTCGTGGTAAAGTAATTTTTTGCTGAAGTCATATTTTTTGCTTGTACATTCCAGTTTTGTAGCGAAAATTCGTCTTTTGGCTTGAAGGTTCAATAATTTGGGTAAAATTTTTTCCCTCTCGTGAAAAATCTTTATTTCTTGAAAATTGGTCTTTTGGCTTTTAAATGACTTTTTTTAAAAAGGAATAATTGCATGTTTTTGGATTGAAATATAAACTATGACACTTTTTGTTGGGAATTTATATCTTGAGGTTGAAAATTCAACGATTATGTTAGAAATTTAAGTATTTAGTTAAAAAGCTATCTTTTATAGTAGAAAAGACATTTTGTTGTTTAAAATGAAGTAATAAATTTGAAAAATTTAAATTTGAATCTGAAGTACTGGTTTATTCCGTTCATAAAAGATTCTAGGTACATTTATATTGCATGGACCAGAGAGCTGAAACTAGGATTTAAACCTAACTCATTCGGATTGCAGTCCACTCCCTTCGGGATCGTTTGAAAGCATCTTCGGTTGAGTTCTGATCAGGAGTAAAACCTTCCGGCAGTCTGTAGGTTTCGATCTTTTAAAGATTCGATCCCGGGTACTTTTTTTCATCAGTACACAAACTAAAGGATCGATCCTCTGTACCTGCTCTCCTCGGGAGTCAAACGCTGACCGGCTTGTGCCACAACCCATCCCTTCCTGAGTGCTTCAGAGGGAGGGAGCGTCAACGCAGGATGGGATCACTTTCTCCATGCAGTACACGTTTTCTGATCTCGAGAAGAGTTAAACCTAACGATCTTTTTTCGTCGGCTCAGGGATCAAAACCCAAAACGATCAAAACGTTTTACTCTCAGTCCCTGCTTAACTGGAATGAAAAGACCATTTTTTCACTAAATCTTTTTGCAAGAAAGTTCCCTATGTTATTTTGCTTTGTTTTGGAAAACGTTATATACGTTTTAAAGCAATCATTTATGCATTTATTATATTTAAAAACAATTCATACGTGCTATCCTATGTAAATTTCAAATTTCTATCCCTAAGATATTTTAGGCTTTGGCCGCCGCGGGCGCTGCCTGTCATATCCGGTTAATATCAAGGTCACGTCCGTACTCAATATGCAAATTTTTTAAAAACTATGTGAAACATCGAAAAGTGGTAGAGGAACTTTTTTAGAGCGTTTAAGATCAAGTGTTTTGTGTCAACTTTTGGTGTTTCTCGCGTATTTAAAAAAAAATTGAAATGTTTGGATTTTCATTAAAATTGCCTCCATTTTGTTAATTTTTTACAAAATTTCATGTTTGTGTGAGCAAAATTTTCAATATCTCCACTGTACCGCTTGGCGACTATATTATCAGATACTATACTACACTAACTAGCATCGAAGGGTACAGTACTGTGGACACCTGCTTCTCTCCACTGTTTACCACAGTATACTTGTTGATACCGCAGTATACCTTCTCAGACTCTAGGATGCGAATTAGATGCTTGTGTTCGAAGGTTTGAAGCATCTTGAATATAACCTGTAAAGCCGAAGATAAACTTTTTGTGGTGAATATAACTATGGCATATATAATTATTATTTCTTGAGTGTGTTCTATTTAAATATCTGAAATACCTCCAAAGTAGCGGTGCACCTAATATGCTTTGGTTTTGTTGCAAATGCACGCACCTATAGTCTGGAAAAAATAACGCCAAACCTGCTCAGGCAAAAAATCATAAAGTTATAATGATATATTGAACAAAATAAATTACAACAAATTAGAAATTTATTTAAAACAATTTCCCTTTCGAAAAGTTTCAAATTATTTAGTTTTTTGGTTATGGTAATGAAAAATTGTCCTCTACATTTCCAAGCCTACATATTACATACATTTTCCATGAGTTTCAGATATTCATCTGGATTGTACAGTAATCGCGAAAAGTACTCCTTAAAATAAAAGCCCATGATTTGCTGTGTCTATTTTTAACTATAGACGAAAGCTCGGTCGAATTACTTTAAGCAACCTAATAAGAATGAGTGAAACTGAGACGAAATTGTTATTGCATTCAGAAGCAAGATGTTTCAGAGGAACAAAAAGTAATACTGAAGCAAATAAACGAGATGATGAAAATTATTGGTGGGCGAGTGACAGTAGATCAAGCACGGGATCTTATTATTCCGATACCGAGAGGTAATGTATGTTTCAGTGGTCACTAATAAGTATCTAATAAATTATTGATCAATAATTATGTTTGCCACACAGCGACTTTTTAGTCACTTTCTTATGAAAAATTCATTATAGTCACTTTTTTAAAGGTAAAGCTTACTTTAGTTATGTTTCATCAAAATTTTGACAATAATTGACATATAATTAGTCCAGAAAGTCAATTTTGAAAATCTTTCGAATTTCAATTTGAAGGACTGATACTCGTAGAGAATTTCAAGGCGCATATTTTTTCACTTAGCACATATTTGCAGGTTTTACAGTTTTTGAAGGAATGAATAAAAACTAGATTTGTCGAAAACAACAAATTTCAACCTTTTTTCACTTCAACTCGCGCTAATTTAGTCAATTTCCAGAACTTATCAATCTTTCAACACTAAATTACATTTTAAGTCTTCTGAATCAAGTAAAGAAAGTTGTTGATTAAGATCTGAAGAAGTTTTCTGGAAAGTTTTAGCTCAATCGGATCAATGGTTAAAAAATTATAAATGTTTGAATTGCAAGCGGCAATCTTGACGCTGCCCTATTTGACTTGAATTTCATATCGTCCGCTGGAACACGTTCGTAGCCGAGGAGACACGCGCATAGGGCGGCGTCTAGATACCGCTTGCAATTTAAAACATTCAGAACTTTTTAACCATTAATCCGATTGAGCTAAAACTTTCCAGAAACCTTCTTCAGATCCTAATCAACAACTTTTTCCCTGGAACTTTTCCTTTGTTGAAAATTCGCTCTATAAACGAAGCAATTGAAGGTTGAAATTCATGATTTTTGCAAAGACTCACAAACAAATTAACAACTTTTTTGTTTATAAAAATATTTACGTTTTTCTTCCTTAACTGGGTTTTAAAAGACTTAAAAATGTAATTTAGTGTCGATAAGATTGATAGATTTTGGAAATTGACTGACTTAGCAAGAGTTAAAGTGAAAAAAGATTTAAATTTTTTGTTTTCAAGAAATCTAGTTTTTATCAATTACACCAAAAACTTTAATACCTAAAAATATTTGCCGAAGAAAAAAAGATGCCCCTTGAAATTCCCTACAAGTATCAGTTCTTAAAATTAAATTTCGAACGATTTTAAAAATTGACTTTCTGGATCGTACTTCTCAGGCTGAATTCACGCGTATCCCCTTTTGACCCGGAGAGGTTCAATTTTATTAAAGGCTCTCGGTGCATCATGGAAAATTGAAACGTTGCTGAGTTCAACCAACCTAATTTTATAGAAGAGACAAAAAACCTTTCTAGATGAACAATTTGCAAATTATTAGAAAAATTATTTTTTCTGAGTAGTTGGAAGGGTTTTTCATTAACCATTTTGTGTACATGAATAGATGGCACTACATCTGCTACTCATAATCCCATTGAAATGAAGATGGACTTAGCACCGTTTAGCTTTCCCTGGGCCGTTCAAGTATTACGTGACGCACTGCAGGGGAAGGGGGTCCAGCAAGTGTTACTACGTTTTAATGGAGGAGGGGGTGTCAAAAGTTGCTGTTTCCTAAAATATCGGGGGGGGGGGGAGGTATGTAGCATGGTACTCAGCGTTACATACGTGGGGATGGGGTCAAAACCCTCAAAAGTGTGTTGCGTAATACTTGAACCGCCCTTAAACAATAAGTGACACTAAATAATAAAAAAAGGAAGTTGTAGAACTAGCACTTCTTTAATAGTAATGTTCTTAACTGTTAAACACTTGTTAAAATCCTATAATATACGTAAAATTGTTTTAAAAAATGGAATATTTAGTATAGTTCATTGATTTAGTTTGAGTTCTTTGAAATCTTCTGAAATATTTGGCTAAAGACCCCAGATAACAATCGTAATACGCACATCACCCGCATTGTGTGATTCTTATGTCGTGCGTGCGAGAAAGTGTCTATTTCGCAGTCATCTCAGCAAAAAAGAAAGTATTGATACGAATTGAATTGAAAAGACTAAGGCACCCTGCAAATCCCGCTTTGCGACAATGACGCATTGGACCTATGTGTCAATGCATGTCAATTCGTGAAGACGGTATTTCAATTTTGAATCTTTCTATACGTACGAATACAGTGCAAAAGTCTAAAGTCAGCGAAAACACTTCAATGCGTCAGCACGCAAACGCTTCAACATTGGTCAATGCATCTGAATTCGTGAGAGTAAAATACACACTTGAATTCGCTCCAATCCGTCACGGGGAATTTCAGCAAGTGTTGATTTGTACAATTCAATCCGTAACAGGAAAACCAACGTGCAGGGCACATAGGATGTATTGTAAATGTTTAGTAAATTGTCTCGTAGCTCAGTGGCGGGTACTCTGGACTGATACACGAGGGATCCCTGTTTCAAGTCTCGACGCATGCACTTTTTATTAATTTTTTTTTTTTTTTGATTGACCTCGACCACGCATTCATACGAATCCGCACTCATTCAATTCGCGCTGTCGCTATTCATCTAAATGCGTCTCAATGCGTTCGAACGAATCAGAAAACGGGATTCACGCGCATTACAAAAATGTTAATTCGCCCCAATCCGTATCAATTCTTTCTTTGCTGGGATGGTATGGTGGGCACGTAGCTGGGAGCGTTACGAGTATGACTAGCATTTCTCCATCACATATGCCTTCACAAAATGTGAGCGAAATGCGGGGCACGCTTCACGCACATTCACTTTTTAAATTTCTAAAAGTAAAATTTCTAAAAAAAAATGAAAATAAATCTCCGTAATATTATAAATTTATATTTTAGTGTTTAAATATAAATATCCCTAGTAGCAAAACGTCTGGTTTGTCTGACAAAGGCCAGAGTCTGGCCCAGCATCTGCTCCCTGTAGTCGACCAGACTGGCGGGAGAAATGAGCAGACCAGTCGAGAAACAGTATCTGGTTAATAAAGGAACCAGATTCTGGTATTTAGTTTAAACACTACCCTAATAGCACGGAACGTTCCGGGAACGTTCCGCGGGCACCTTCGGAACGTTCCACTGGAACGTTCCAGGAACGTTCCCGCAACGTGTAAAATGTCCGCCCTTGGGAACGTTCCAGGAACGTTCCACTGGGACCTGAGGGGAACCTTCCATTATTGTTGTTTTTAACAACAATTATCTCGTAAACCGTAAGAGATAGATAAGAATGGATGTCATTTTTGAATTTTGAGTACCGCATATACTAAACTATAATATGATATCCGTATCATAAATTGACATCGATTTTGACCTATCACTTACGTTTTACGCGTTTTTTATTGATAATAATAACAATAACGTTAATTTATGTTTGAAACGTTCCAGTGGAACGTTCCCAAGCGGCGGACATTTTACACCTCCCTGGAACGTTCCGAAAGTTCCCATGGAACGTTCCGGGAACGTTCCGTGCTATTAGGGTAGTGATTAATGTAGAAATTAATTATCGAAATTAAAAATCTAGCATTCGGAAATTTGAACGATTCACAAGCATGCCCAAACATGCACGCATGTAAGCATATACGACAAGAGGTTATGTTTTTAATATTTCAGTCTGTCTCCTGAAATGTTGTGACGTCTCTCATGGACGTCTTTGCTAGGGATGGGCAACGCTCGGTGGGAATCGATTTCTCGACTGCGCCAGATGCGTCGATTCCGAGAAGTCATAGAATCGAAGGTAGGAATCAATTCTTCGATTCCTATTCCAATATTCCCACACTACCCCCTCCTCAATAAGCCTTTGTAAATTAAAAATTACAAGGGTTTAAGAAATTTTATAAACTTTCATTAATTTTTTGTTAAACTTAGAAAGCAAATGGCGGGAAATTCAAATGTAAATAGTGCAAAGGTCAAAATTTCAATAAACCTTTTCATTTCAATTCGGAAATAGATAGTGCACATGCGTGGCCGCCATGACAGTTCCCGCGAATTCAAAAGTTTCGGCCCTACTCTGTAAAATGTATGCAAAAGCAGAGTTTTTAATTTTTTTATTGTGATAAATTCGTATGTAGTGAAAGTTTAATGAATAATAGTGTTCAGTATCTCAAAAGTGATTAATAGGAAAGAAATATATTGCATGTACGGAAGCTCAGTGCAATATTTCTTGGTTATGATTTCCATAGCGTGAGCCGCTGTAAGTGTAAGGCGTGCGAACACAACAAACATGAGTGCAAAAGTATCATTCCCAGCAATAATTTTGAATGAAAAAGATGTGCCAGGAGCACAATTAGTGCCAGATTTAAGTTTTGAAGGGCACAGCAGTGCGCTGCTGGTTATGTTGCTGAGGTTATGTTTTGGTAAACAAACTTTGTTTCTGCTTTTTTATCTAAGTATCTTCGTACTTAACGATGATAAATTTACAAATAATATGTATAACGATAATGATAGGATTACTCGTGAACTGAAATTTCGAGATGTATATTTTTTGTGTGAAAATAATAGGATAGCTGTCACAGGTTATGTTATGGTAAACAGACTGTGTTTGTGTTTCCATACGGCAGTATTTATCGATAATAAATAAATAAAAAATATATATAATAACATCAAAAGCAGTAATCTTCAAGTGAAGTTTCTAGTTACAGATTTTTGTTTATAAGAATAAAATACCTTTAAGAAATGAATACCAAAAATGTATGTTCGATAGGAGTAAGTGTGATGAATGGAAAATTCCCATTGAAAAACCAATTAGTTACTCACTTTTTTTTTGTTCCAACATAAAGATTAATCTCGTATTATTTGTCAGGCAATTCCAGAACGTCAGGGAAAACCTGACAGAGTTAGTGAATTCTCGATAAATTAAAGTTGAAATTAATTTTATCATTGCGGTTAAAAATCGCAACTTGGTTGAAAATTAATCTGTTTTGCTTATTGAAGATTCAAACCATTTTGTAGAAAATTTATCTTCCTTGGTTGAATTCAACTATTTTTGGTGTAGAATTAAAATCCTTTTGGCGGTTGGAGTACAATATATTTCGGTTTTCGTTGAAAATTCATCTTTTTTGGTAGAAAATTCAACTACTTAGTTGGAAGTGGAACTACTTTCTTAAAAATTCATTTATTTGGTTAATGTTCCATCGTTGTAATTGAAAACCTTTTCCTTTATTCAAAATTTAATTATTTTATTAAAAATTATGTTTTCTAAATGAAAATTAATTGTTTTAACAGAAAACTTAACTCGCACATGTTTGGTTAACAATTTATCTTCTTATGTTAGAAATTCAAATATTCTGTTTAAAATTCCTGTATTTTATTGAAAATTCGAATTTTGTGGAAGAATATTTAATCTTCTTGGTGAGTAATTCATGTTTCTGTTTGGAAATTCCTTTAAAAATTAAAATATTTGGTTAGAAATTCATGTACTTTGTTAAAAATTCATCTTATTGGTTGAAAATTAATATTTTTGGTCGAAAATGAGATTTTTCTTATTTAGAATGAATTTTTTAAACTGATGAAAATGTAACTTCCATTTTTTGTCGAAAATTTATCTTTTTTGATAGAAATTAATTCTTCTTGGTTGAAAATTATACTAATTCATTGAAAATTTAGCTTTTTTCGGTGCAAATTTAGCTATTTGTTGAGAATCCGCCTTTTCGACGTAATCTTCACTGCGACTACCACTTTTACACAATCCGTAGCAGCAGCTCTTATGCGCTCCAACTCCATTTTTTTACAATTACTGGTATCGCATTATCCTTTTCCATTTTCATTCATAAACACTCCGCTATACCATTTAAAACTTTAGTTTTTTAAACAAAATACTGCATTTCCTATGCATTTGCGAACAACAGAGCCGAAAATTGACAGGAAGGTCAATTTATTTTCGCGCATGCGCATACAAAAATAATTGAAATGAAAAGGTCTATACTTTAACTGTGATCTGTCTGTGATCGGAATCGATGTCGATTCCCTCTAACCAAGAATCGATTCCGAAGAATCGAAGAATCGGTGCCAAGAATCGATTCTTCGAAGGAATCGGAATCGACTTGGCCATCTCTAGTCTTCGCAGTATATTCTCCCAGAAAGGGCTGAAATATTGTGTAAAGCTATTGGGAACCGCTCAGGTCGAATACGCTACCTGGTGATGAAATTTCGAAGTTGTCACGTCCGGATACTTTCTACTAGTAAACATGTTAGAGATACCCGCATAAGACATATATTGAAAAATAATCAGATTTTTTGCATTATTTCGCGTAATTCTTGTGTTTTTCAAAATGATGTGAACATTAGTCAACTGAATTTAAGAAATGATAAATTCTTGTGTGAAAACGACGTTTATTTTTAAATGTAAAATAAAATTAATAATACCCCCACTAAAAAAAAGTCAGGAATCGTCACAAATCGTCAGAAGTTTTGACGATTCCTGAACATGCTGACCATTCCTGACGAGTCTGACGATTTCTGAAGATATGCTAATTTACATCCTATCAGGTAGCTCATCGGCTAGGACCGCAGGTAGGCCAACCAAAAGGATTACAAATTGAAAATAAATTTTTTTTCAATGTTGCATATACAGATTCAAAAGTTAGAAATTCAGAATCTACGGGTTTCGATGATTTCAGATACCTAAAAATTTTCCTAAAAAATTTAAATTTAGATCAAATATAATGTATCTTTTAAAGAGAAAGAGATACGTCAAAACGGAAAAAATTTTCAAATTCACCTTCAGAGTCATTCAATATATAAATAATCTAAATAACCTGGGAAATATAAAAGGGATTAGGTTTTATGGCATTCCACTCTTGGACTTCTAATAAAAGGATTATCCTTCGAACCCAAGCTCTGACGATTTCTGAACATTTCTCACGAATTCTGACTTTTCCTGACGATTTCTGTCGAGAAACGTAACAAAAATGGTCAGAAATGGTCAGAAGTCCTGACTTTTTTTCTGTCGATTCCTGACTTTTTTTTTTAGTAGGGACTAAGGTAATTACAAATGATTTTCGTGCAAATGTTTGAATAAAATAACAAGAATCCTGATTATGCATTGTAATTAATATTCTCGTAAACACACACATGATGAATCATATCGTTGAAATAAGCTAGTTTTAATTGCCTTAAAAGATCTACAACAAAGGCTTCATCAAAATCGTTCTCTATAACATGCGAGGTATCATTAAAGCAAGCATATAATATAAAATCAGTTTTCTGCAAGTTTAAAATTGCCATACCTAACTGAACTTGGGCATAGTACGAGTGTTTTTTTTCCAAATTTATACCTGTCACCGTCTAGAATTAAGTATTTGCATTCTTGCTCTTCCATAACGTCAAGTATACTCTGTGTTTTTCCCGCGAATGAACACTTAATTTCTATTGATTTAACTGGTTTATTATCTGAAATGATTACGCCATCTGGAGAATACCCTAGCCAAGGATGTTTCTCACAAACAATAATCAAACCAAATTTGATTTCAAGACGTGCACATTCCTCGCACATTCTTTTTACTGAAAAATATTAGCAAATTTTCGCCGTAATTTTACGTTGTCAGGATTGATTTGCACACAGATAGCTGTGGTGTCCAATAATTTAAAAAAAAGTTTATCATGACTTTATATTTTTGTAATTGATAAAATTTGAAAGAAGTGATATTTTTAACACAATCCTACTATATTTTGAACATTTTAGGCCTCCGGAGCGTCTTCTAATGCTTCAAAAGAAAATTGTAATTATAATTTATTTGAGGTTACGTTTGGAAGCTCCGATCTGCTTTGAAAGGGATTGGAATTTTATTAGGCTGCCACTATTTCGACATACATGTATGGCGAAATAGCCGATGGTAGCTTATTTCGACATACATGTATGGCGAAATAGCCGACGGTAGCTTATTTCGACATACAGTTATGGCCAAATAAGGACGGTATTTTATTTCGCCCCTCGGAATATTTGCAGAAGGAGGTGACGGACAAAATAAGGAGAGTAGGTTATTCATATTATTATACAGTAGATTACAATGAACAAATTAATCATTAAAAAGGCACTTCTAATTGCACCAGCGAAACATTTGGGGCGCGTTAACCTCAAAATCTCAAAGACAGAGCTCAGAGGTGGTTCAGACAATCGCTGTTAGGTGGCGCAAAAATCGAATGCACGAAATTTAAATTTCCTTATAGTTTGCTATTATCTACGGATAAAACATTTCAATTTTAGAAAAATAAATGGTCAGGTCCGAATCCATTTCATATCATGCAACTTCAAGTCACAGAATTATTCGTCTCTTATATATTTTGTTCATCGTAGACTTTAGTGAGGTATTTTTTGCAGCAAATAAACAAAGTGTTTTCTTAGAACTTTTTCGAATATATCGTTGTCTTGAAAAAAATTCCAAAATTCAATTTTTCGAGAAAAAAATTCTCGTGGTCACAAAAATGGTTTAGCACAAATGAAACTTATAGAATGTCTCTCTTATAAAATCAAACATTCAACAAACAAAAAATAACAACAAATGAAAAGGTGGAGTATTTGAGAAATTCGTATTTTAATATTTTCAGAAGAACATTGTAATAATTTTCAAGATTTTCCAATTTCTCGACGGATTTCAAAAGGGGTCGATAAACCTTACGAGAATCTGAAAGGAAAATTTAAATATCTCAATTAAGTAAAAATTTATAGATGTTTAAATAAATAATTGCTAAATCTTTTTAAAGAAAACTTCAAAATACATATATTTGTCTACAATATATTTTGTCGCCAAGAGATTGTACTATTAGAAGTTCATATCTGGCCTCTGGAAGAAAAAAGTTTTCTATAATTTTTAGAATTGAAATGATATTAACATTCAAGTCTTATGAAGGAAGTAAGTTTAAAACTTAAGAAAACAAATCATTTTAACAACAGTTTTTGTAATTGAATTTCCTCTGACTGTCGCTTCTACCATCAATCAATCATGGCTTATTTTCTCGAAAGAAACATTCCGAGTAAATAATCTACAAATATAGTCATTCGTTAAAAAAATGTTTCTTTGAAAAAATCAGTAATATTATTTAGATTGTTAAAATCAGAGAAAAACTATCTAACGAGAATTTATCACTATATCACGAGAATTTTTTTCTCGAAAAATTGAATTTTTTTTCAAAGATATATTTGAGAAAATTCTAAGAAAACACTTTGCTTATTTTAAAACGTTGTACAAAAAATAGCTCTCACCAAAGTCTATGATGAACAACATATCTAAGAGGCGAATGTAGATAATAGCAAACTATAATAAAATTTAAATTTCGCGCATTCGATTTTTCCGCCACCTAACAGCGATTGTCAGAACCACCTCTGAGCTCTGTCTTTGAAATTTTGAGGTTAACTCGCCTCAAATGTTTTGCTGGTGAAATTACAAGTGCCTTTTTAATGATTAATTTGTTCATTGTAATCTACTGTATAATAATGAATAACCTACTCTCCTTATTTTGACCGTCACCTCCTTCTGCATATACTCCGAGGGGCGAAATAAAATACCGTCCTTATTTGGCCATAATTGTATGTCGAAATAAATTACCGTCGGCTATTTCGCCATACATGTATGGCGAAATAGCCACTCCGCTTTTATTATTTTCCCTACTTAATCAAGGATTCAAAAACAAAGGACAGAAACGGCGTTGTCAATTATTAAAAATTCTGAATGCTTTTTCATAACAGCCTTTTTATCGGGTTGTTCATTAAAAAGCAATTCCCAATGTGCTTGTAAGAAATCTTATCTTTTTACTTGACAGCTAACCACAAATTCTGAAAGATCTATTTACGATTTAATTTCAACCTATTAGTTATATAACTTCTGATTTGCAATTAAATCTTATAATGTATATTCTGAAGACAGAAGAAATAATAATTCAATATCCTTTACATTATTATATGTACGTCAACAAACCCGCGTCGTATTGAAATAAGGAACTGTCCAGTTGGACCAGCTTTGCAACTACATTCCATGTTTTATATTTTGCCATTTAAAGCAATTTCACCTTTTATTTCGTGAGAATTGTTTTTCAAACCCGAGGTTTGCATACAATATGCTACAAGAGCAAACAAATCGTTCACCGACTTTTTCCCACAATAAATAATATGTCCAGCGTTTAAAACACGTGTTCGCCTTCGATAAAATTTCTCTTCGTTGGCGAAGAATTCGCGAAAAAACAAATTTCAGCAAGAGAGAGCTTCATTTTTTGAATTATTAAAGGTTTTGTTCACACATAACACTATGTTAATATTCAAAACATCCCGACTGCCTCCGCCATCTTGCGATCGCAGCGCCATGAGTTCGGTTCCCAATTGCATAAACCCATTAAGTACAATTTTACGTTATTTAAATTTTTTCTGGTGTATATCATGGCCAGTCTGGGCCATGATCTGCTATACCAGACTGGTGCCAGAATAACAGCACGCCAAAGCGGAACCAGCCGCGCGCCAGGCTGCAAGCAGCTTCATCTTTTTCTGGCGCCCAGCTGGCGCCAGCCTGCAGTCATCTTGCTACTAGTTGCTACTAGGGTAGTATATACACTTGGAATTTTATTATTGAAGTGAAACATCTTAGGGCGCAGTACAACATTTTTGCACGAGGAATGAATACATGAGAATTGTCACGTAACGCTCCAGCAAGGAATTTGTGGAATTCAAGAAATTGATGGAATTCGTGAAATTCAAGGAATTCACGTAGCTTATAGAATAAACGGAATTCAAGAAATTCATGGAACGCATGGAATTTAAGGAATTCCTGAAATTCATGGAATTCAAGGAATTCAAGGAATTGAAGAAATTCATGGAATTTAAGGAATTCATTTAATTCAAGGAATTTATGGAATCCAAGGAATTCACGGAATTCAAGGAACTCATGGAATTCAAGGAATTCATGAAATTCAAGAAATGTATGGACTTTAAGGAATTCATGGACTTAAACGAATTCATGGAATTCAAGGAACTCATGGAATTCAAGGAATTCATGGAATTCAAGAAATGCATGGACTTCAAGGAATTCATGGAATTCAAGGAACTAATGGAATTCCTGAAATTTAAGAAATGCATGGAATTCAAGGAATTTGTGGAATTCCGCGATTTCCATAAATTCGTTGAGTTCCGTGAATTCCTTGAATGCATTGAATTCCTTAAATTCCGTCAATTAATGGAATTTTGTGAATTCCTTGAATTCTTTGCATTCCACAAATACTGTATTTGTTTTAAAAACTTGTTTGAACAATTAACAACCAACTTTTCGGAAATGTAAAGTAAAGTAAGTTATTTCTAGACCTCGCAGTGCGCATATTATGTGGCGGTTAGATTATTAATTAAACACAGGACATGTTGAGAAAATTTAAATATATACATTCTACGTACTGACTTTTGAATAAAATTTTAAACAAGTCAATTACTTTTCTTACATTCCGTAATAATAATAGTCATATAAATATAATTTTGTAACATTGCTAATGAAAAACCAAAACGTGCAAGAAATATGCGACGCATATGAGACGCTCTTTATGATTGTCATAACGTGCGAGCGATATGCGCCTCAATTGAGGACGCATATGTCTCATCAAGTGAGGGCACATTGTGCGCATTGATCCGCACATATGCGTGCGAATACGCCATCATTTTACAAGCATTTTGTTATCTGGGACGATGCCAGGGTACCGTGCCATACCTGTCGGCTCAGCTGACTCTTCCTATTGTAAGGCGCTCGAGCTCGAAACTCAGCGGTGGAATAAAATGATTTTCTAAGAATCAATGAGAAATTTTTCTTAAAATCCTCCAAAAAAGAATAGTAAAGTATTTTTTTCTTTAGACAATATATTTTTCTAAATCTATTCTTCATAATTTATTTCAGACCTGCCCAACTCGGGGAAATTCCCTTAGGGAACACATGTTCCGCGATCCCCACTCTTTCGCCTAGAGAGCGGAGTGGTGGTAGACGCATGCGCGTGGTAGACGTGTATCTCTCCTCTGTGACGTACACGTCTACCACGC
>CAKNXH010062733.1:15648-92015 GCA_932178445.1 Andricus quercusramuli
ATTTGGTCACTTTTTTTTATGTTCAAATTTCAAGGAAGTAAAAAATAAAAAAATTTTATGTGCATAATTATTTGAATTTTTGATTTATTTTCTGAATGGTTTAATTGAAAAAAAAACTTCTGAAACAAATTTAAGAGCACACGTGCACACGTGTTGTGTGTCTAATTTAAGATATAAATAAATTTGTTCTATAAAGTGAAATACAACGGAATAAAAATAATGTTAAACGTTTTCATATTATAACTAAACATTAATTAAAGAAGCGTTGTTTTGAATATAGACCAAAAATAATTGCTTTACCACAAACAGAATCTCATTGTGTTAAAAACATGTTTGAGTTGAATAGATTTCGCCATTGTTGTGCAACCCGTTCCAACAGCCTTAATATATATCACTGGTATATCTACAAAAATCTTTGTAGATATACCAGTCAACAAGATTTTGTTATGAGCATCTGGGGATCATTTCCGAAGCCATTTTCTGTGTAGAATCCGAGGTCAGAATTGGCCGATCACGTCAGGATTGTGAGGTATTTGAGGTTACGTACTCGAAAAATGGAGGTTTTGGCTACTTGTGAGGTTATGTACAGGATGATTGAAATCGTTGTGGTCTTTCTCACTAGTTGCATCATCTGACACTGTTCTTACCCTTCTAATAAGTTATTAATAGCAAATAATAACGAGAAACATTAACTTATAACTAAAAATACACTTATCCCTGTAGGAATTGGGATGCTATCATCCCCTCGCTCTCATGAAAAGAAATACCAATTTAATACCACTTTAAGACCAGTTCTAAACAACGTTTAGTCTCTCTCTCTCTCTCTCTGCCTCCCTCTCCCCCTCTCTTCTGGGGACCAGAAAAGATCAGTTCAAGACCACTTTAAGACAGGCCTATACCTGCCTATACTTGTGGTCTTAAGTTGATCTTTCTTTTCACGAGGACGTATATGAAGTATAAATTTTGGTAAAAGTTCGAAGTAGCGTTAAAATTTAAATGAATGCAAAAACAGTTGAAATAAATTTATTTAGATGTATATGTGGGATCCCATACATAAAATGTAACTGCGATAAAATATAATTGATTACATACAAAGCGTTTGGAAAGAATGTTAAAATCACTAAAAAGTTTACTTGATTTCTTATAAAATGTTTTTTCGAAGCAAAACCTAGAAAGAATTTGAACATGAAAGGTTTTCAAATCTTAGAAAAATTTTCTAAGTCTGAGTGCAGAAATGTCAACAAAGCGTTTAAGAATCTCCGCACTGAACCCAAATTCTTCTGTGAATGCGAAAAAAACTGGTTTGTTCCTATTTTTTCATTACCTGGAGACAGCATAAAGACAACATGTGTGATCCGCGCTCAAAGTTTAAGTCTAGTGGTTCAATTTTATTTTACTACTCGAAACTTATTGAGGCTTAACTAGTATTGCATATATATAAAACAAATGTTATTTAATAACATTGTAGGAACAAGGGTTGTTATTCGCGCATTTTTCAAAGGAGTCTACCTAGTAGGCAAACGATATTAGAAACGTTTTTGGAAAGTTCCAGGAACGGTCCCTATGTCAGATATCCGACGTCCTGAAGACGTTTTTGAAACAGCTTTCGGAAATCGAACTTAGGGACCGTTCCTCGAACGTTTTTGGAACGTTCCAAAAGCGTTTCAAATATCGTTTGCCCACTGGGTAATGAATATCGCGGTTTATCATTAGTGTGGGAGAGAGGGGGTTGGAGGATTATACCATGCTTAAAAAAATTCACCATCTATTTTTTGAATGATTCCATTTCAGCTCAAAATCATTTCAAATACGACTTATACAGAAAAGATCATTCTAATGAAGATCATGCAGGATTACATTGTTATTTATTGCTTCTTCGTTGAAATCAAGAGTGACATGTATGATCTGCTTAAACTTTAGTGACTTCTCAACCGCAATTAAGAAAAGCACTTCTTAAATAATTTAATATCAAATGTAATATTAAAGACTTCAGCTTGAAATGCTTTTTGGTTAATATCACACACGCTTCAATACTTTTGCTTCCTCATAGAGGAAGCTTTGCAATGGTAACATTTTCCAAACTTTTAACTTCATTTAATTGAACCCTCCCTAATGTAAAAATGTCTAATACAATGTTCTAAGCAATTGTCCGGATGTGTGTGTGTGTGTGGATGTGTCGATGTGTGTGTGGATGTCACGACTTTTTGTGTACACGATAACTAGAAAAAGGTTGCAGATAATTCGATGAAATTTGGAGGGCTTATTTTAACTCACTAATATATTGAAACTGACTGAAAGATTTCTTAAAATATTCATTGCATTTTTTTAGCACTCAATAATATTTTAAAAATCGTTTTTTAGAGTAAAACTTTTTCATGAGCATAATTCAAAGTTGATGCAAGAATACAAAAGATTCCTTGGTTCGAGACGAATCGATTGACCTATAATATCAATACATTTTATTGAAGACCAGGGAATTTATGGTTATTTGTATATTTTTAAAATCGTTCTTCACAGTAAAAGTTTTCTTATTCTCATAATTTAAAGTTGATGCGAGAATAGAAAAGTTGTGTTAATTCAAGACGAATCGATGGACCTATAATTTTAATACATTTTATTGAAGAGTAAGGAAGCTATGGTAATTCATAATATTTGAAAACACGGGTTTTTATGGTAACACTTTTTTCACTAAAATTAAAATTAAAATTGATGCAAGAATGGAAAATATTTCTTGATTCGAGGCGAATCGATTTATCTATAATAATAATACACTTTATTGAAGATTAGGGAAGTTATGCTCATTTATAATATCGGAATCATCAGTTTCAAACAGAAAAACTTTTTTCATCGACATAATTCAAAGTTGACGCATGAATAGAAAAGACTTTTTGATAATAAATTGTCAAATAGAGTAATTCTGACAATTTTTGTAAATAAATCATAAATCTGGGACAGGGGTAGGGTGCGACAGAATTTTTGCTTTTCCTTTTCCAGCTCGAAAAATTATCACTTCAAATACGAGATTTGATTTGTCTGATTTGTCTTTGTATTTAAAACATTTTTTGTATTATTTTGTAATTTTGTATTTTTTGTAAATTTCTATTTTTAAATTGAGCAAAATGAAGACATTGGTTTGTCTATTATTGAAAAAATAACTAATGCTTCCTGTATGAGGAAGCAAATATATGTGCTAACGGGAAGCAAAGTGCTCGTAAAATGAGCACCATATAATTATAAATACAAACAAAGTGGAAACACTCGTGATCGTATTCACAGCTAGTTTATGAATTTCTTTTAAACCTAACTACAACAAGCACTGATTAAATGGATTAAAACAGATTTTAAACTATTAAAATGAAGAGAAATAGTACTACCATACATTTTTTACAGTGACTGGCCTAAGCGTAATATACTCAAGTGTAACACTCGCTTCTTAGAAATTAAAGATCTTATTAAAAATCCATCATAATATTAATTAGTGAGATAACTTGGGTTTCAAGGCATCAAAATGTGATATTTATTTTAATGACAAATGAGGAGACATGTATCACGATATCTCAATCATACTCCATTCAACTTTAACTCGCAGCTCGCTCCTTTGACAATCGTTGACTTAACAACGCTACATAAATACCTCGGAAAATCAGTTGATGTTGCATGTAGCTTCACAGGTGCGCTTATGGCTCCGCCAAAGAGAACGTGCATTAATTTTCAAAGGAAATTAACCGAAGGAACACGTCTTAGGAACTGCCCACATGAACAACTCAACTTCGTCCAGACATCAAGATCGGCCGCTCGGGATTCTGAATCGGTCCAAAAACGGGATCCTCAACTCCCGATATTCGATTCGCACTCCAGGCCGCAGCCTATTACACAAGATCTACTAAAACGATTCGGCGGTTCAAACGCCTTTGAAATTAGAATTCGCTACTCGCATTACGAGTCGGTGACTCGAATCCCCCAGTACTATGAGGCATATTAAATTAATTAATTTGAGTTCCACATCAGCACCCTTTTTATTTTCATATCTCCACATCATCCCTCGCTTAAAAATTGTGACAATATGAACAATTTTCACAGCCTAAATAAGGTTCGTTTTACAACTTGTCATAATCTCGATGTGCTGATTACACATTTAACTTCCGCTTGTAAAATAAAATGATTATACTATAAGTAACATGTTTTGCTGATTAAATACATTTACATTTTTCTTCAATATTATCATGCCTAGCTGAATATCATTTAGATTAACTCTTGAATATACTTCAGCATCATTCTTTATACATTTATTACATATCCTTTCTTACCGAAATGTTGTCGTTTCAACATATTTATAGCATGCTAATGCTTTGTCTCAATTTTCCTGAAATTGAGATGCTCCACCTATTGCGTGCTTGCAGATTGAACCGGTTTAGTTATTTAAAATATTTTCTGAAATTGTCTCTGTTAAAAGTTCCTTTTACAGTGCTCTCCACAGAAAGGGAAGGGAGTATTTATCAAAACTTGATCTACTACTTGCAATACTATTTTCGACACTGACCTTTGATTTTTTGATCTGTACTCGTTTCCTTTACTTATATTTTTTCTGGCCAACTCTAACTTAACTTCCATCGGAATCGGAGTTTCTTTAGGAAACCTTATCATTTGTCTAATCTTATCAATCGGATTTAAATTGTGATGCAACTCAAGGGGTGTGAATTTCGTCGCATGACTAACTGTTAGATTTAGACAGTCTTGTATTCGCGTGAGGTGCCTTGCCCAATCTGCGTGATTTTTGCTACAAAACGTCCGGAAGAGTCTACCTAGTTCCCGCATTTGACGTTCCACAGGATTTGATTTTGGGTGTCGAACTGATGAAAATTTAACGCGAATAGCTTCTTGTTCCAAAGCTGCTCTCCACTTTGGTGTTGAAAACTGCGGACTGTTATCGGATGAAATAGCTTTCGGTTTTCCGACTTTAAAAAAGTAATAATTGCATAATTAGTTTAAGCATGTTTTAGTATTTGCTCGCTGTATAGGATAAAGCGTGACCAATTTAGAAAAAACGTCTATCAACACGAAAATGTATTGAACTCGGTACAGAGATCTTGAGAACGGACCATAAAAATCTACTGAGACCATGTCACCACGCCTTTCCGCAGGTATATTTTGGAATTCACCCTCCATTAAGTAATTCAAATATTTAACGCGTTGGCACAGGTTACAGTATTTTATTATTCGTTTTGCATCTCTGTTGATACCTCTCCAATAGAAATGCGCTCTTAAAAAGTGAACCGTTTTATATACTCCACTATGGTCAAACATCTCATGAGTCACTTTAATGAATTCTTTTGACATTTCTTTGGGAGTCAACAATTTCCATTTTCCAACCCGGTCATGCTGCTTGTAAAATATCAAATCATTTACTATTTTATACCTTTCGCAGCCTACCCTTTTTTGCAATTTGTCCCTGATATCCTTGATATTTACGTCATCCTTTTGTAACATTTTCATATTTCTTAGCAAATCTAATAGCTCAGCGTTCCACTCCGATTTCTTACCTCTAATGGCATTTATTTGTTTCCCTATTACCGATGCACCTTTTGTTTCTTCTAAGATTCTAATTAATGATGCAATCACGTATCTTTTATCTTTATTATAAACGCCCTATTCAAAAGTTCTGCTGAAATAATCCGCAATTATATTAGACTTTCCGGGGCAGTACTGTATGTGGAAGGAATATTGATCAAGAATCATAGACCAGCGTGCCACACGTGAATTATGAAATGGCGTTTTCAGCAAGAAAGTTAGCGCTTGATGATTTCATAATCTGACAGACATCGACTATTTATTGAGATAATTTTATTTTCATTATTTTCATCTATTTGGTATAAGATAGCGCTAATTCTTGCCATGCTGGCATCTGTTTGCATGAAGAATTTTTTACCGTGTGAATAATGCCTTAAAATGACCAATCTCGAAAATTTTTGTTTCATCTGTTCAAAAGCGCGCTGGTGACTTTCAGTCGAAAGACATTTTTTATTTTCCCCCAGAAGATCTATAAAAGGATTCTTTAGTGCCGCATATTTTCCCATGAATCGTCTATATTGGTTATGTGCCCCCAGAAAACTTTGCAACTCTTTTTTATTCTTAGGAGGCGGGATGTTCGGAATAGCCTGCACTCTATCCTGATCTGGCATCATCCCCTGAGGTGTCAAAATGAACCCGACGTACGGAACCCTTTGTTGCCCAAATAAAGTTTTTGACAGCTATAGCGTAAATCTGATTTCGATCATGCGTTTTAAAAATCGATTCGTTTTTATTCCATATGGTATCCGCTTGAATTGGCATTGCTTACCCTTGTGAATAAACGCAGTGTACTGTTTTGATTTTTCATCGATTGGGCTTGAAAATAACATAGAGTTAAGTCTGTTATTGTAAAATATTTGCATCCTTCAAGTTTTTGAAAAATTGTTTCAATACAAGGAGGACCCTCGTGATCCTCCTCGAGAACCTTATTTAGAAATCTCGCGTCAATACACACGCGAACGCCTTCAGATTTTTTCTCGACAATACGAAGTGGATTGCAATGAGGACTTATTGCTCTTTCCCATCCCCCGAATTCTATTATTTTTTCTATTTCAAGACTAACGGCATCTTCATATTGTATCAGTAGCTAATATGTTCTTCTAACTAATGGATTCTTTGTTTCAATTTTAATTCATGAACATAAACATTTGTGCAACCCGGTATATCAGAAAAAGCATTTCTGTTATCGCAGACTACTTTAATGAGCTTTTGTTGTTTAGCTTGATTGAAATTTCTTCATTTTGTAATAACTTCTATTGCCTTTTTCTTTAGATAATCATTAGAGTGATTTGACCTACTTTAATGATCATCGATAACGATGTTTTGGTTATTCAAGCTGAATTCATTGGATGCTTTAAAAATGTTCATTTCTTTATCAACATTTCGGATTTTTTCAGAATTGAAATCTTCAAAGATCCCTGAATCCACTTGAATCACATTGATTTTATTTGGATCATAACATACTATGTCTTGCTTATCAAAATGATGAATTAACTGCCCATTTATCCCAATTGTCGTCATAACTAAGGCCTGATACAAGTATGAATCTAGTTATAATTTTGTTTGCTATTTTCAGATCACATTGTATTTTCATTTTATTTTCGAGGGGTAAACCACTCTAAAATCAGCGAGATAACTTCCAGTGTTCTATGGAAGTTGTACTCTGATTTTTTCATATCGGTGACGCTAAAGTAACTAAAGTAAGGAATGTGTCTTATGAGCCTGTTAGAATAACATCAGCGCAAGAGGCGATCGTTATTTGTAACGTTGGAGTTACTCTATCTTCCTTGTAAGCTAACGGTAAGCTCGTTTTCGCTAGCGGCGCTAGAAGTGCCCAGTTCGATAGCTTCTCGGATGATTTTTTCCTTACAAGCTAAGAACCGTTCCTTGCAGGTTTGTTGATACCTCAATTTTGACGCTAAGGGAGCGTTCACATATAATCTAACGTTTTTTTTTCTCCTTCCCCCCCCCCCCCCCCTATATGGCGCAGACAGTAACATTTCCTTCGGGCCCCTCACCCCTAACCGCAGTTACGTAACATTTTTTGTATTATGTTTAGAAACATAATAGACGTCTTCTAAATAAAAAAGGGGTTTTCAAGATGAGGGCTGTATAGAATTAAATGAAACAATATATTTATGGAACATTGAAGGCTTTTTAAATATTTTTTTTTAGTCACACAAATTTGGAATTACATACAAGAAAAGAAGTACTATCAGTTTGTTTCTAAGTTTATATGAATGTAATAAATATAAATAGAATAACATATAAAATAAATATAATAATATTTAAATATAATTTGTTTATTCACTTGAAACCTTTCAAAATTGTTTCAAACCTTCTAAAGTTTTGGTTTGAAATCTTTAAAAAAATCTACGTTTTTGAAAATCTTTTACAGTTTGAAACGCTTTTTCAATCTCTTAAAATCTTCTAAATATTTCTTGAATATACTCGATTTTTTTGAATTTTCAATCACACCAAATTGAAACATTTTTCTTTATAATCTTCTACTCTTTTGCGAAATTTAAGAAAATCTTTTGAAATCAAAATAATTTACCTTTTTGGTTGAAAGTTCATGTATTTTGTGGAAAATTAATCTCTTTTTGGCAAAAAAAATTAATCTTTCAGGTTCAAACTTAATTTCTTTGGCTTGAAATTTGATTTTTTATTGAAGATTAATTTTTTTAACTGAAAACTTAACTATTGAATGTTTGGTTGAGCATCAATCTTCTTCAGTTGAAAATTCATCTATTCGTTCGAAAATTTCTGTATTTTGTTGAAATTTTGTGTTTCGTGGTAGGATGTTAATCTTCTTGGTGACTAATTCACTTTTTGCTTAAAAATTCAACTATTAGGTAAAAAATTCCATTGAAAAATGAAATTATTGGTTGAAAATTCATGTATTTTGCTGAAAGTTATTCTGTTTTGGTAGAAAATTAATTTTTTTAGTTGAAAATTCATTTATTTCGTTACAAATTAGTTTTTTAATTGAAAATCACGCTTGTAATAAAAAATTTAACTAAAGTTTTTGTCGAAATTTTTCTTATAGGCATTTAACCTTTTTATTAAGAATTCAACTTTTTTAGTTGAAAATTCATCTATTTTGTTAAAAAAATTGTCCTTTGTTGGTAGCAAATTGACCTTTTTGGTGGAAAGTTCATGTATTTGATTAAAAATTATTCTTTTCTGGTAGAACATTTATCTTCTGGGTTGAAAATTCAACTATTTGATTACATATTTATTTTTTTGATTGTAGATGTATCATTTTAGTTAAAAGTTCTTTTTTTTTGTTAAAAATTTAATACATTTTTTGAAAAAAAAAAAAATTTTCACTAAAAATGTAGCTATTCCATTTTTGTTATAAAATATATCTTTTTCAGTTGAAAATTCACTCCTTTTATTAAAAAGTTGTTTTTTTCAGTAAAAAATTTAATTATTTTGATAGAAAATGCATATTTTTGTGTTGTAAATTCAACTCTTTTTTTTTCGTTCGTCTTTATGACTTTAGAACTCAACATGTTTGATACGATTTTTTTTCTTTGTTGATTAAACAATCTTTCTTGGTTAAAAATTCCACTCTTATGTCGAAAATTCGTATTTTTCGGTTTAGCAGTTTTTTCATTGAAAATGTAAATATTTTTTGGTGGAAATATCAGCTATTGCACTTTGGTTTAATAAATCATTTTTGTTATCAAAGATTCATCAGTTTGTTTCAAAATTTAACTATTTTGTTGAAAATTCCCTTTTCATTGATTGAAAATTAATGATTTCAACTGAAAATGTTATATTAAAATTTTACATGAATAAATCTTAAACTTTTGTCAGTTCTTCTTTAGAGAAAGATTGAAAATGTTACGTACTCGAGTTAACAATATCGAATCTTTTTTTATTACGTATGCCCATGTTATACACAAACGGTTTATACACTGGCCTGAAGTGTTCCGAGCTTAGCCGACATTGAATTAATCTAATAATTTAATAATTTTCCTTATTCGACGCTTATCCCATCGTTATTTCTGTTAGCGGCGCGTTGCGTATGGCTACATTTGTGATTTTTTCCATAGCCGTTGATTTTGAACGATGTTATTCGTATGCGAATAATTTCATTTTATGCAATAAGAAGCTTATGTTATACGTAACAAAAAAATTGTATCGACAGTTACACTGCGTTAAGTAGAATAAAACTATGCTTATTTGAACACTGTCTACAGATTTTTTATTTTAATAAATCATGATTCTAGAGTGGTCTACCCCTCGTTTGTTTTATACGTTTTAGTTCCCACTGCCATTTTTAAAGACACATTAGTCACAGGTAATAAGCTTAATGAATTTCTACCTTTTATTTTCTGGTAACTTTCTATCGATATACATGTCACGTCGCTAACCGCATCAAATAAACATGTCATAAACTCATCGTTAATCTTACCGGTCGCTTTTGTACATTGACGCTGTGAAGAGGTCTTGTTTTGATTTTCCACCTTATCAGGAATGTCAAACGCGAGGTCGTCAATAATTGTATTTACGTGTCGACTCGAAATGAGACCCTGTTTTATCAAGTCGAACTCTCGTTTAAACCCATATTCTCGCAAATATCGAAATTCGATTCGTCTCTATTCTGATATTTCCGATCATGCTCATTTTTTTCAAATTCATTAATTTCATTTTCGTGTTCGTCATTCTGTTTCTCTAATTCAGTCATATTCATTCCCTTATCTGCCTTTTGCTTCTTATCGCGATTATATTTTGAATCTGTGTAGCCAGGTCGGTTTCTGTCTTGCAAAAATGGTTTGTCTTTAAAATTTTTACTTGGATTTCGCCAGCTTTGCTCGTCACGTTGTCCGTTCGAATTAGATTGTCTCCAATTTTGTTGGTCGTCCCTAATGTCATATCTCTTCCAGCTATGGTCATTAGGAAATTGGAAACCCCTATCTTGTTTTTGCATTAATTCTTTTCTTTCTTCGCGTTGATTCTCTATTTCCTCAAAGTGCATTAATGCTTGAGCCATTTTTCTCAAGTCATTCAAATCGACCCCCATTAACGCAATTTGCATTTGATCCGGATCTTGCCTAGTTATGCCATAATTTATTTCATAATCAGTCCAAGGTGGAACGAATCTGTTTGCGTCTGCCCTTTTTTTTATAAAAATATTCAGGGAGACTTCCATCCTTTCTAGTATAGCGGCGAGATCGCCATTGCTCTCTGGATCTGATTTAAATTTCTATAGAATAAAATTCTTCCAGAAATTCTTTTTTGAAATCTGCGTAAGGTTCGAATTTACCTCTGAATGCTTTAAACCAGATTTTCGCTCGACCTTGGAGAGCTTATTCAATCACCATTTCCTGCATTTCCGGTGTAGCTTTTCTTAATCTAAAATACCTATCGAAATCATCTAAAAAATCTGTAGGATTTTGTAAACACTTATCTTTAAAGGAAGGAATTTTCACTTCAATAGGAGCAAATCGAGTTCGCGATTCATTATTTGCTAACTGTCTCACCTGAGAACGCAACGCTTCCACTTCAAGTTGAAGCATGTCAATTTCAAGATTACCATCCGATCTAACGTCATTTTCACTACTTCCTCTACGTCTCAAAGGCCCCAGTGGCATACTCTGACTCATTCTATTTTCCATTCTGTTCATTTACAATGATTATTTTCACTCTCAAAGTCTCATCTTTACCTTATCGAATCTTACTTAAATCTGTCTTAATTAAAAAATGTAAGGTTCGATTTCAAAACAAAAAAAGAACATTTTTGCCCATTGGACGCCAATATGTAACACTCGCTTCTTAGAAATTAAAGATCTTATTAAAATATCCATCATAATATTAATTAGTGGGATAACTTAGGTTTCAAGGCATCAAAATGTGATATTAATTTTAATGATAAATGAGGAGACATGTATCACAATATCTCAATCATACCCCATTAAACTTTAACTCGCAGCTCAAAGCTCCCTCGTTTGACAATCGTTGACTTAACAACGCTACATAAATACCCCGGAAAATCGGTTGATGTTGCATGTAGCTTCACAGGTGCGTTTATGACTCCGCCGGAGATAACGAGCATTAATTTTCAAAGGAAATTAACAAAAGGAACATGTCATAGGAACTGCCCACATGAATAATTCAACTTCGTCTAGACATCAAGATCGGCCGCTCGGGATTCTGAATCGGTCCAAAATGGGAACCTCAACTCCCGATATTCGATCCGCGTTTCAGGCCGCAGCCCATCACATAAGATCTGCTAACGATTCGGCAGTTCAAACGCCTCTAAAATCAGAATTCGCTACTCGCATTGCGAGTCGGTGACTCGAACCCCCCACTACTGTGAGGAATATTTAATTAATTAATTTGAGTGCCACACAAGCTCGATTAGGAGAAGCATCTGCTACATTCTTTAAAACGGGTATTGATTAAATAATATAATATTACATTAAATATGAAAGACCTCAGTCTAAAATGCTTTTTTGTTAATATTGCAGACGTTGTAGGTCTTTTTTTGAATAACTTTCTATAACTAACCACAATAATCACTGATTAATTTGTTTAAAACCAATTTTAACCTTTTAAATTAATGAAAATATTAACATTATATATTTCTTACGCGGACTAGTGAATGCTTAAGCAGCTCAATCTCAATTAAAACAAGCACTTATTAAATTTATTGCACTACGAGCTTTTACGAATATCTCTCTTAATTCGATTACCAGTTTTTCGCAACCAATCAGAGAGAGAGAGAGAGGGAGGGAGGGAGTCTTTGGAATTTTTTTATTCTTTAAAAATAAAATCTTTTTTGAAATCTTTTAAATCTGATGTGCACGCCTATTTCCAATTTTCGAAATCCCTGCAATCTTTATGAAATGTTCGAAATCATTGGAAAATTTGTGTGAAATCTTTGTCAAGTCTTTTGAAATATTTGTGAAATATTTTTAATTCGTTGAATGAAATATGTTATTGTAATCAACATTTTATAAGGAATATGTACTTACGAATTTCTCTAGAGCAAGGTTATTTGTTTCAATTAGGACATCGGAATCGTTCAGTTCGGCAGGTGTTTTTAAAGGCTCCTTGGGCAACGTCTCATAATTACTGGATTGAGAATCGGATGTTCTCATATGAACGCCCCTTCCGTCAAGCTAATAACATGATTTAGTTTATTATGCACGATGATTAACGTATCCTTCACTTTATCTAGCGTATGAGATAGAAGTACGAAACATACTTTCCAAAGTAAATATCAATGTATTGAATTAAACAAATTACTTAAGGACCTACTTATAAGAATATTATCAAAATAATGTCTCTTCTACAACCACAGAATTTGGGAAACCAAATGAGTGGCCAATGAGAACAAATAAAGAACAAAATTAAAATTAATAAAACCAGTGGCTAATGACCATTGCAGTTAATGCGACTTTGAGCCTTCATTTGATAGAAAAAATTGCCTCACGTAATGTATACTTACTACATACACAATCTTCCCGACATTTATTGATCGTATTTCCTCTTTCTGTAATATAACAAAGAATAAAGTGTAGTCCAAGAATATTTTCAATGATCTGCAATATTTAATATTTAAGTCATTCCGCAATGATTCAGAAACGAAAAATTAAATTAAGGGCTGGGAGGGGGGGGGGGGGGGGGGGGTCTGGAGCGTAAAAAAACACTTTTTTTGTGGATTTTTTCAGAAATATGATTAAGGTGAATTTAGTCAGATAATTTGTATATTATAAAGCATCATTTGAAAAACATTCAGTTAATTTTTTATGAGCAAATAGTAAGAAATAAGCCAATCACGAGCATGCCCGGAAACGCCTTTTCAAAAAGATGATTTTCGGTGCCCAATGTATCTCACCGTAAAATTAACTGATTCAAAAAAGTAAAAATATTTAGTTGAAACACATGTTTTCCCTCCCTCCAACGATTTGTATGAGTTTTTTTTTCATTTTTACATTCTTGGTGGTCACTTTAAGCAAAATGGCGATATTTTACGAAAAATTCGGCCATTTTGTAGCTGTAATTTTTTTTGTTTTTAGAAAAAAAATGCAAAAGATCGTTGGGGGGATCTATTTTATATTAAAAAAGTTTGTGCCAGATTTGAAAAGAATCGGTGCAGTAGTTTTTGAATGGCAGTTGGCACGGACTTTTAAAAAAGTAGTTTCGAGAAAAATGCGTTTAAAGCTTTAAACGATCGTCTCTTGAAACTTTCGATGTTCTCGGCATTTCAATCAAAATTTACAGAGAAGACTAGAGAATATTATTACAAAATCACTGCTCTGCTTCTGCTCGACTGAACGAATAACAAAAAAGGGAGCAAAACGACCGCTGAGCGGTCCGTATACTGCACGCCTCTTCTCCGAATATGCACGCTTCTTCTCTGAACTGCGTCGTAGGTGCGGGGACTTAAACGTCTATATCATCGAGAGTTTAGCTCCGAATGAATTGAAATTTTGACACAACACCAATTATTTTCTCCATCAATGCTGGCGTTTTCACTCTTTCCGGAGAAGGATCACCGCCTTGAACAGAACAGAAAATAAACAAATTTGGGGATACTCTTTGGAATAAATTAATATCACTAGTTTACAGCCATTTTGCCCACCATATCTTCCTATGATTTTCCCATGTACTTTGGCCCACTAAACACGAAAATCACACTCAAACTTTTTTTCATGGAAGTGTTTGTGAGATATCAATGTTCAATTTTTTTTCAATTTTCAGAGTTGTTCCGACGTTTTTGAGTATATGTCGAGTTTTAATTGACCGATTTCCCTACACGAGTCAGTAGCTCATATGCTAGCGATTTTAATGGGTTGGCTAATATTTGCGATTTCTGGTCTCCCCAGGACGATACGTGAATTTGGGACCTCGATTTTTGCCGAAAAATACAACTTTTTCAACTTATTAAAATCGCTAGCATCTGAACTACTGAGCCGATCTGAAAACTTTTTAATAGAAAATTGTGCAGGATTTAACTGCCTTCAATTGCAGTGCTCGTTTAGGGAAATCGGTCAAGTATAACTCGAGATATATTCAAAAACGTCGGAACAACTCTGAAAATTGAAAAAATCGAATATTCATGTCTGGAAAACGGTTCCCTAAAAAAATGTCGAGGATCCAATTTGAAAATCTTTTACTTTGACTACTTGAGTTAGAATTACTTATTGAAGGGCAACACCGCATAAGGGTGTAAGTGCCAAAACCCGAATTTTACAGGAGAAACAAAAAACTGTAGATCTTTCACGCAATTAATTAAAGAAAAGAAGTGCGAAAACAGTTCGAGGTACTGTTAGGCTTTATCGATGCATTGAACTAACATCCTGAAAGAAGCACCCATCTCCGAGAAAACCTTTGTCAAAGGAACGGCGTGTCCCCAAAAAATCTGATTTTTATACATAAAGAGTTGCATAACTTTTTCATTTTGAAATTTAAAAAAAGAAGAAAGTACCATTGAGCTATTGGTTATCTCTATTGAATCGCGAAAAGAGAGCTCCCAAAAAAAACAACCATGTGCGAGAGAACCCTTGTAAAATAGCGGCGCATCCTAAAAAATCAAATTTTGACACCTAAAAAGTTACGTAACTGTTTTATTTTTGAATTTAGAGAAAAAAACAGGGAGCACTTTCGAGCTATTACTTAACTCTATCAAATCGCAAAATAAACATCCTAAAAGAAGCAGTCACATCCGAGAAAACCCCTTATCAATGGTGCGGTGCGTCCCCAAAAACGAAAATGTGGACACACAAAGAGTTGCATAACTTTTTATTTTTTGAAGAACTTAAAAAACAAAAAAGTACTTTTGAGCTATTACTTAGCTGTATTGAATTGTGAAAAGAACAGGCAAAAATATTAAATTACTTTATAAACAAAAATATCAAACATGGATTTTGACCCACTCCTAAATCTAACCGGACCATAATCTTTTCCAAAAATATGAGTTAGGTTAAGAACATTATTTTAGGCCAATAAAACGCATTTCCGAAATTTGGCACTTACGCCCTCATGCGCTGTTGCCCTTCAATTCATAAAACCCTGTACAACTTATCAATCTTCATTCTGAAGTAATTAAATTCGGCACATTCGACACATCATTTGAAAATGAACGATTAAAAATTAAGACTTAAAAATGAAAATTTCTTAATAAAAACTTTCATTATAAGGTAAATTAAATTTTAATTCCTTTAAAAGTGTAAAATTTGATGATTAGACGTTCCAAGCAATTTTTTATTTTAAAATGTTACAAATCGAAATTTTCAACTTAGGATGGACGTAAACTTAATTTTCAAACTGTTTGAAATATGTACTACATTGTAAATACCTTTATAACTATCATACCGGAGTCCGCTTCTGAAATTGTCGCCGTTGCTCGCAGTACACCCAGATATCTCGCGCTTCTTCACATCGGCCGATGTAGCATAATTTCCGCTTCTAGACTCGTTATGATTTTGGGTGGTTTCTTCGGATGCCTCATGCCACTTTGCCTCGCTAGGTCCAGTGTGTGCCCTGCTTCTTGACTCGTCACGATTGCTGGTTTTCGACTGGGATACCTTGCGCTTCTTTTCAGTTCCAAATCCAGTAGGCCTGCTGCTTCTGGACTCGTGATTTTCGGTGGTCCCCCCGGATGCCTTGTGCCACTTTGCCTTGCCAGTTCCATTGTACCTTCTGTTTCTCGTTTCGTCACTCTTGCTGGTTTTCGCCTGGGATACCTTGTCCTCCTTTTCATTTCCAGATCTAGTAGGCCTAATGCTTCTATACTGGTGCTTTTTGGAAGTCCCCCCAGATGGCTCGTGCCTCTTTGGTTCCCCAGATCCAGCATGTCATAATGAATGTACCTGTAAGCGATACCAACTGCCAAGCGTGCAAGCAAGAGCCAGAAACACTTGGACATGTTCTCAGTGGATGCTCTAAATATGCACGCTACGGGTACATAGAGAGACACAATGCGGCTCTAAAAGTGTTCTATTACCATCTTAGGCACTTCTACGGTGTTGATCTATTGCCCGTCTTGCCATACGCCCAGGGGGGACTCGAGTCCGTTGTGGAGAATGATTAGTGTAAGATCTACTGGAATTTCTAATTCTCCACCATTCAACGTATCAGTGCTACAAAGCCTGATATTGTCCTCCAAGATTTGAAGAAGATCATTTACGTGATTGAATTCTCGGCACCAGCCGATGGCAATATCACGGCAGAGGAGGAAGAAAACTGGGCGAAATATCAAGCACTTTTTTTCGAGCTGAGCAGGCTGTACCAAGGCTACAAAGTCCATCTTGTAGTTCTCACAATCGGCTGTCTTGGAGGTATGAAAGCTTCATTTCTCAGTCAACTACACAAGATTCCGGCTTGCCAGCGTCTGGCTCATTCCATCCCGAACCAGATGCAAAAGGCTGTTCTTCTTGGATCACTTCATCTGGTCCGTCAACACAGTTCTTCATAATATTCTACAAAGATTGATAGCTCTAAAAAAGTATCCAGAGGTGAAACCTTCATCTCCAACTGTCCCGCCTGCCGCGTAAGGTCATCCGCGGCTAGAGACCTGACTCCAAGGAACAGTGTTGCCCGATGTTATCTTGCGTAAATTTCCCGGTCTTGCTCACCTTCTAGGGCAGAAGGAGCAGAAGGGGATGACGTACACGTTCCAGTTGCGTCGCGGTTGGTTGCGTTAAGAACCCATGATCGTAGCTTCCGGAGCCTACAACTTCTCATATATTAAGGAAGCATCTAAAAAAGCATCCAGAGGCGACTGTTGTCACCTCCAAAAATTAATTCAAAATGGTTGATATTGGTGTTCAATCAATGAATAAACATTCGTGAAACATAACCTAATATTTTATCATACATTAATGAATTGTTATTAACTATTTTGTCGTTGTAAACAATGGTAGGTGATTTTTGAGTGGTTTTGGATATTTATTAAGCGATTTTCGTTTTCAATCCAATTTAAAGTAACTTAAAAACATACGAAGACAAAACGGAATATAGATTTCTTATGGTTATAAACCAGTTTTATAAACAAATGCGCATTCTGAACAATTTTTGAGTGTTTGTGGTACTTTTTTTTTAATTTGCTCTCTCAGACCTGGCAGTGAGGTTTCAATAAACTATATTATCATTTAATAACAATTTTTCTGATTGTCATAAACAAATTTTATTAACAAATGCACAGTTCGAGCAATTTTTAAATCTTTCAGTTACTTTTTTTTCTAACCGTACTTCGTTAGTCTTGTTAGTGATACTTTTCTTGATGATATTGTCATTTCATGACAAATGTGATTGTTAGAAACAAATTGTATAAATAAATGCGCAGTTTCAGCAATTTTTTAGTGTTTGAGGTACTTTTTTCATAAACTTTCTTTGTTGGGCTTACCAATATTACATTAATACAGTTTGGTGTTATTATAGGATAAATATCAGAAGGATCTTAGTTTTCTTCTACTAATAGTTCCTGAGCTTCTGGGTCTAGTTTCGATCCTGATTTTGTTGCGAGATTTCTTTCACTAGCTATGACTGGATCAGATGAGATATACAATTTGTGAGTCAAGTCTTTGTTATTGACAACTCGATTGAATTTTCTGGTATGAAATGCTCTGATGCGACGAACCCATCATGCAACAGGATCGTATGCAATGACGAAGGCATGTAAAACCATTTGTAATGTTTAACATACAGTTTGGCAGTCTCTAAACAATACAAGTCAAACTTACCTGGATGGACATCCTTTCCATAATTTAAAACCTGAAGTATGATACTGAAATTCTTTATAAGCTGCAGATTCATGCCTGTGATTTTTGCTGTCAGCTCTGGATCTTGAAAGATTCTGCGCGAAGTGTTTCCATCATTGTATGTGCCAATGCTTTGCTCTGGACGATCAACAATTAACCCCATTTTTTCTCTAAACTTTTCTTGAATAGCCTTCTTTCTTTCAGCCATCATCTTTTTCACTTTATCCTGTAGAGTCGTCCAGCTTTTCTTGAAATTTCACGATAGGCTATATGCAGAAGACACTCCATAAAGCGTATACGTGCGTGGAGTGGAGAAATTCAAAATTCGTAATTTTCTGGCTGCACAGGTTTTTTCTGAACGTTTTTTACACCGTTCATTTCTGAAGGATTTGCTTTACATATAAAGCAGGATGCAGCTGATGGTGATTCGAGCGGAAATTGAACATCTAAGCATGAGGGTACGATAGATACCATAAAGATGCTTTCATCGGATATGCCGTCTTCATCGAATTGTTGTTTATATTGACTCTGACTAGAGGCTCCATCACAACCCCATTTGGTTATCATCCTTAAATGAACTACATTTCTAGGGGTTATAATAGAATTAGTCAAAGACATAATTTCAGGAATTTGAAGCAAACGTGATTCCGTATGATTCAACAGAGCTCGTAAATCAAATTTAACCCGTTTTTCCGTAACATGTATGGCTGATTCTGGAGGACAGCATTCTTTTTGCTTTATATATTTCTTTGTACGGTTTCAATATTTCCACATTCTTTGTCTTCATTTGCAGACGAATACACTCTAACTGATGCTTGGAAAGTTTAGCATCTTCTATTAGAGCTAAACATTCATTAGCAGTAAATGGAATAAGTTCTCCACCTTCCGCTTCCAGCAGATACTTATTTAGCTCATCAGAATCAGCGCACAGAAGTTCAGGGATTTTTTTTACAATGAAGTCTTCCATAAACATTTAAAGTTTGTCAGAAATGCGACTTGAATGTTTGTTTCTGAGAAGGTTTCTCGAATGGACACAATCTTCCTCCTCTTAGTCGTAATCGAACAATCTTCAAAATGATTTTTCGAATGTCTGCCACATTTTTGGTGCTTAAAATTTACCATAAAGGGGGAATGCAACCAATATTTAATGTTTGCTTTCATACCCCCCTTCTTTATAATAAGAGGCGCTTCTTTTCTCTTTATAAGCGGGAATGAAGTGTCGAAGAAGCTTTTCTTCAACTAATTCAACCTCATAGTCCTTTAATTTAAATTTCTCTTTGATAAAATTTGTTAAAGGTCCAATACTGATCCCCTCGCCTGACTGTATATTACCTATCAATATATCCGACAGGATTTTGTTTTTGACTTCAACGTCACCCATTTTAGGAGTTAACCAAAACAATACTCACTAACGAAAAAATATAATACAGAACTAAAACAAAACCTAAAAACTAATTGAAACAGAAAACACAAAAATGGAAGAATTCAATGAAAGTATGTCGCGCGAACTCGTGGTCGCTCGGGCATCTCGCCGACCCGCAACTTTGAAAATTCATTTAAAAAACTACGTTCCAATGGGAAAAACTCCGGAAGTACTTTCGTTTATTGTCGATTCTCTTTCGATTAAAAGTGGTCTCTTTAAAATTTGAATTTCGCAGAGGAGGCCTTCCCCTTGTTAGATGCTTCCTTAATATATGAGAAGTTGTAGGCTCCGGAAGCTACGATCATGGTTCCTTAAAGCAACCAATCCCGAAGAAACTGGAACCTGTACGTCGTCCGCTTTTGCTCCTTCTGTCCAAGAAGGTAAGCAAGAGCGGGATATTTACGCGTGATAACATCGAGCAACACTGTTCCTTGGAGTCAGGTCTCTAGCCGCGGATGACCTTACTCGGCAGACGTCCCATTTTAGGAGTTAACCAAAACAATACTTACTAACGAAAAAATACAGTACAGAACTAAAACAAAATCTAAAAACTAATTGAAACAGAAAACACAAAAATGGAAGAATTCAATGAACCACAGACAAAAATAACAAGAATATTTCTCAAAACAGCACAGTTAAAAGCCTATTAACACGAGCTGCTGAAATCGGCTACATAAAGAATAAAGAAAAGCAGGTGATAACCGACCCAGCTGAAAATTCCTGCACAGGAACCTGTGCAGGAACCTGACAGGTTCCTCTGGAGGTTCCTTTACAGGTTCCTGTACAGGACCATACGTAGGTTCCTGTTACACCGGTTCATGCCGCGAAACCTGCGAGGGAACTTGCGCACGTTCCTGTACAGGAACCTAAGTATTTAAGTACCTGTACAGGTTCCTGTATTATCGTGGATGTTGTTGCGAGAAATTCTTTAGGGAGGATCCTGTACAGGTTCCTATACAAGTGGGACACATTTGCAAAAAGTATCTATGAAGGATCCTGTACAGGTGGGACTGTGTGTGTGTGTGTGTGTGTGTGTGTGTGTGTGTGTATATATATATATATATATATATATATATCATTTATATAATTATATATAATTTTTTTCGGTTTCGATTCCTTTGGAATAGAACCGAAGGGTCTATGACAAAGCCACCGAACGGTTTCTGCTCAATTGGGTAACAATAATTGATAAGCAGTCGCGGATAATTGTCCAGAGATGGTCCCGAAGGAATAACCCCTAAGCGGAGGCGTAATAACCGTGCCGAAAGCTGAATGGCACCTGGGTAAGGTGTCTTTAACGGTGACTCTGGGATACCAGGCGACCTCTCAGAGTACCAGCCTTATCCTTGCACGCGGGGCTCTATAAGGATGGACGAACCCTTTCCCTAGCTGCTCGTGGGAATAACAATGACAACACCAAACATAGTTGTAGTAAGTGCGGTTCAAAACAATCGAACGCGGAGGGCTCCCGACAATGGGTCGGACAACAATGCCGACTACCCTAGAGTTGGGGGAGCCAATCAAGACGGAGTCAATGGGATGGACCGGCGGAATCTCGATACTTTTGGGAGGACGGATCGACTCAATGTAGACCTGCTAGAGTGCTACGATAGCAGTATGGCCCCCGAGCGAGAAGTTTACATGGCACGACTGCAGGTTCTGTGGTGCGAGAAACACCCAGAGCTCTCGCACTTTTCGCGTCAGCGTCTGCGAAACCATGCCGAACAACTGCGAAAAAGGGGCTATGTAAGCGGAGCGCCTACTCTACCGCAGCCAGAACAAGCCGGCAACACAGAAAGAGTGGTGACACTGAGACCAACCGTGAACAGGCATCCCATAGACGAAGAACGATGCTTCAGGACTCGGAGAAACATCAACATGCAGGTTTCTCCCAAACCCAAAGATCTGACTGAACTGGATGATGAGCTTCGATCATAAGACCAAAAGACGAATACATCAACTCAGCACAAAGATAGGCTGGGCAAGATAGTACGCGTCCCGCATTCAGTGTGTAATTGACTACATAACATCTGGCAGGACTTTCACTGCCAAGGTTGGAAAGTTCGCGCGCGAACTACGGATCCGTCATCACTCAATCAACAAGTTAAAGCTACTGACCATCAGGCAGCATATTGTTGACAGAATACGAGTACTATCTAACACTAAGAGAAGTCTAGAGCGGAGGGAGAGGTGGGTCAGAGAAAATCAACAGTTTTTGTCTGACCCATCTCGACTCTTCGAAGACCCTTCAGTTACTGTCGACCATCTGCCCAAGCCAGAGAAGGTCGAAGCATTTTGGAGAGAAGTCTACGAGGTCCAACATTCACTTGAAGAAGACTCAAAGAACATAAATAGCTTCAAGGAGCTGTGCAATGCCCTCATAACAGCTGAGGAGGAATGCCCACCAATGTTACCGAGGAGGCGAAATGCGCCACGGTTAATTTGAAGAAAGGAAAACTTAATGGCATCCCCGAAGACCCTGAGCTCGTCGACAGAAGCGCTATACGACACCTTAGCGCTGGAGAGACCTATACATACCTGGGCGTGCCACAGAGCCGCATTCAGAACATGACATCTATAAAGGATACCCTCCGAAGCAGATGCAAACGTCTCATCTGGCAGATTTGGTCTTCCGAACTGTCGGCTAAGAACAAAGTATCTGCAACGAACCTGCTTGCCGTCCCGGTCGTACTCTATTAATTTGGAGTGGTTCCATGGACAAAGGACGAGCACAGATCCCTTGATATCCGGACGCGAAAGGTTTTGCACATGAACAAAAGCATGCACCTCAAGTCTTCTGTTCCGCAACTTTACATCTCACGCCGCCTAGGTGGTCGCGGAATACTGAATCTTGAATGTCTTCACAACAGGATTATTCTGGGTACAGCACATATAGTTGCAAATGGACAAGACTTAAATTGTCAGGAAACATGAAGAAGCGGGCAAAGGGGCGTTTCTGTACAAAGCAGCGGAGGAGGCTGCTGAGACACTCGGCCTTGACTTAAATACCAGGGGTGAGCAAAATGCATCAAATCTTATCCATCTTGAATACTCACTTCTGAAGGCCCGGATTAAGAAAGCACAGGAGAAAAATTTCCGCGAAGAGATCCTCGACAAGAAGATACACGGCATCTTCTACAGATATGTGGAGGATCAGTCGATGTCGTATGAGCTAACGTATGCTTTCCTTAAATCATCCGGATTGAAGTTGGGCACGGAGGGTTTCATTTTGGCATGTTAAGACGGTGTCATTTCCACTCTAGCATACCGTCGCCACATTTTGAGCCAAGATATTCCCGTTGATAACTGCAGAGCGTGTCATGCACACCCCGAGAATCTAGGACACATACTATCTAGTTTTTCAACTCATGCGGGAACGACCTACATACAAAAGCACAATGCGGCACTAAGAGTGCTTTATTTTCATCTCTGTCACTCTTACGGAATTGGCCCAAATACCGCTCCGCTAAACGCTCCTAGGGAAATAGAGTCAATTTTCGAAAATAAGAAGTGTCGTATATACTGGAACTTCATATTCGCGACAATTGTTTCTGTTGCGCACTCGAGGCTTGACATTGTTCTCCAGAAACGAACCATGTTCGTTATCGCATTTTCGGCAACAGCTGACAAAAACGTCACAGCCAAGGCAAAAGAAAAGAAAGAGACGTATAAGGATCTTATGAGGGAGTTGCGACGGTTATACCCCGAATATTCTGTTAAGCTAATCGTCTTAATCATCGGCGCTCTTGGACGTGCCGAAGTTTCACTGGTTCATAGCCTGAAAAGCATCACTGTGTTTCAACAAAATGCTGAGACACTTGCAAGGAAAATGCAGGAGGCGGTTGTCCTTGGGTCGCTCCGTTTCCTCAGGGTGCACGAGAGTTTTTCCGGATCATCGTATTTAATTCATCGCAGACTAACCACCTATCTCACGGTCGTGAGACGTGGTTACAGCTGAAATTTTACCGTGATTTCACTGGGAGGGGGTGCAATTTTTCAGATTACCACTCGCTCCCGGCGAAATCCTGCGGTTTTCCTTATGACAAACTCTTAACCATATATATATATATATATATATATATATATATATATATATATATATACACACATATATATGCGAGTGTCCCACCTGCTCAGGAACCTGTACAGGATCCGTCATACATACTTTTTGCAAATGTGTCCCACTTGCACAGAACCCTGTACAGGATCCTCCCTAGGGAATTTCTTGCAGCAACATCCGCCATAATACAGGAACCTGTACAGATATTTGAATACCCAGGTCCCTGTCCAGGAACGTGCGGAAGTTCCGTACGTTCCTGTATAAGAATTTTCAGCTGGGGAGGAATAGCAGTTTCAGTCTGAAGTTAGATATCAATCTTAATAAAAAACAGATTAATGTAATACCCACGGAATAGCCGATACCAGTCTGAAGTTAGCCGTCTACTTCGAGCAAAAACAAATAAGTGTAAATAACTGCGCATTCATTCATAAAATTTGTTATAACAATCACATTCGTCATGAAATGACAATATAATTGAGAAAAGTATCACTAGCAAGACAAACAAAGTACGTTACAAAAAAGTAACTCAATCTTATGAAAATTGCTCAAACTGTGCATTTGTTTATAAAATTTGTTTATAACAATCACAAAATTGTTATGAAATGACAATATAGTTTATTGAAACATCACTGCCAGGTCAAACAAAGCACATTTAAAAAAAAGTACCTCAAGCACTAAAAAAAATTGTTCCAACTGCGCATTTGTTAATAAAATTAGTTTAGAACCATACGAAATATATTCCGTTTTGTCTTCATATGTTTTTATGTTACTTTAAATTGGAATTAAAACGCAAATCGCTTAAGAAATATCCAAAACTACTCAAAAATCACCTACCATTGTTTATAACAATACAATTGTTAGTAACAATTTATTAATTTATAATAAACTATTAGGTTATGTTTTACGAATATTTATCAATTGATTGAACACTACTATCAATCATTTTGAATTATTTGCTTGTTATTATAGTAACAATTCTTAAATTTTGCGACTTTTCACCAACTTTGTGCATAAATAAAGTAAACAATAATTTTTTTAAGTCAGCCTCGAGGGATCTCTTAAGAATTTATTTACCTTTAATTTTCAAAAAAAAAAATCTTAAATCAGTTTAAAATTATAGTCGGAATCGTATTTTGCACACTTTCTCGTCATTATGCCCCACTGTGCGCTGTGTGTGGATAACGGCGGTAAAATACGAACTTAAAACTACACTATGCTCCGAATTTTGTACCTACATCAGCTAATATGTAACATATGTACTAATACTTATACATATATAACTCTTGGCAAAGCAGTTCCGTCGCTGAATGGGAAGCGGCAATCGGTCCATTGTGTGAAGTTTTCTATATTGAGTCATTACCAGACTCTGTGCGGAATGAAGAGGAATCATCAGAAGATCAAAGTAAACTTCAATCTTCCGAATTCACAAGAAGAAGAAGCACACGGGCAGAAAAATTAATGCGTCTTATTAAACGAAGGGAAAGCAACCGATGTAGTATGGGGAAAAAGAAATTAAATAACATCTCGGAAAACCTTGAAAATATGCCAAAAACTCAAAATAAGGACTTCTCAATAAAAAAATGTTCGGTAAGAATAAATGATTTAATTTGAACATAAAAACATTTTATTTGTAGTCTGTAAGTGCGGCTTTCTTTTTTACTTCCATTTTTGAGAGCATTGTCGGCCTTCTCCACTTTCCTTTATTTTTATTTTTTTTGACTCTTGCATTTTAACATAGATATTTTCTTATTCCCGGAAAACTATTTTCTGACTAAGACTTCTGTCGGAACGAAGCCCATTCCACGTTGCAGGAAACTTCACAGTGCCTTTTAATTTTCAACTTTGTTCTGAAAGGAATAGATCATTTACGTGCACTAGGATAACATCCACATTTGCAAATCATGTAATTTTCTTGCATCCTGCTCCAATAGCCTTAACATTTCTAAGTTCCAAAATTACATAAATTTTCATAGATGGGCGAAGTTTATGAAGTTATGCTATCGATTGATCCAGAAAGAAGACATAAATTGGGAAGAAGAGCTTCCATGTGTGAAGCTTACCTTGGTATAATACCAGGAATTACATCTGACAACATGAATATTCTAGTAGTAGGATTTATTTCAGACGGAGAAGCAATGAAAAACCAATGCATAAAAGAGGGTGATTATTTATGCAGCATCAACTCTCGAAATGTTACGCCTCAAAATCTAAATGCTATTCTTTCCAATATAAATGCGCCCATCAATGTAGGTACCTCAAAATATTACATGACACTTATTTTCATCAGTTGGTAGTGGATACTTACGTTATTTTTAAATACTTATTTATTATTATAGGTGTCTCTAGAATTTCAACGCGTCATGGCCAAGGATAGAATGCAAAAGATGCCTACAATAAATTCTCCAAAAGTAACCATTTTTTACATTAGAGTAAATACAGCTTTTTACATCATTACGTTAAAGAAAATTATTTCCTGATGAAAACTTATATAAACTTTCTTTGATGTCAATATATAGACTTTTATACTTGAAGCCGGGTTGATCAAAAGAAGTAAACATGCATCACGGAGAACAATCGAGTTTTAAAATATTGTGATCATTGTTAGAAATAGGTGACTCAATCTAAGAAAAGTAAAGGAATTTATTTTCACGTTGGCCCGTCTCACAAAGGATAATATGCAAATATGAAGAATGAGAATTAAATGGTTCAGACTCAACGGTTTTCGCTAGAGTAACGAAAGGTTCGACCGTCAGGGACTCAGTGTAAGAAAGCTTGTAGAGTCTGAGATAGAGTACAGCAACGAAAGGTTAGCCGCTCCAATACTCTTTGTTTGCTTGAAAGTAGAGTAGAGCAATGAAAGCTTGATGATTTAGGTACTTAATGAAAGATCGGGTTCTAAGGAAAGTAAGAAACACTAACAGAGATTCTTTTACGTCAAAAATTTGAGGCATGGGTTGTAGAATCATCGGTAGACATTCTATTACAGCAGCTCGAAACAAATAAAAAAATGTGCAAACAAAAAATTTTATATATAGTAACTGCACTTAATTTATTTTTGAAACTACGCAATTGCACGCACGGTCACTTACAAACATTATCGCACGCACAAATGCTATGAAAAATCGCACCCGTTGGGGATTCGAACCCTACCTAAACAACCTAAACCTAAACCGCACGCTCTAGCTAATTACGCCAATTTATAGCTTGGATTTTGTCGTCAAAATCTCAGGCAAGCTTTTTCGCTGAATAGCCAGGGCTAACGGAGGAATGTATTTTTATTTTACACAACTTATATGAATAGGGGGATTTGCAATGCGTAATTATAATATTTAAATTTCATTAATTTAAATTTTAGTGGTGAAATGTTTAATTTAAATATTTATTGAATTTGTGATTTCTGTTCAAATTGTAAAGCTCCGAAACTTAAAGGATTCATTACTTTCAGATGTATTATATAAGTAAAACATATTTAAATTTCAATACAATTTTAAAGAATAAAAAAAGAACCTAATTATTATAGTTATACTAATCTTATTTAGTAAAAATTTGGAACTAAAAACAAAAGCAGCTATTACAAATAATTTATTGGAACGTTTCATTTTTAAAAATTATTCCAGGTAAAAAATACTTGAACCTGAAATTAATATTATGACTTTAAAGTTGAACTTCAACATAAAGTCGGAGGCTAGCTGAAGCTAGGTCTTGAAAATGAAAAATTTTTAATAATAAAGCTTTAATAAAATTATGCTGGAAGCTAGTAATTATTTATACATTTTCATCAAATGTAAGAATGCACATTATATAATATAATCAATAGTATAATAGTATGATAAATTAGTATAATAAATTACAAACATAGGTAAGTGAAGTAAACCGTATATTTTTGTTAAATAATTTTTTTATTTTATTTCTGGAACATTCTTTGAAGGGTTGCAGTATACAGAATCAGATAACTAAAAAAATCGAAATTTTTCAGGAGAGCGAAATAACATTCTGTAAAATCGAAATCACCGTTTGAAGTTAAAAACAAAAGTTTACTTCCGAGTTGGTGTTTCTGAATTGAGGCCAAAAAAGTGTAATTAAAAAAATTCTTGAATTCCGATAAATAAAATGTGGAAGTTTACAATCTCAAAGTGACAGGAACCTCAAATTGAAACAGGCTCGGTCGATGATCACGATAAAAAGTGCACTTTATAGTTTAAACAAAAAATAAAAATTTGTTCCTGAGATATTAATATAAAAAAGTTTTGATAGAAAAAATTTATTCTGTTCTGGGAAAATAGAGATTCAATGTGGCGGTTATATAAGTGGCTTTTGGTGAAAAGTGAAGATTTAAAATTTTATCCTGGAATTTGATTACGATATTTTCGTGCGAACAACGTGACAAATAGCTTTATTTAAGAGCTTTTTCTTTGAAAAAAGTATATTGTTATTTTACTGTATTTAAAAACTTTTAGGTAGACGAATATGGTCACAAAGAAGTTTTAAAAAAGATAAGAGGTTAGGTATGTGAAAAATAGAAGACACCAGACATGTGTACAGCAGGGGGTGATTCCCATACAACTGTGCTGTGTCAGTTTTGTGAAGGATGGCAGAAAATGAAATACCGGCGCCACTAGCTCGACGCCCTACATTTGAATTAGAGCTGAGTAGAATTATGGGAGATTTAGTATTTTTCACCGGTTTTGTAATATTTTTGACGTTTAGACCTTACATACACTGCAAATGTCGGTTTTTGATTTTCAAGCATAGTAAAATGGTAAAATATAAAGATTACGTATTTAAGGTTTAAAACAAATAAACTGAATGTTCTGAAATGATAATATAGAAAATAGTTTTTCTAGTTTTAATGACTTGAATGATCCTAATAAATACAAATACAAAATATACAAGAAATGATAAAAATCATAATTTTTAATATTCAGTATATTGTATTGATCGTGAAACGGCTGAAAAGATTTTCAGTATTAAATCTATTAACTTTACTGTACATTAGGGTGGGCCGAATTTTTTTTTTTTTTCTCTTGAAAGGCCTAAGGTCCAAAAAGTTTCTACTAGATCCCAGTAAGTCACAGGCCAAATTACAGATTTAAAAAATATATATTCAACGGGAGCGCATCGACGATAAAGCCTAAAATGTGGAAAAATGTTAATTTTCAATTTTTCTATTCAAATATTTTTTATAATTGACAGGTCTAATCGTTTAAATTAGTAAAATATTCTCTACTAAAGTCATTTTTTACACATACAGTATGATATTTGATATATGATATGATATTTATCCCGAAAATGAGAGCGGGAGATGGTGCAAAGTGCATTTGCACTGCATTTTGTCACTTCAAGTTCATGTTTTTCTTGAAAAATCTTATTAATAGCTTTTTTCACATATCCCTAAATTAAAATATTATTTTCGTCCTATATAATCCTGTATCAAAGTCGTAACTTGTCTGATGATCGGATGCGTAACGAATTTCCTGAAGCTAACACGGTTGAGGCCATTTTCAATAAGCGATATCAAAATAGATTGGAAAACTTTAAATTATGAATTCGGATATATTAACATAAAAGTACCAACTACGAAGTCAAATATAACGGTCACAAAATTAGAAATTCTTACCTATTCAAGCGGAAATAATTCTAGGCAAAAGAAATACATTTTTTTAGGAAAAACATGAGCTCAAAGTGACAAAATGCACTTTGCACTATCTCCCGCTCTCATTTTCGGGATAAATATTGCACTTTTCTTGTTAATGCTGTACAGTATGTGTAAAAAATGACTTTGGTAGGAAGTATTTTACACATTTCAATGATTAGACCTGTCAAATATTTAATATATTTTAATAGAAAAAGTGAAAATTAACATTTTTTCACATTTTAGGCTTTATCGTCCATGCGCTCCCGTTCAATATATTTTTTTTAATCTGTAATTTGGCCTGTGAGTTACTGGTATCCAGTAGAAACTTTTTGGACCTGAGGCCTTAAAAAAAAAAAAAAAAAATTTGGCCCATCCTACTGTACATTCAGTCATTCATTTATTTAAAAATTGAATTAAAAGATGGAGATATAAATTTAATATGGAGTAAAGACAGTAGGAGGGTATATAGGAGTAATAAATGCCAGGTTAATTTATTTAAATAAATATACTTATTTAATTATTTACAAATATACTGCGATAAATGTATAGCAATTATTATGCAGACAGAACATAATAATTCATTATACACAATTGAGGAAAACTAAGTTTTACAAAATTTCGCGAGTTTCTTTTTCGCAAAATTATCCTTTTTTAATTTAGGTTTCTTGTACTATTCTGACTGCAAGAAAATCATTATTTTACAATCATATTTTACTTCAATACTTTTATTTATTAATAAATTAATGTTATTTTACATAAATGTCGAAAATCATTGATAATTTAAAACTGTCATTAATGTTACTTTTGCATTTTTCTTACAGATAGTTTAAAATATTTTTAAAATAAAAAAAAAACTATTTAAGCTATAATTTTACACACTATCATAATAATCTAAAAGTTTGGCAACAAGAAGAATATATTAAAATTTAAAAATCATTGTAGTCATGAAACCGTCAGAGCCATTCGATTATTCGGAGTTAAAACTTCCTTTTGAGTCGTACCCTGATCGACAGTTTGGTGCTATACATTGATTCCCCCCATTTTCATAACACATTTATCCGTAAATGAACAAAATAACGATAAAGTTATGACATTTCACGAGTTTTTATATGCAAAATAATAACAGATAACGGGCAGAAAGGGCGTCGCAGAGGTGGCGCCAATTTTTCACGACTCGCCGCTCTTCACAAAACTGACACGTGCCTCTAATGCAGAAGTGAAAATCGTGTCACCCTCCTGGTGTACAGAGAGTCAGCTATCTGGTTAAGAATTACCAATCTTTTTATTACCATAATAAAGATGAGATTTCGAACAAACCCGTTAACAACATGTACTTCATTTTTTAATAATTTTTAATGCAAAAAGCTCATTTTTGCCAAAACTATCGGTTATCTAGCTTTGTACTGCAACCCTTCATTTCAAAAACGTATAAACTAGATCTTACAAAAAAAAAAAACATATTGTCATAGTTGAATTTTGTGTTTTGTTTTTCATAAATTTCCAATGTTTTGTTTAAATCTCTATAACTTTTGACTTAATTGAGATATTCATCGTTTTATTTTCATTTTAATAGCGCTTATTATCTTCTTTTGTAATCCGAAAAAAATGGTGTAGTCGAGAATGGCACGAACTCGCGAACTGATGGCAGTAATGCAGTGCTACTGCGCTTGCGTGATATTGGTGGTAGCTTTCTGGTACTGAGTCTCAGAAGGCTCATAGACTCAACGTTATTGGCTAATAAGCGCGTCGAATATTTGACATAGCACGACGCAACTTACTTCGACTCTAATCTTAACAATACATAGTAATATATTTTGAATAGGATTTACTAAATAAGGTGTCTTTTACAAAATTGAAATGAATCAAAGTAAGATCTATATCAGATATTATTTTATCAGTCTATTAAAAACTCATTTATAGATATAGGAATGATGTCCCTGGCGGACCGGCCGAACGCAAACATTACGCTACAGCGTAACGGTAAAGTAATGCTAAAGTAATCCCTGGCGGACCGAACGAACGGAATGGATACGCTACAGCGTATCCTTATAGTATCCACATCGTATCCTCTCCGTATCATGCAAGAAAAACTCATTAAAAAAGAAAGATTAACATTTCACTTGTTGAAATTCGGATTCTACGTGAAATTTCGCGTTAAGAGGTCACGGAGTAATCGCAATAGTTTTTCTTGCAACATTAAAAACTTTTAATAAATGTAATACTTATCGATGACGTGCGCTGAAGGGGACTTCAAACGCATCGTCATTCAGTAGCAGTTCATAGGCTTTATCCGTCGACGATGCGTTTGAAGTCGCCTTCAGCCCACGTTATCGATAAGTATTATATTTTTTAAAAGTTTTTAATGTTGCAAGAAAAACTATTGCGATTACTACGTGACCTTTTAACGCAAAATTTCACGTAGAATCCGAATTTTAACAAGTGAAATGTTCATCTTCCTTTTTTAATGAGTTTTTCTTGCATGATACGGAGAGGATACGATGTGGATACTATAAGGATACGCTGTAGCGTATCCGCTCCGTTCGTTCGGTCCGCCAGGGATGGTAAAGTAATATGGCATTATAATTAATAAAGGAAACAAAATTAATATGTAAACTGTTGCAATTATAATAAAACGTTGAAATTTACGTTCAACGGTCATGCCGCAATTGCAACAAGTTGCTTTTGCAGCATTAAAAAATAAAAAAACATAGTGACCGTCATTGCAGTCGGGCCCCTGCATATTGGCAACCCGCTAACGTGGCTTTAAGTGGGTTGCCAGTCTGCAGGGACCCGACTTGAATGACAGCCACTTTGTTTTTTTATTTTTTAACGCTGAGAAAGCAACTTGTTGCAATTACGGCATGACCATTTAATGTAAATTTTAACGTTTTATTATAATTGCAACAATTTACATATTAATTTTGTTTCCTTTATTAATTATAATGCCATATTACTTTAGCATTACTTTACCATTACTTTACCGTTACGCTGTAGCGTAATGTTTGCGTTCGGCCGGTCCGCCAGGGGTGATCTAGTAATCACAATTAAACAGTCTAGAAAGGTTCCTGTACTCGAGCAATAGTCACTAGTACCATAATAATCTGTAATGTAATACAGCACTCTTCATACAAATTATTTCGCCATTCTTCTCCGTAATGTTGGGCATTATTTCTCAACTGATCCAAACAAAAAATTTATTTGACCTAAGCTTGGATAAAATGTAGTTATATGAGATGATAGTTTATGAGGAAAATAATCTGTCGTTAGGATATTATGTACTCTTACCTCAAAAAACGGAGGTTAGAGCAATGTTTTCCAAAGAATTCTTTGACCTTCATTTTTCAAGATAAAATATTTGTTTCTTAAAAAAATATGTATGATCAATCAAAAGGATTAATAGAAAGGTCATGGAACCCTCTATCGAAAATGTATTAAACAATGATTGCTTTATTATATATTAAAGGAGTTATAAATCTTGAAATCGATATTATGTTATAACCTGCCGAAACAGATGATAAAAAAAAAAAATTGATTAACATTTCGAACTCGAAAGTTCATTGCCTCACTACCCGATTCGGGTAGTGTTTCTAGGTGGATAAATACTACCAAAGTGGGTCCACCACACCCACGACGGGCCAACACCACGCAGTATTCCCCGAACGGTCACCCATCCAAGTACTAACCGCGCCCAACGCTGCTTAACTTCAGTGATCTTACGGGAACTGGTGTTTTCAGCGTGGTATTGCCGTTGGCACCGAAACAGATGATATCAGCACAAAATGAAAAATCCCCCCCCCCCCCCCCGCCCTTCCCGTAAATATTTGTTTTAATGACGAAATATTTTCCCCGCAAATTACCATCTAATAGGACTACACTTTATTACGAGGTAAGACCGAGGAGGGAGATTGGGATTTGGATTACCGAGAAAAGGGTAGAACATAATAAATCGGAGACCAAATTGAAAGGACAGTAAGACATTCATTGCCACTTACAAGTTGAAGATCGCCATTCCGTGGCGAAGAACGGGTGATCTTGAGATTGTCCGCGTGGACGACAGGGTGGTCCTAAAAAGGGCCGTTGATTTGAAGATGGAGATTCTTCCTCGTAGAGGTTCCGGTAGTAGGTCAATAACGGTGGTTACTAATTATTGAAATTGTATATCACATTCAAATTATGTAATTTAGTTTATTAACAAAAAGTCAGTCAGTTTGTTTCCTGTTATAGCATTTTTAATTCTGCGTTCCACTGTTTGTGCTTCTTTTCTAAGGTTTATTTTTCTTGTATTGTCGTCTTTTTCTTTCTTCTTAGAGAAGACTGTTACTTCTGTCATGTATTAGGAGTAATAATGTCAAATTGTTTGCTAGAGTCGTTTTGCCGTAATTGTGTATAGTTTTTTGAGTTCGTTTGTATTGCTAATGCCATTGATCCAGTGCCATTTTTGCCCTTGTTTAAGTCTAAATATCTTACTTAAACTCATTAATATTTTCCACGCTTATGTGCCATTATCTGTATTTACATTTTCTAATTTAAAATCATTTATATTCCATTCTCCAATTCTCTTGCCTTTAAGGTTTTTTAATTCGTAAATAGTTAAGGAAATTTTATTTTTAATAATAAATGGACCTTCGTATTTATCGTAAAGTTTACCTGCTTTTTTGTCGGCCTTATTAGATAGTTTTGTTACTACTTTCTTACTACTTTCTTTTATAATTTGTAATCTTCTTAATCTATCTGTCCATTTGTCCACACTTTGGAACTCTATTTCGCTATCGTTTTCAACATCTTTTTTGAGTGAATGAATTGGTTCTAATTCGTGACCTAAATTTAAGAATGCTGGTCATCTATATGTTCGTCCCAGGTAGAGTGGTCGTTATCTAAATAGGTTTTTATTATTTGTTTAATTGTCCTATTGTATCGCTCGGTTGGGTTTGCGTGCCATTATTGGTGTGGAGAATCCTAGGTGTTCCCCAACGGGAAATAACACGTTTATGGAATTCTGACTCTATTGTTGTTCCGTTTGCTTTTTTAATCGGGATTATTTCGACCCATTTTGTGAAAAGATCCACAAAAACTAATAAATATTAATTCTTTTTCTTTTTGGAAATCGGTAATGGGCCCATGATATCAGCTGCTACCATGGTCCATGGTTCTTCGACGATTCTCTTCCCCATTAATCCTACTTTACTTTGGTTACCCGGTTTTACTCTTTGAAAAGTCTGGCATTTTTTACGTAATTGATAACGTCCGAATATACCCCTGGCCAGAAGTAATGTTTGGAAATTCTCGCGTAAGTTTTCTCTGAGCCTAAATGTCCTGCCTGGGTTTCGTCGTGATTTTCCCGTAAAACTTGACGTCTCAAGCTTTGGCGGATGACTAATTTCCAAGGGTTTGAGTCTGGTAATAGAGTGGATTTTAGTGGGTCGGTTCTGTAAAAATAGAGTTGCGAATCTCTGATTCGCCATTTTTCGTGTTCTTCGGGTCTTTTTGTAACTTGTCTGAATGTTGTGGAGTACCAGTCGTCTGTTTTGTCATTAACGTCCGCTTTTGGTTTTTCCACGCTACATGCCAACACGAAAGCTATATTTTTCGTTGGTTCCCCTGACCTCGAGAGGGCATCAGGGACTAGGTTTGAACTACCTTTACGATGTATGACTTCGTACTCATATTCTAGTAATTCTAATGCCCATCTGGCTAGTCGGCCAGTTGGATTTTTTAGGTTGTGGAGCCACTTCAAAGCTAAGTGGTCCGTGATTACTTTAAAGCTGTAACCTTCTAAATATGGCCTAAATTTTCGTATGGCCCAAACTACCGCCAGGCATTCTTTTTCAGATGCCGAGTAACGCGATTCCGCACCGTTTAGGCTTCTACTCGCGCAAGCGATTACGTAATTTACACCTTCGATTGTTTGTGTAAGTTCAGCTCCGAACCCCGTGTTACTCGCGTCGGTTTCGAGTAGGAAGGGTTGCGTGAAATCTGGGCAGGTCAAAATTGGTGCTGAAGTTAAGAGATCTTTGATTTTTTGGAAATCCTCATCTTGTTCTAATCCCCAATCCCATTTTTTGTCTTTTTTCAGTAGTCTGTTCATCGGTTCTATTATTTCGGCAATGTGTGGGATAAATTTCCTGTACCAACTTGCCATCCCTATTATGCGTTGTAATTGTTTAATATTTTTAGGCTTTGGAAATTCTAGAATTGGTTGTATTTTTTCATCGTCTATTTGGAGTCCTTTCTCGTTGACTTTAAAACCTAAGTATTTGATTTCTGAGCAGCCGAACTCGCATTTGTCCGGGCTGATCGTTAAATTTGCCGTATTGATTTTATCTAATACGATATTTAAATATTTTAAATGGTCTTCGAAATTTTGAGTCACAATCACTATGTCGTCTAAGTAACAATAAACGTTTGGTTTCAAATCTGGAGTAATAATTTTGTCCATCAGTCTCTGGAAAGTGGCTGGAGCATTGGTTAAACCAAATGGCATCCTTTTAAATTGGTACATGCCTTTTCCAGGGACTGTGAATGCTGTTATGTGTTTTGAATTTTCTTCCAAAAGTATTTGTAAATAAGCTAATTTTAAATCGATTTTTGAAATGAATTTTGCTGATCTTAGTGTGTCCAGTATTTCTGTCATGAGTGGGATTGGGTAGAGGTCTTTTTTTGTAATATTGTTCACTTTTCAAAAATCCACGCAGAATCTATAATCTTTCTCTGGTTTTTTCATCATAACTATAGGATTCGACCAATCAGAGCAAGACGGTTCAATTATGTCTTGTTCTAATAATTTATCAACTGTCTGATAAATTATTTCCTTAATTTTTGGACTCACGTGATAATATCTCTGTTTAATGGGATTGTGGCCCTGGACGTCAATATTATGTTTCGTTAGATGAGTCGCCCTATGTTCCTTTCCCTGGTGTATTTTATTTTTATTTTCGAGAAGCTTTTTTAATTGAGATTGTTGGCTTTCGTTAAGCTCAACAATACCTTCGCAAATTTCTGGCGAACAATAATTTTATTCATCGCTTTTTCCTAACCTATCTGAAATATTATGCAATTTTATTGCATTATTTTTGAAATTAATCCATTGGTTTTTATTTTCGATTTCCCTGATCTCGTTTGCTTTTTGAGATTCCTTTTCTAATTTTTCCCGATTAGTAACTTTTTTATTTTTCCAAAGGTTACTATCGCAATTCTTGTACGAATCATCGTATTTACTGTTATAATAAATTTTTCCTGAATTGTTTTTCTTCTTCTTTTTCCTATTTCTAGGTTTAACTGGATTAAATGAGTCTTCTATGCTTGAGTCGTCGCTAGTGTCTTGGGTGGGGATGCTCTCTAGGGGTTGGAATTTGTTGCTCGTAGGGATGCTCATTAGGCTTGGGATATCCTTTGTAGGGTTTTTTAATGGAATTTGGGTGTTTTTGGTTTTTTGTGATTGGTTAGGATTGATAGGTACTATAGGGATTTCACTATCTTCTAACTTTGGACTATTTTTGTTAAGTTCTCTTGTGCTTTTCAAATTAATTTTACCTTCAAATTTCGGTTTATTTTCATATTTTCTTATTTTTTACCCAATGGTTCATTCCTAATTTTTGCATTTTTACCTTCTTCGTTCTCTTTTGTTGTCACGTCAGGTTTAGTTTTAGCTTTGTTTTCAATTATTGGGGTGGGGAGCGATTTTGGATAAGCTTCCATTGGATAGCAAGTGGGGGGACTCCCTGGTAACCACCAGGTTTCCGAGTGATAATTTAAGGTCATCCGTAGGGTTTTTAGCATGTCCGTGCCTAAAATACCTACGGAGTTTAGTTTTGGGACCAACCTGAACATTACATGTTTTGTGTGTTTTCCGACTCTAATTGGGATTACTACTTGTCCAATTATGTCGACCATTTCGCCGTTCGCGACTATTAATTTTCGCGAGACGGGTTTGAGAATTGAAAATTTTGAATTCTGGATTTTTTCCATCAATTCCTTGCCAGCGTATGAATGTGTGGCACCTGTATACACTAATATTCGAAATAAGTTACCTTCGAATTTTGTCATTAGATGAAAACGTGTTTCTGTTATTTCATCTTTATCCGAATTTAAGATTTCTGGCGTTTCGGTATTAGTTAGTGATATTTTTTGTTCTAATACCCGCCCCTCTAGTTTCCCTGGTTATACGTGTAATAAGGACATTCCCTTTTAAATTTTCCCGTCACGACACAATAATAACAATTGGAATTATTTGTGTTCTCATTCGTTTTTGTGTTTGAGTCTTGTGTTTTGTCTGAGTTGGGACTTGTTTTTTCTTGTGGGTCCCTATTATAGTTAACCGATTTTTGATTTTTATTACGGTAGTTTGGTTTTTCGAGATTTTGTTCACCGTTATTTTCTGAATCATTTTCGGCTTTTTCCTTTGGGAATTCAATCATTGGATTGCTTTGAACTTGATTCGAGCTCAATGACATTTGGTTGAACATAGGTAGCATTTGGTAATAGGGGTTGTAAGGGTACCTGGGTCTATTTTTTGTGAATCTGGCTAGGTAATTTGTTTGGAATCTAGGTGGAAATCTAGGTCTGAAGTTTTCTTGATATTGATTTGGAAGCGGTGGGAATGGAAATCCAAATGGTGCAAATGGGAATCGATTTTTGTATTGTTTTTTACTCTGGTAATTTTGGTTTTGATATCCGCTTTTGTTATTATTTTTACCGATATTATTTTCCTGTTTATCATTTTTAATATTTTCTGGATCATTTTTGTCCCCGTTGCGGTTATTAAACTTTTCTTCATTTTTATTCTCTATTTTAGGTTCAGTAATTTGTATGACTTGCCCTTGAATTTTTGATTTGGCTAGCTCAGTTTCCCATTCTTTTCCTAAGTCTTCTAGTTCCTCAAAAGTTTCAAAGTCGTTACGTTTAATGTACATTTTATATTCTATTCTAAGGTTCTCGTAAGCTCTACGAAATTCCCATTCCAGACTTTTTCTAGGGTAAAGTTTAGTAAAAAGTTTTCTGATTTCTGTCAAATATGAGTGAATGTCTTGTGTCCTTTTTTGATTGCAAAATTTAATTTTTTTCCTAATTTCCTCAGAAAATCTTTCATCGATGTAAGCGTTTTTGAAATCTTCGAAAAAATCCGATAAACATCTCCAGGAATTTTTATTTATTTCGCACCAATCTTTTGCATCTTCAATTAGTAGTGCGTCAAAATTTTCTAAAATGTCGCGGTCGTTTATTTTATATCCCCTTTTGAATCCTTTTAATTCGTTCAAAAAATGCGCGGGACTATCGTCTTTGTTACTGCGAAATTTAATTGACCATTTACTCATGATTTGAAATGGTGTTTGTATCATGCCAAAAAGGAAAAATGTAGCTCGAATTGTTTGATTATTTGTATTATTTTCAGGTTCGCTATCCGTTTCTGTATTATTTGTGTGGATTCTAGAATATCTGTTTGACCTATTACTTGTCGTCGAGAGTTTATGTCGTCTGTTTTGGTTTGAAGCGTTTCTGTCCTCTAATGATTCACTATCCTCTGAGTTTTGTAATTTTACATGATTGATTCTCGTTCTACTACGGGTTTCGGTATTGTTGTGGGAAAGTTGACGGGGTTCTTGTAAATTATCTTTTAAATTGAATTGTACTGACTGTCTATTAAGGGATGCGCTTTTATTTCGCCTGTAACTAGGTTCAATCTTTTCTCTTTCGTTTTCCAAAGAACTATGAGCTGACGGGTTTAATCGAAGTTTTAAATCATTTTCCCTTTCTTCCTTTTCTCTAAAAAATCTTTCCTTTTGTTGGTTCATAAATTCATTGAACTCTACACTTTCTAAAAGTTCGTCGGTTTCTAAAATAAACTATGTATTATTTTTCCAAAAGGAATCGCAATCAAAAGTTTTGTTGTTGGTTTGTCTGGGATTGTTTATTGAGCCTAACGCGCCTATTGCGGGTAACTCTTCGTTATCCCAATAGAAGGTATTGATTTCTAGGTCGAAAGTTTTGTTAGGGTTTTGAGTAAAGTCATGGAGTACGTGTCGGTTATTTTGAGTTGGTTCGGTATATGTTTTCCGAGTCAATCTGTCTTTTTCTGACCTATTTTTATTCATTGGGGTTTCCATGTTTTTTCTCGCGAAACCCCTACCGCGACCTATCGATCTATTTATTATTTTAGGGATAGTGCCTATGTTTTTGGCTGGAGTTGGGACCATAATTTCAATTATTGGTCTCGTTGTGACCTTATCTGAATTAATATTTTGGATTTGAAGTGCAGCGGCACCTTCCAAATCTAGGTTATCATGATCGTTTTCCATGACTGTAGGTATCGGCATTGTGATTTTAATTTTTCCCGATCTCAATTTCATTTATTTTAATCTTGAGTTAGGATTTGTACGGAAAGGACACCCTACCCAGCTAACCTGTTACCATCCTGAAAGGTTCCTGAATGATCACATGTTATCAGAGGAATTGTTACTTGTATGTCAGTCTCCTAGCAGGTAACGGCATAATCGCCGTAGTTTACTAGGGAGGCTTGTTTGCAACCGTTCCCTGTCAGACTAGTAACATGGTGGTAACAGCCGGCAGCGATCTTACTGGACGAAAAACTTCGTGTGCATGCGCAAGTAATAGGCATTCATTGGCTCTGTGAGTTCCCGCACAATTTAAAAGTGCAAACGTAAATAGCTTTTACCTTGATTTTGGAAAATTTTGTTTATATTTTTGCTTGTAGCACATACGTTTCTTAAACTATAATTAACGATGAAATTATCAAAATTACACATAAAAATTACTACAAGCATTGTATGACTAATTAATTTTGAAGGATTTGAGGGGAGAATTTTTTTAATAACTAAATAGTGAAGAAAACAACAAAATATTACAAAAAACTTAATTTTTATTTCATAAAATTAAATTTTAAGAAATTTCACGTGAAACCATCTAAAGAATGTTATTTATTATTAGTAATTTCTATTAAGCGTTGATGATTTTAATATTATTACGATGAAGCTTTTTAAGTATTTACAATCAGACGCAGTTTTAAAGAAATATTTTTCGAAAAAATTCAAAAACTTGTTGTATTTTTTAAAAACACAATTTGAAACTAAATTAGAAAAAAATATATTTTTAATTAAAAATTTTTTTTTATGGATAGCTTACAATGTGCTCTAAAAGTCCCTTGAATATAAAAATGGGATCTCCCTTACTTTTCGAGAAATAATTAAAAACGTAGAGCTCAGACTCACGGGTGTTGGGCACGCCATGTCATGGCGTACGTTCTTAAATATTTGTCGAAAACTAAGTAATTAACATGGGGTTTTAAATGGGAAAAGCTCGATTTTCAAAAAAAAATGGAAAAAAGAAGTACTTGTTATACATTTTTTGTCAATTAAAGTATTGTCACCTCTTGAGGAGTATTTAAGGAATAATTTCCACCCAATAGCTTTCAATTTTGACACACCTGAACCCCTTTAATTGTGCCCGGAAAATGCCCCAAAAAATGCAAAATAGCAGTTTTCTATCAAATTCAGGATAAAGACGGTATTTTAAAAAAAAATTTCAACATGAATTATTTTTAATCGATGAGTGACGAGTTTTAAATTATATTTCAAATAATTTTAAATTGTTTAAACAATTAGTATTTGTTTAAACAATTTTGTTCCCTCTGTTAATCGTGAAAAGTTATTATCTTTCAGAATAAATCGTACAAAGTTGATGAATGTCAAGAGTAGTAGTTCTTGTTTAACTTATTTGGTAATTATTTAAACAATTTTCATTTGTTTAAACAATTTTTTCTCCGTAAAACTGTAAAAGTTATTATTTGCTGAAAATAATGACACGATTAAAGAATGTTGAAAGCAATACATTTTTGAAGGATGTTTGGTAATTATTTAAACAATTTTGACTTGTCTAAACAATTTTTACCCCCTGTAAAGCGTGCAAAATTATTACTTTCTGGAATTAATGACACAACTAAGCAATTTAAGAGTAATATTTTTTTTCTACAGAATATTTAGTAATTTTTTAAATAATTTTTATTTGTTTAAAAAATTTTTTCTCTGCAAATCGAGAACATCTATTCTTTTCAGCAATTAATGACACAATTATCGAATTTTAAGAATAATATTTCTTTGCTTAAGATACTTTGAAATTATTTAAACAATTAATAATCATTAATAATCATTAATATAAACCATTTTTGCAGTCTGTTATGAGTAGTTATTTTTTCAGATCATATATTCGTTAAACTGAATAATTTTTCAAATGAATTTCGGGTAATAAGCATCAACAAACATTTTTAAACAAATAAAAATTGCTTAAAAAAATATAAATTATTTTAAAAATTGCTAAAGATTCTGTAGAAAAAAAAAATATGACTCTTAAATTGCTTTAATTGTGTCATTAATTCCAGAAAGTAATAATTTTTCACGCTTTACAGGGGGAAAAAATTGTTTAAGCAAATCAAGATTGTTTAAATAATTACCAAACATCCTTCAAAAATGTATTGCTTTCAACATTCTTTAATTGTGTCATTATGTCCCTTTCCAACATTTTTGCAAAAGTATTCATAATTATAATTCCGAAACGAGATGTACATTTTGAGGTTAAGCTGTCATTGCACGTTGCGTTTCCAAACATCACTTTGTTACAAGCATGTGATTACAACGCCGGGACAATGTTACCTGCTTCGCTTGTAATTTGTTACTACTTTGAATGGGAAATATATTGTCACTGGGTGACCAGCAGGGTAGTCACCAGTGACTGGTTTTCTGAATCTTGTTACAATTATGTGACTATTCGGACTAGTAACTGTGTTAGCTGGGTATATTTACGTTCGATGTACGTTTCTAATTTAAAATTTCAATTTCGATCGAGAAAGTTTAATTAAAATTTTAATTAGTCATTTAATGGTTAGAGAGTTCGAAAATATGTTTATTTTCATCGTAGGACACGTTGTTTTGGAGATACGACACGTGACCTTGCGTTTGACTTGTGAGAGTACGTGTTGCGCGTGGGGACTCGTTACCGCGCTTGAAAGTTTCGCCAAATCGGGCGATTGAAATATTCAGCGAAAAAATAAAAATGTATGCTATTCCAATTTTCAGGTTTCCTCTATCCTTTGGTAATTTCCTTGATTTTTTTTTAAAGCTAAGTTTCTGTTTTCCCCAAAAAATTCTACTTTTTTCAAATTTTTGGTTTTATCTTTTAATCCGCTCTAGTTTCATTCTTTCTAAACTAGAATCTATTTTGATTTTTATTACCATTAAGAGGAATTGTTATTTTAATTTCCGTTTATGGTTTCCATTGCGTAATTTTTTTTAACCCCTTAATTGGGATACGCGAATATATGGTAATTTTCCCATGTACGATGCAATATTAATAATAGCAAATCATGTTACACCATTTATCAATTTCTATGCACAAATAAATCATTAGCAGTATAAATATTCATAGGCGCAGATAAATCACATAATCAGGAATTCGTATATATCACAAGTAAATCATTTAAGTCAATCATTGCGTATAAAATACGCAGAAAATATGAAACATTATCGAGTACCTATTATTAAACATGTAGACCATTTTCCAGTGTGTATAAATCATGAAATAAAGCATAAGTTTGGCAAGGCACGAGAAATCAATGGCCTACAAAATGTGAGAAATCAAGTTCAGAGTAAGAGTCAAATTTGTAATTTTTGAATTTGGATATTATGCCTTTTTTCTCGGCAGGTTTCTTGGAGTTTTGAGATAGGAAAGATGTGGGTTTTTGGGTTGGGCGCCAAGTATTACGGGGTAAGACCGGGGAGAGAGATTGGGATGTGATTACCGAGAAAAGGGTAGAACACAATAAATCGGAGAACAAATTGAAAGGACAGTAAGACATTTATTGCCACGTACAAGTTGAAGATCGCCATTCCGTGGCGAAGAACGGGTGATCTTGAGATTGTCCGCGTGGACGACATGGTGGTCCTAAAAAGGGCCGTTGATTTGAAGGTGGAGATTCTTCCCCGTAGAGGTTCCGTTAGTAGGTCAATAACGTTGACGTCACAGGGGACGATAGTCGAAGAGCGATGGGGAAGAGCACTAGCGATGAGCATAAGGGGAAAAGCGGCACGTTGGCCGAGAAACGAGAGCAGTCGACGTTCAGTCGAGCGAACACAGACTGAGGAACCGCTGTACTGTTCCTCGGGACTTCGGGTCCCCTCGGGGTATTCCGTTCCGTCTCGTGTGCGGTCCGGCAACCCTTTCGTGTAGGGTCGTACCGAGTCCCGCGTTATGGTAACAATTCTGTTACAACTTTCTCAAATTTAAGTCATATCCATTTTTGGGTTGCTGAAGTTGAGAAATAATGACACATGTTCTTAATAATAAGTATTATTTAATACAATTTTTGTTACGTAATTTGGAATTTCTTCTTATTCTAGCAATCACTATTAGTAAGGAGGCTAATTGACCAAAACATGAGTGAATCGTGCATGGACAATTTTTTGAAGCACTCTATTGGCATAATGTTTTTAAATACTACTGGTCTTAATGAAATGGGACCAGAATCACAAGATATTTTATACGGATTTCCTCGAATGGAAGGCAGAATCGAGCAGACAATTCTTTTTTTAACAAGAGGAGCGTTTGTCACATTGAATCACATGTTATCCGATATGTTAGGGTCTCGACCTATCAGGTAATCAAGTATGTTTAAATTTTCTATTGACACAGTAACGTTAAATTTACTTGAGTGAAGTAAATGCCAAAAAGGCCTTCCATAAAAATGTTGACAATTTCCCAATTTCACGTTAGGAGCTGTTCAAAAAATACGTAACGCTTTTTAGACATTTTTACGCCCGCCCCGGGGGGCCCCCCACAGGGAAACCCCTGTTGAAAAAAGAAATAATGCTTGAGTTTCAAAATTAGGGTCTTTAAGGATAAGTGTGATACAAAATTCAAATGTTATAATTTGATTAGAGATCCTCTAAGGAGAGTTTAAGACAAGTTTCCCCTGCCAATATTCGCCGCTGTACCAAAGCTTTGATATTTTCATGGGGCGCGAAAAGTTTGAACAATTTTTTGTTTTTTTGAAATATTATATGTGTTTCAAAGTAAATATTGTTCTTCCCTAACCTTAATTTCTAACCTCCCCAATAATTTTTAATGTTCGTGAGATGACTGTTGTTTCTATTCTGTATTAAATCCTCTTGCAAATAAAATTGGTGTACCCCGTGTCTCAACTCTCCCTTGAGGATCTCTAAATTTGATTAATGATATTTCAAATATTTTACAAGATTCTCGGTTCAAATGTTGCCAAAATCATTTTTGGACTATCTACTTTTAATCGTCCTTTTCTTAAATCAACAAATACTTTATAAAAGCAATATACAAATCAAATATGCTGTATATTTTTCTAAAAAGTTCAGTGAATTTTGCATGATTGTCACATTTATATCCTTTTTCAAGCCTTTTTTTCGACTAAAACATTTTTTTGAATTTTGAGGACTTTTTTATTCTAATCTCAAACTTTGACTGCAGCCGGGGGTATAAATGCCATTTTTAAGACATTACGAACATCCTACGTAAAACTGAGAGATTTTGACTGTCCCGAATATCTTTTCGATGATTTTAAAGAAGCACTTCATTTCGGGGTTATTGAGCGCAGAACTGAACCCTCTGACCCCATCGTGGTTAAGTAGCGCAGCGAATTACCTCCCAAGCCGAAACGTAATTTTTGAACGGCCCCTTACGTTTAACGGATGAATGACACTGGTCGACAAAAATAACGTATGTTCTCGGTGAACGCGGCATGTTATTTTCGAAGTATTTTCTTTGCGGTAAACACGAATCTGCCCTCTATTTATTTCCTTTAGCTGAAAATTCCTGTGCAGGAACCTCGGAGGATCACGTGCATGTACTGTACAGGTTTGCGCAAACGAACCCGTAAATGAAATCTTGACAATAGACCTTTTCATTTCAATTATTTTTTCGTGCGCATGCGCGATAAAGGATTGACCTTCCTGTCAATTTTTGGCCCTGTTGCTAGCAAAAGCATAGGAAATGCAGTGTTTTTATTAAACAAAAAATAAAGTTTCAAATGTTATAGCGAAGTGTTTGTGAATGAAAATGGAAGAAGATAATACGATACCAATAATTGTAAAAAAATTAAGTTGGAGCGCATAAGAGCTGCTGCTACGGATTGTGCAAAAGTTGAAGTCGAAGAAAAGCTTCGTACGTCAAATTGTGTAATTTTTATTTTACTTCTTTTCCTAAACCATGCCTACAATTTAGAAAGGGTGAAATTAATAATGCAAGTCTAAAAGCCCACTTCAGAACGTGTGAAGCATGCATTTACACTTCGTGGGAGAATCTGGACCTACAGAAGAGCATCCAGGCCCGATAAAATGCCGACCGAAAAGTATAAAAAGGTATGAATAATATAAGCATGTAGTAGAAAAGTGTAGATTGTGTCGTAACCGTTCTAACCTAAAAATACTTTGTGGTTATGAAACGTCAGTACGTCCAGAATAGTACATCGACATGTAAGCATTTACTTTCTGTGGAAATAATTACAAATTAAGTTCAAATTTAATCAATAATAATTATTATTACTGTTCCACACACCTTTCTTGTATTCTAGTTAATTTTCCTAACAAGAGAACGGAGTTAACGGTTTATTAAAAACCTACATAGTAAACTACATGGGAACCTATGTGGGAACCCATATGGGATCCTTTTTTGGATTCCTGTCTCAAATAACGATGTGAGATAGAATGGGAAATATTTTGTGGGTTTCCACATGGGTTCTTATATGAATAACGTTATGGAAAACTATGAATTGCTCCTACATGAAATCTTACATGGGATTAGGAATTTTTTTAAATAAAATATGTTTTGGAGGTTTCGGGTGCATAGACAACGATCTTTAAAACCCCCAAAAAATACTGCGCAGCCGTAGCTTTCATAGAAAACCACTGCGCACTCCTCAAATATTAATTGTAAACCCATCCATGTAGGTACCTTCATAAAAACTCATGATAAGAACTGATATAGATTCCCATCCTATATTCCTATCTAGATCGTAATTTGACACGGGAATTCAAAAAAGGATCCCATATGGGTTCCCACATAGGTTCCAATGTAGTTTTCTATTTAGGCTTTTTTAGTAGGGTATAATTGTTTTCAGTCGATGGAAGTTGTGTTTTGAAACTATTATTATTATCATTTGTCAGTGTATTGTGAGAAAATAATTCTACAAAATAAACCTATAAAATTTGCATACAAAATTTATTACAAATTATTCCTATTTTATAATAACCTAAAATTGTACAAATCATTAAAATATCAAATTGATTAATACGATTTGAGGTACAATGTTTTTAGAAATTTGCTTTTGAAACCGAAAATGTGTTCTTCAGAAAGTTGCTTTGTAAGGTACATGAATCAATTATAATTGATTCCTTTACCACCACCAATTGTCGAATATCAAAATATATTTTGTATGAGGAACAGCGAATTGTGATAAAAATAAGTATTACATTATTTTCAAATAATGCGGCTAATTTTATATTTAAATGCAAGTATAGTGATTAGGATGCAAAGTAAAAGAAGATCTGATGCAAAACAAATTTTAAAAATGTTTACCTCTTCCAGTTTTTGGGTTAGATTTCCCACGTCGTGTCAGGCACTCGACAAAGTTTCTTACACATTTCATTTTTGTTACAATTTTTTTTTTTTTTGTTTAACAAGTATTAAAGACTGAAATATTAAGTTGAGTGTGTTCTTAAAGTGTGCTATTTCTATAAATTGTAATTGAAAACCGGAAGTTGAAATTTTAAGGAATGCTTGTAAAATGAAGATTTAGTACGTGAACCGGAAGTGGAAGGCGGAAAGGGGAGTTGGTGACAGAGCGATCAAGGGAAGACATGTACGGAAAGAGCGGTCTGTAAAGTTCGATAATTGTCATTAAAACTACCCTCAACTGTTAAAGCGGTGCATTTATTGTGTTCTGAGTACGCAAAGAATTAGAGTGATAACATTTCAGAAGTGGGATGGACTAAGTCTCACGAGTGATAAACGGATTTTGTGTGGCGAGGCGTGGCGTGCTTTGTAAAGGACGAGAACAGTCGTGCGTGCGGTTAATTTCTAATGCATATCAGAAGAGGTCTTTTACTGGATTTTATGAGAATTTTTGGGATTGCAGTGTCTTGAAAGCATTGAACTTCATGTGTAAGTGCATGTGTGTGGTTGATCGGTTGATCAAGCTTAAAATTGATCAAGTCGGATGTGTTCGTGTGAGTTCGCCTGAACTCGGATTGGGAATGGGAACACAACGGAATGAACAGATGAAACGAGCGAAAACGAACCATAATTGTCAGCGTTGAGCGAGGTAACATAGAATTTAAGTGTAACCAGACTGTAATTTTGAACGATGAATTCGAAGCATTCGTTCAACAACGGCCACACTTGGGTGAAATTGGTGGCAGATCGGAGGACAGTTTGATGTATAGTGTGGAAAATTGTTTTCGCAGTAACGGAAACCGTCGTGCGGAGGATTGGCGCGGTGACGTATCGAACGACCCGCCATATGATCGTGACAGATTCCAGACAAGTCGATCGTCATTATTAACTGAAGCGCCGGTTGGTGCTAGAGTTAACCGGATACAGCTGAATACGCATAACGAAGTGTCACAAAGTGAACCTAACTTAGTACGAGCGGGTTTCGGTGGAAGTCAAAATACAATGCCGCGCGTAAATCCAAATAATCGATCCGTCGCGAATCAGCTCGGAATTTCGCGACATAATATTCGTAGAGTCCCTGGCGTGATTGAAGATGGAAATGCGAGTGCATTGTTCGAAGAGAGACGTTTACTGACCGGTAGAGCTGGTATTGAGAGAACCGCGTATGAACGTGAACGAATAGTTACGACTCATTGTAACTTCGGAAATTACGATAATCAAAGAAATTTTGAGAGTTACGGAATTCGAGGAAATCGCGAAAGTCACGAACATTACGATAGTCAAGGTCATTTCGAAAATCAACGGCAGTTTGGGAATCGAAGAAATTTCGAACACCAAGCAAATCACAGAAATTTCGATCGGCACGGAATTGATCGAGAGTCAAATTATTCGGGGGACAATAGGTACGGTTATCGTGATACCAATCGTGAACCAACTTATGATGACATTCGAAGCGGAGGTGCTGTCAACCCTGGAGGAACTTCTCAAGGTGGATTCGGAGCAGAAGCTCTTGGTGTGATGCTGGATACAATTTTTCAGGAAAATCGTCGTCGTAATGAAGCGTTTGAACGCGTAATAGGAAGATTGGGATCGCGCGAGTTTACTCCAGAAGCAAGCTCTGGAAAGACGAATACATGTGAGGATTCTTTCCACATTATGCCAGATTTGACTAAAGCTGTTGAAGTCTTCGATGGAGAAAAGGGGGGTACAAGAGCACGAGAGTGGATCCATAACGTCAATCGAATGGCGAAGTTACACAAATGGCCGGAGAGTTTCATGTTGAAGACGGTTCGGGCTCATCTTCGAGGAGCAGCTTTGGACTGCTTTAGAATGCGGTCGAAGGAGATTCAGGATTGGAAAGGATTCGAAACAGCGTTTGAGAAAATGTTTATCAGAGCAGAAGGACTTTCGACGAAGTAGCGAAGAATGACAGAAAAAGTTCAAAATAAAAACGAATCAATAATTGCCTACTGTTTGGAGAAGGCACGGTTATGTCACGAAATAGGATTAGGTGTTAAAGACACTAAGGAACAACTGCTAATTGGACTCTGGTCAAGAGACTTAGCATCGATTTTGGCAACGAAAATTCATCAAGATTTGGAGGAATTAATCCACGATATCCAAGAACAAGAACAATTGAGTCTACAAAGGAGAGAAAGAATTCGAAATTCCGGTGACACAACAAGGACCAGAACAACGGAAACAGCAAACACTGGACGAATAGAGCAGACGGAACAAAAAGAAAGAGGCGAGACCTCGAATGTGGACCGGAAATCTACATCTCTGCCAAACCCTGATCGACGACCCCCAGTCCGCAATGACGCTGGCGAACCTAAGTGTTATAATTGTGAAAAATATGGACATCTTTCCCGAAATTGCCCGGAACCATTAAAGGAATTAAGATGTCGCATCTGCCAACAGACTGGGCATACTCAGAGGCATTGTCCAAAAGCTTCGGTAAAGACTACGAGCCAAGGAATCCATCAGGTCGACGGTCATGTGAACAATTCAATGATGAAGTATATTAAAGAGGTAGAAATCGACGGAATTCCATGGAATGCACTCATTGATGCTGGCAGTTCCGAATGCACGATACAGGCAACAGCGGCGTTAACTGGAAGATACGAGATAATTCGAGAACCAATGGAACTGAAAAGTTTCGTACCAGCTCATTTTCGGGTGATGTCCCCAGGATTTATAAAAGTTCAAGTGTCGGTGGATGGAGTAAGAGCTGAAGAGGTACCTGTGCGCGTAGTACCAGACGATTCTCAGGCTCTTCCACTTTTAATAGGACGAAGTTACACGGAGCTTCCTTATGTAGTGTATACAAAGAGAGGGAACGAACTCAGCTTCAAGGAACGTGAAGACAATCCATTCAGTGAGACACCTGCTGCAATGAGTCGCGGTTCGGAGTTGACTATCTTCAGCGATGACGTAATACCACCTCACTCAATGAACCTTATTTCCGCAATAAGCTCAAGCAAAGAATTTCTTCTACCCATTTTCAATTTAGGCTCTATTGAAAAGAAACCAACGAGTACGTCAGAGCGTTACGAAATTTGTACTCCGCAGGAAATCAAGAAACCACAATATAGACCAGCCGTGAAGGTATCCGAAATTCACATAGGGAACAATCGCCCTAAGGAAGAAGTTGAGGACTTGGTATCTATTTTAAATGATTATCTAGTAACAGTCAGCCGCAATTTGTTTGACTTGGGATGTACGAATTTAATCACCATGAAAATTATCGAGAAGCCTGGAAGCGAACCTATTTATTGTCGTCCTCATCGGGCCAGTGACAAGGAGCGTAAAGAGATTGATCAAATCTTTAGCACATACAAGGAAGCAGGATTGATTGTCGAAACCAATTCACCATACGCTAATCCTGTTCTGCTGGTACGAAAGAAGAATGGGGAACCGCGATTGGTTATTGACTATCGCAAGTTGAACGCGCAAACGGAAATAATGAACTGCCCCTTACCAAATATCGATGATCATCTGTCATTACTGAGTGGAAGTACCTTATTTATTACCCTGGATTTAGCGCATGGATATATGCAAATTCCTCTGGATGAAGAAAGCCGGCATAAGACGGCAATGATTACGCCAACAAATACTGCTGAATTTATGAGGATGACGGTTGGGCTAACTAATGCCCCATTCTATTTCTCTAAGCTCATGCAGAAGGTACTTGGACCACTTCAAGATAACTTAATTCTCTTCTACTTGGATGATATCCTGATTCCTGGGAAAAGTTGGGAAGATCTGAAAGAAAGACTTATTATGGTATTAGAGGCGCTGAAGAAAGCTGGCCTGACCATAAACTTAGCGAAGTGTCAGTTTTTGATGGAAAGGGAAACCTACTTAGGATTCGAGATTTCGGCTGATGGAATCGAACCAGGCCAACAAAAGTTACGAGCGATTTTGGAATTTCCCTCACCAGAAAATGCAACGGAAGTAAGAAGATTTTTGGGAGTGATCGGATTCTTTCGCCGATATGTACCGAAGTTTGCGGAGAGAGCCAGAGCTTTGTTTGACCTACTTAAACCGAATGTAGAATTCTGCTGGGAAACAGAAGAAAAGAAATCCTTTGAAGACCTTAAGCGAATCATGGCACATAAGCCTATTGTTCAAATGTTCGATCCTCAAAGATGGACGGAGCTTCATACGGATGCGAGCTTGAAAGGCTTGGCGGGAATGCTACTACAACGCGGAGATGACACGAAGCTACACATGGTTTACGCGACAAATGGTCAGATGTAAGTTGGCTAAAAAATAATACAGAATTATAAATTGTAGAATGTTGAGTAAATGTAGTCACTTGAAACGAGTTAAATTTCTAATTTGGTTTAAAAAATAAATGGTTTTATTTTTTTAAGCTGGTTGCCTTATCTTCATTGGTTTTAGTTAGATTTTAACCTAATCACGCATATCACCACGAGAAGGTCGAAGTTCGGAAATTGATATGATTTTTTTGTGGGTGTTTGTGGGTTAGTAGGTTTGGGGTTTGTGGGCTTATGGTTTGTGAGTTTGAGGTTTGTGGGCTTGGGGTTTGAAGTTTGTGGGCTTGGGATTTATAGGCTTGGGTATTGTGGGCTTGGGGTTTGTGGGCTTGGAGTTTGAAGTTTGTGTGCTTGGGATTTCTGAATTTGGGGTTTGTGGGCTTGGGGTTTATGGGCTTGGGATTTATGGGCTTGGGGTTTGTGGGCTTGGGCTTTGTGAATTTGGGGTTTGTGGGCTTGGGATTTATAAGCTTGGGGATTTGTGGGTTTGAAGTTTGTGGGCTTGGGGTTTCTGAATTTGGGGTTTGGGGTGTGTGGGCTTGAGGTTTGTGAGTTTGAGGTTGTATGTTATTATCAGCATTGCGTTTTTTACAGTACTAGATGCATTTAGGCTATTTTTTGGCCAATCTTAACAATTAACCCATAAATGACAGATTGCGAAGTTGTGCTAGTTTCAAATTTGTGTTGAGAATGTAAAATTATACTGGAATCTCATTTTTGAGTTTTTGATCAATTTAATTTTTCGAAAGGATACCTGCTTTACTGACTTTTGAAATAAGCGTGCAGAATACTTGACGTTTGGTATGGTATTACGCAGGATGATTATATAGGAATGGCCTGTTCACAGGTGAACATTTAGATTGAGTTGTCCCGAGTATTTAAAAAAAATGTATCGAGATGTATCGATAATTGTGACGTAGGCACAATTTTGTTAATTTTTCCCCACTTTCCGTCTGTCCTGTGCGAGAACAAAATAAGGGGGGGGGGGGGGGATACATTGTCATTATAGAGATGGCATATTTCGGAGACATTTTTAAAATAAAATAATTAAAATAGTAAGGTATTTTCGTAGTAGGGTGTAATAAACGCAGTGTTGTGCACGCAGAAATAAAATTTTATCGGATTCCAATAGGAATAAGTGAGGAGAATAAAAAGTTCAGGACAAAATCTCCTGTCTGTCAACAAGTGAACAAATTATATTATCGAAGAGAAGAAGGAAAATGTGGATAAGTGTTTTGCGTCGTGGCCCTTCAAGTGTAAGTGAGAAGGGTATGCGTGTTGAGTGTGAGGTTATGTTTGCAAATATATGTTTACCAACACTATAGCCGAAGAATTATTTGTGATTTATATTTATTACTACCCATACTACGACCGATCTGCAGATAAGTGAATTTTTCCTTTTTAAAGTGGCTCCTTTTTCATAACCTAATTTTTGACAAGGTACCTGGCCTGGTGGACCGGCCAAATGGAACGGATACACTACAGCGTATCCTTATAGTATTCATATAGTATCCTCTGCATATCATGCAAGAAAAACTCATTAACCCTTAAACTGCACCGTGGGTGTCAAACACCCAGAGCCAACTTTGGCCTCTAATATTCTATATTAAATTCGATGTAATGGGATATGTTCCGACATCTGGCGGTTGTTCGTGAGTGTATTAGTGAGTACAGTACATTTTAGTAATCGCTCTTCCTTACTTTTATGAAATATTAGACTTTTATGTATCAATCAATTGATTTTAGCAAGGAATATACACTGTTTGTTTTGAGTCAAAAATTGAATTTTCATTTCGCAAAATAAATACGTTTTTTGAAAAAAAATTATATCGCTATAGAACCAACGAAATTCACAAAAAGACGTATAATTCTACATCCCATCCAAATTTGGTGATAAAATATTTAAATCTGGCTCAGTTATACAAGTTTAAATATCTGGGTGTCAAACACCCACGGTGCAGCTAACGTAATTATTTTGAGGTGTGCAGTTTAAAGGTTAAAAAAGCAAGATGAACATTTCACTTATTGAAATTCGTATTCTACGTTAAATTTTGCGTTAAAAAGTCACGTAGTAATCGCAATAGTTTTTCTTGCAACATTAAAAACTTTTTAAAAATCTAATACTTATCGATAACGTAGGCTGAAGGCGACTTCAAGCGCATCCATAATCGCGTAAGTAGTATATTGCGCGCGGAGTTTGAAAATAAAATTCAAAATTGCAAATGTGGGAAATATATGTGAATGAATATAATAAATAATGAAGTTAATGTAAAAAAGGTGGCAATGTTTCAAATCGGCAGGTAGATTGTAAAAAGTTTATCGGGGTCGTAGTATTTTAATTTTTTACATTTTACAGGATCCGATTTTATCAACTGCGGTAACACACGAGATAATGAAAGCCAAAAAAACGCACGATATAAAACAAGTAAAAAGAAGAAAAAGTTTTCTTTTTGTTCTTTTTGAAAGACCGACAAGGTTATCATAATAACTTTTTGAATTTTCTTGAAAATCGAAAATTCAATTTTTTGGACCGATGGCTCTGGTTTTAATCACACATAAAAATAATGAAAAATAAAAAATTCCATTTTGCGGTGAAACTATGCAAAATAAAAAAAACTTAATAAACAAAAATTGTTAAGCCAAGAAAGATCTACAAATTTACTATTATGGATTTGTATATGACTATTAGTTTTCATTTCAGCATTAAAGACAAAAAAATCAAATTTTTGGAAAAAGGACAGAAGACACGAGAAAAAAATAAATCAACAAAAGTTATTCAACCAACAAAGTTCTAAAATTCTTTTTAAATCATTTTCGGATAGGATGCGTAGTTCCTCTTTCATTTGTAAAAAATATCATTTAAAGGTAAAAAATTCAATTGTTGGAAAAACGATACAAGCTACGAAAAAAAGTAAGCAAGCAAAAGTTGTTCAGTCGAAAAAAAACTACAAATTTGTTATCAGTTGTGTTTTGATAGGATGCGTGGTTTTTGTTTGAATCGCAAAGAATAATATGAAGGATGAAAAAATTAAATTTTTGGAAAAATGACACAAGGTTCGATGAAAAATTAAGAAGCAGAAGGTTATTCAACAAAAGTTTATTTCATACAATTTTTCGCCTGAATTATATCTATAATTTGCTTTGAAAATTTGTTGAAAAATTGATACATTTTTTAGGGTAGCTGAGAAGAAAAATTAATACAAAATCAAGTACAAATATTGAAGTAATTATGAAAATAAAACTTGTAATTTATTTTGCAATTTCGGAATAAGCAGCCACAGAGCGAGGTACAGAAATAAATATAATATATATTTGAAATAGTCGAGTTGAACATAATGTAGAATAATTACTATTTTGAGCAAAGTCGAGTGCGAAGCGTGAGATCCAAAAGACGCAAGTTTCAACAAGGAATTGGATTTTCAGCGAGAAACGTAACTTAATTACAATGACTTATTAACAAAATTCTTAAATTTTTAATAAAATACTTTATGTAAGAAATGGTTTTGACCACAACCTAAAAAGACTTTACGCAATTTATGCATAGCCCCTTAGGGAAATTTCGGCATTTTAAATTATTTAAAATACAAAAGTCGACTTTTCCCATAGAGAACTCGATATGGGACTTGAAACTAACAAAAATTGTTTGTATTTAAAATAATATACGCATTTCAGAGCGAACACTTAATTTTTTTAAATTCTATGATTTTTCCTTGGCCAATTTTTTATTTTCTCTGACCATTAATATTCAAATACCAGCATTTTAACCTTGTAATATTTTCAAACGCGGATATTCTATAAACGGATTAAAACAATATTTAAAATAGAAAGCAAACACTTTTAAATTGATTCATTTTACACAAAAAATGACTTTCCTACAATAAAAAACGTAAAAACGTGATTTTAAAAAATACTTGAATTCAATATTTGTACTTGATTTTGTATTAATTTTTCTTCTCAGCTACACTAAAAAATGTTTCAATTTTCCAACAAATTTTCAAAGCAAATTATAGATATAATTTAGGCAAAAAATTGTATGGAATAAACTTTTGTTGAATAACCTTCTGCTTCTTAATTTTTCATCGAACCTTGTGTCATTTTTCCAAAAATTTAGTTTTTTCATCCTTCATATTATTCTTTACGATTTAAACAAAAACTACGCATCCTATCAAAACACAATTGATAACAAATTTGTAGCTCTTTTTCGGCTGAACAACTTTTGCTTACTTACTTTTTTTCGTAGCTTGTATCGTTTTTTCAACAATTGAATTTTTTACCTTTAAATGTTATTTTTTACAAATAAAAGAGAAACTACGCATCCTATCCAAAAATGATTTAAAAAGAATTTTAGAACTTTGTTGGTTGAATAACTTTTGTTGATTTATTTTTTTCTCGTATCTTCTGTCCTTTTTCCAAAAATTTGATTTTTTATCTTTAATGCTATTTCTTACGATTAAAGCGAAAACTAATAATCATATAAAAATCCATAATAGTAAATTTGTAGATCTTTTTTGGCTTAACAATTTTTGTTTATTAAGTTTTTTTTTATTTTCATAGTTTCACCGCAAAATGGAATTTTTTATTTTTCATTATTTTTATGTGTGATTAAAACCAGAGCCATTGGTCCAAAACATTGAATTTTCGATTTTCAAGAAAATTCAAAAAGTTATTATGATAATCATGTCGGTATTTCAAAAAGAACAAAAAGAAACTTTTTTCTTCTTTTAACTTGTTTTATATCGTGCGTTTGTTTGGCTTTCATTATCTCGTATGTTACCGCAGTCGATAAAGTCGGATCCTGTAAAATGTAAAAAATTTAAATTCTACGACACCGATAAACTTTTTACAATCTACCTGCCGATTTGAAAAATTTCCACCTTTTTTTACGTTAACTTTATTATTTATTATATTCATTCACATTTATTTGCCACGTTTGAAATGTTGAATTTTGTTTTCAAACTTCGCGCGCAATATAGGTACTACTTACGCGATTATGGATGCGCTTGAAGTCGCTTGAAGCCCACGCTATCGATAAGTATTATATTTTTTTGAAGTCTTTAATGTTGCAAGAAAAACTATTGCAATTACTCCGTGACCTTTTAACGTAAAATTTCAAGTAGAATCCGAATTTAAACAAGTGCAATGTTTTTATTTCTTTTTCAATGAGCTTTTCTTGCATTATACGCAGAGGATACGATGTGGATACTATAAGGATACGCTGTAGCCTATCCCTTCCGTGCGACCGGTCCACCAGGGCGTTCAAGATGATCCTTATTCGTCAAGTCAGTTGGACATCATATATGATACAAACAAATTCTAGACGATTGTAATAAATATAAATCACAAATAATTATTCCGCTACAGTGCTGGTAAACATAACCTCGCAAAGATAAATTCACACTCTACACGGTATACCTTTCTTATACTTACCATATCAATAAAATGGTCCTCACAAATCCGGGCATTTTTTATGGACTTGCACTTAAAGGCCCAAGACGCAAACCACTTATTAAAATTTTGCTTTTTATATTCGATAATATAATATGTTCACTTGTTGACAGATCACTAAGGCCAACACGAGATTTCGTCCGGAACTTTTTATTTTCATCACTTATTCCTATTGGAATCCGATAAAATGTTGTGCCTGGGTGCACAACACTGTGTTTATTACACCCTATTACGAAACAATACCTTACTATTTCAATTATTTTATTTTAAAAACGTCTCCGAAATATGCCATCCCTATAATGTCAATGTACCCCCCCCCCCCCCTCAATGTTATTCTCTCACAGAACCGGCCATTTTATCTCTGTATGGCGTAATGAGAATACTCTACTCATCCTTCCATCATGCGCGCGCATATCTGGTAGAATTTGAATTTAATTTATTCTGCGCATTAAATGGGTACAATAATATGTTGTAGATTCGACAAAGAAGGGTAAATATGATACAAAATACGAAGGTTAGACTTTCATTAAGGGGCCTTTCATAAACCACATGGCTTCTTTAGGGGGGGGGGGGTCGACGAATGGCCACGTTGGTCTACATGGGGGATAGAGGGGTTCCGAGCACGAGCCACGTGGTTTTACACTTATGCGAAACAATAAAATAAAACGCATGGCCAGAAAACAGAAAAAATGTTTACTGAATACAATAATAAGTCCAAAAATATTACAACACAGATTAAGTACATTTCAACCCAAATATTTTATTTTTAAACCAGGTCTTTACAAAAAAAAAAAAAAAACGAATTTTCAACAAAATACATGAACCGTCGGCTATACTTCCGAAAAGATCGCCCAAGAATATGGAGTTGATACTTGGCGTAGGGGTTCCTTTTAAATAATTTTGACATTTTTTTTAAATTAGTTTTTTTTCCAAAATCTCGAAAAATATTGATTTTGGAAAAAAATGTTGTCCACAAAAGCTGTAGATCTCGTCGAAACAAATATTTTTTTCAGTCATATTTTGTTTCTCAAATTAATATTTTTCGAGAAAAATGACCAATATGAATTTTCAGATTTTTTTTTTTTGGAGTTGGAAAAGGGGTTCGGCGTGAGTGGGTGGAGAGGGTGTGGTTCACATTCACTCACGCCGTCTCCCTTTTCCAACGGCAAAAATGAAAACACGCGTCCTAACCTTGGGCATTTTAAATGGCCCACATGCCCTCCCACCACTCATCCCGACCACTTTTCCAACGCCCAAAAAAAAAAAACGACGCATCCTAGTGGTGGTCATTTTTTTTTGTAACAAAATATCTCAAAATTCATTTTTATCATTTTTCTCGACAAATATTGATTTTTTTAAGGAAAGCATCAATATAAAAAATATGTCTTTCGACAAGATCTACAACTTTTGCAAAGAAAATTTTTTCCAAAATGAATATTTTTCGAGATTTTGAAAAAAACTAATTTTAAACAAAGTCAAAATTATTGATAACTTAATTTATGTATAGAATTCCTGAACTAAAAACAAGAATCAAACGACAAAATTTAAACAACCACCATAAAATGCTGGATAAAAATCTTGGATCTCCCCTAATAGCACGGAACGTTCCCGGAACGTGTAAAATGTCCGCCCCTTGGGAACTTTCAACTGGGACCTGAGGGGAACCTTCCGTTATTATTATTTTTATCAACAATTATCTCGTAAACCGTAAGAGATAGATAAGAATGGGTATGAATTTTTGAGTTTTGAGTACCACATATACTACACTATAATATGATATCCATATCATAAACTGACATCGAGTTTGCCCTATCACTTACGGTTTACGCGTTATTTATTGATAATAATAACAATAACGTTAACTTATGTTTGGAACGTTCCAGTGGAACGCTCCTGGAACGTTCTCAAGCGGGGGACATTTTACACGTCCCCGGAAGGTTCCGTGCTATTAGGGTCAGGTGTCGAGGAGGAAGCATCGTTGGTTCGTCACTGTTCCTACCTGCTCTCATATTTCTTACCTTGATAAGGGTGCTGTATGAGGACCGAAATGTTGGTAAATATTATGAATGTTTTGATGTGTAAACATCTTAGACCTCGATATGGGGAGTCGCGCCTGACTCAAATGAAACCACGATTAGAAAGTGTAACGCAGGCCTCTGACATACGCGATGTGTCTCATGTCACATAATTCTCCCCCTCCCTCCCTCCCAACCCTCTTTCTCCTCCTCTCTCTCCCCTTTCCCCCTTTCCCTCTCTCCCCGACGTACCCTGGCCTCTCTGGGTGGCCACAGGAGCGCCAGTCGTCCATCGAGTGATTCGGTCTCGAGAAACGGGGGTGCAGGTGAGTTACCGCGGGTAGGACGGTCAGGGATACCTGACGCCGACGTACCTAGACCTCTCTGGGTGTTCACAGGAGCGCCTGTCGACCACCGAGCGAGTAGGTCCCTGGGAGCAAGAGAGATCGCACTAGGAGGCGGAGGAGGTGGCCTGGTCGTCTACTGGGAGAGTATGGCGACCAGAGGAGTTGCACCGGGTGAGAGCTCCCCGATGGTGTTCGGTTCACCGCACCCGGCGAACTGCCGTTTCTGCGTCGCGCGGTTAGGTATAAAGCCCGTCCCTGTGCGACGCGCCGGCCTACTGGATGATGGTGAGTGGAAGGGAGCGCGGCTTGGTTGCTCGGTGTGCGCACGGACCCGCGTATTATGTGACGGTGCGTTACATCTCCCCCACATTTGGGAGAGTTAAATTTCGGGTGGTGACAAAAAAGATGGGTTCGCGGTTGGAAGAGATTAATTCACAAATAGGGGGAAATATCGTACAGGGTCGATCGTAATTTTTCTCTACTCACGTCAGAGTCGACAACCACGCTGCGAACTGTACCGTCGTTGTTGAACCGGATCTTGCATCTCTGGGACTTGTGTCGGACGCGAAAGCGAATTGTTCCTCGGGGCACCTGGTACGCTGTCCCGTCTGGAAATGTCACCCTGTCCTGTGACACTGTCGGGGTGTCGGACGCTGGTGCGGCTCTCTTGGCTGGTAGTGGTGCTGGTGAGTCTTTTTTTCTAGGTGGTGTTGGGCTCAGGGTGATGAGTGGGACCTCCTCTCTGTGGGTTCCTTGAGGTGCTGTTGATTTGTTTTGAAGTTTGGCTGGTTTTACCAAGTTCGTCGGCCTTGTTCGTGATGGTTTTTGCTCCAGAAAGTTGGCAGGTTCACCCGCACTATGTCTGTGATGCGCGGCTTGGGTGTGCTTGCTACGCATGCTGTTTTCTGTCTTGTCTCAGGAGTTTTGGGTAGTGTGTTAGAGGGCGTCCCGCGGACTTCATAGAGGGGCCCTACTTCTCGGAATCTGGCGAAAACATCCAATTCCAAAGTCCTCTCCAGCTCTTCTAGTTCTTGTTGGAAGGACATGATTGCGACGCTGCTGGAACGGTACTGGTCCGTCTGTTCCTTTGGCTTGCCGGTCTGGGTGCGTTGGCGGGGTGGGGATGTCGGTTGTGTTCGGTGTCGCTGTGGTGGGAGCTTCCGGGTGTGGTAGTGGTTGCTGGTGTTTGTTCGTTGTCCGGTTGGTCGGTGTCCTCTCTGTATGGTCTGAGGTCATTGACTTGGTTGTGTCGGCTCAGCTGACCCTTTTCGTTTTTCAGGTCAAATATCACGCTGGAGATTCGTTTCACGACTGTGAAGGGTCCTTCAAATTTTTCTGCCAACTTGGCGTTGAGGCTGTTGGTTTTGCTGGATAGGTAGTGTGTTCGTTTTAATACCTAGTCTCCGATTTCGGGTGCCCATTTCCGGCGTCTTAGATTATAGTGTACCTGCTGTTTTTGGAAGCTGCTTGCTGTTAAGTTTCGGGCTAGTTCCAGGGCTAGTCGCCTTTTTTAGTGGTTTGATTTCCACCCATTTTGTGCAACGGTCTTGCATCACGAGCAGCCAAGAGTTCCCTGTCGTTGAGCGTGGCAGAGGTCCGATGAGGTCGACGGATACCATGTCCCAGGGTTGTTCTACGTTTGTAGCGTGCATGGTTCCTGCTGGGGCTTGTTGTTGGGCCTTGAACTTCTGGCAGCTTGGGCAGTTCCGTACGTGTTGAGTCCCCATCCTTAGGATCCCCGGCCAATAGTGGTGACGAGCTAGGCGAGCTAGAGTTTTTGCCACTCCGAGGTGTCCGGCCTTTGGATCGTCGTGTAATTCTTTTAGTACCCTATCTTATTCTTGTTTTGGTACGCAAATCTTCGATTGTTCGTCGTGGGCGTAGTCGCTGAAGTCCAGTACGTGTAAGATGTGTCGGTAGAGTCGCCCGTCACGGATGCAGTATTCCGGGTTGTCGGCAGGGTTGTCTCTCACTGCTTGGAGTCGCTTTTGGTACCATTCTCTGCTTTCTTGGTTTTGTATGGAGCAAGTTTCGTGCGGTTGTCTGGACGGGGTGTCCGCTATCAGGTTGTCGGTTCCACGGCGGTACTTCACCTCAAAGTCCCATTGGCTTAGTTCCATGGCCCAGCGGGCTAGACGGCGTGAGGGGTTGTCGAGCCATTTCAGCGATAGGTGATCGGTCAGGACGGTGAAATGGTAACCCTCTAGGTAGTCCCGCATCTTCCATATTCCCCATTTCACGGCAAGGCATTCGAGTTCGGTGGCGGAGTAGTTTCCTTCGGCCTTATTTACGGAGCGGCTGACGTACGCGATGATTCGTTCCGTCTCTCCATGTTGCTGTGTGAGCACGGCTCCGAGTCCTTCTCTGCTGGCGTCAGTTTGAAGGGTGAACGAGAATAGGAGCAGATGTGAGTCTATCTTTAAGCTCGTCGAAAGCTTGCTGGTGCTCTGCTGTCCACTGCCAGTTGGCCTTTTTCTTAAGTAGCTGGTGCAGAGGGGCTGTCACACGGGCTACATCCTTGATGAACCTTCGGTACCACGATATGAGTGCTAGAAATCGGCGGGCTTCTTTCAGGTTTCTGGGTGGTTTTAGGTCCTTAATCGCGGCTACTTTGTCTGGATCCGTGTGGAGGCCCGCATTGTCTATCACGTGCCCTAGGTATTTTAGCTTGGAGCGGAAGAAATGGCATTTTTCTGGGTTTGGTCTGAATTTTGCTTCGTAGAGTCTTTCGAACACTTGTTGTAGGACTTGGATGTGTTTGTCGAGAGTTTCGGTGCAGACTATGATATCGTCTAAGTAGGCGAAGGCATTCGGTGCCATGTCTGGCGTAATGACTTTGTGGAGGAGGCGTTGGAACGTGGATGGGGCGGCATGTAATCCGAACGGCATTACGGTGAATTCAAAGAGCCCTTTTCCAGGTACGGTAAAAGCGGTAAGAGGTTTGCTCTCTTCGGTGAGGGGTACGTGCCACTAGCCATTTTTTAGGTCGATGGACGACAAGTATTTGGCTCCTCGTAGCTTGTCCAGGATGGGGTTGATCTGTGGGATTGTATAGGCGTCTTTCTTTGATACCTGGTTGAGGCGTCTGAAGTCGACGCAAAATCGAGGTTTTCCTCCCTTCCGGCGGGTGATGACAACTGGGGAGCTCCACGGATTGCTGGATGGTTGGATGACTCCCTTCTTCAGCATAAGTGATACCTCTTTGTCTATTATCTCCTGTATGGCTGGGTTTCTTGTTCGATACCATTTTTTGTGCGGTGTTGGGTCCTCTAGCCGGATCTCGTGTTTTGCGAGTGGTGTTGTGCCTTTGACTGTTGTTAGGCGTGTCATCTGGTTGTTGATGAAATCTTCGGCGATTTTCCTATCTCTTGGTTTCAGGTCGGTTAATGTATTTGGTCCTTCGGCGAAGCAGACTTCCCTTTTCTGGTTTCTGGTCGGAGGGAAGACTTTCACACCGTTGATGTGGACGTCTAGGCCCAGTTGTGTCAGGATGTCGATCCCTAGGAGTACGTCGTGGCTGAGAGTATTCATTACGGAGACCTCGGCTTGTATCTGTTTTCCCATGGCGTGTAATTGTCCGGAGAGAACTGCGCCCAGGTGCGTCTCGGTACCGTCTGCCATCATCGCTATGATGTTGTTTTCTTCTTGGTGCCAGCCCTGGTTCATGCTCTTCAAGGGAGGTGTTGTCTAGGGCCGGGTGTGAGCTTAGTTCGGCCCGGCCCGGTTCTCGTTACCCTGTGTTTTGCACGGGCAGTCTTTGGAGAAGGACACCATCGGTGCCGCACCAGGAGCAGAATATCTTTGGCTTGTTTCGGCAGTTTCCTCGGGCGTGGCCTTGTTGTTTGCAGCGCCAGCAGACTTCGCGGCTGTTGTAATTTGGCTCGATGGTAGACGTTTGTTGTCTCGCAGGTTTCTGTGCTGGGCGATGGACTCCGTGAGGGCCTCTCTTCTGGTGTTCCTGGGCTTCTTCTATCTCCTCCACTCTTTGAATTAAGGCGTCGGGGGTGTTCGCTTCCGAGGGCCGGATGTACAGCCGTAGTCCTGGTTTCATGTTGTAATGCAATGTCTCCATTGTCTTTTCGGGGGTGAATCCTCCTCGTATTCTCGTGAGTGTTAGTAGGGCTGTTACGTAGTTTTGAGGGCGGTTGTATATCTGCTGGTCTAGTTGTCTGAGTTCGTGCGGGGAGAGGTAAAACCTCCTTAGGCTCTGCTCTAGGTCATTCAGGGAGGTGAGGTCGGCTGCGCAGTTGCGGTACCAGAGTTGGGCATCGCCTCTGCGTAGTTCCGGGAAGCCTTTCAGGATTTGGTGGTCGGAGAAGCTGTATGCCCTCTGGAGTTCCTTCAATCTCTCGAGAAACCCGTAGACATTCTTGCCGTCGAAATGGCAGTTCCATTTCCGCATTTGGTCCAGGATTTTGGTGAATGTTGGAGCATTGACGCCGTCTTCGTCCGAGTCCTCGTAACTGGGTTGTCGTGAATGTGTTCTCTGGTTCGGGTGTTGGTTCCGGGGTGAGGACGCTGCCATGTTTCTGAGTTCGTCCAGCTCGGCCTGCATGGTTTCCAGGTCCTGGGTGCGGTCGATTTCCTCCTTGTATTCCGAGGAGTCTTCTGGTTTGTCATTAAAGAGTGCTGGGTTGCCTCTGACGAAGTTCACCAGCCTTTGTCGAAGAACTGCCAGGGATCCTACGGCGTCGATCTCGTGTCTTCGGAGCTCTTCTTCGAGGTGCTCTTTTCTGAGGCGGTATATCCATGCTACAGCCATGGTGTCGAGAGACGTGGTGAGTCGGGTCTGGATACAGCGGTGCGGTGAGTATTCGGAGCGGTTCGGTGATCGGTTAGCGGTTTCTAACCCAAAATTTACTCTGTCGGAGAGCTTGTTCGACTGTGTCGATTCGAGAGCGTTACGCTCATTTATACCAGTTGGGTGTGTGGAAGGGGAAAGTATGGAAGGGGGAAACAGGGAAGGGGAAACCTCCACTCTGGTCGCGCAACGCGGATTCTGTTTATAAAGAAAGAGAAAATAAAGGGGGAAAAAGAAAACCTGTTCGGGCGCCATGTAACGTTTCGTCCTACCCTACCTGTATATTGTCCCGCCGGACGCTTCAGTCTTACCAGGATTGAGGATTTGGGACAGGCTTTATGAGTGACAAAACGGCGGTTTAAAGAAAATAATAATCACTATATTCTTCCTTTATGCTACATCTCTAATTATACCTAATTGTGAGTGTTGTGTGGGCGTATGCGTGTCGTGGCATGTATGTGTGTGATCGCTTCGACATTATTAAGTGTAGGTGTAGTATGTCTTGCGGCTAACAATACTGGATAGTGTGACTTGTGGAGTTTATCTTGTCCTAGGTACGCAAGAGAGCTGGTTTGGGGTTGGCGTCCCGGAGGACGTTGACGGCTTGCGGACTGAAGTGGAGGTCGGAGAATTACCCATGCATCGTACTCTGAAATCAGACGGGAGGATACTGTATAATCGCGTAACTTGGCGGCCGGGGTCTTTGCGGACCAGGACTCCCTCTCCGCGGTCGGTTCAGGTCAGTTTCGGGAAGAGAGGGTGGCCTGGCCTCGGTTGCTCAGGCGCGGGCCTTCGTCCGGAGGTTTGTACGACGAGTAGGGGTGTTTGCCGCGGGTAGGCCGGTCAGGGTTACCTGATGCCGACGTACCCTGACCTCTCTGGGTGAGCACAGGAGCGCCTGTCGACCACCGAGTGAGTCGGTCTCGGGGAACGGGAGGTGCGGGTGCGTTTCCGCGGGTAGGCCGGTCAGGGTTACCTGACGCCGACGTACCCTGGTAGGATCGGAGAATGATCTAATTTAATTAAACCGAATCTTTCTCACGATCCTCATCGTAGGATCGGAGAATAACGGGATTTTTCTACAATTAGGCCAAACCCTAACAAATTTCTTTGGTTTGCCCACTGAGCCATTCCAAAAAAGAATTTACTTCTGTTCACTAGTAGAAAACTCTACCGGGACTACTTCGCAATAAATGCATAAGGAAACCATTTTATTGCTACATTTTTAACAACTTGTAACGACTTTTCATGACGAAAGCCATATAACCAACAACACGGGGGCTGCTAATTGCCATTTTCAAATGTAGACATCATTAGAGTAACAGGTTAAACGGTGTAGTGAAACTATTTTTATTTCCAAAATACATTCCATTTATAAGAATTTAAAGAATGACCAGTTCTGCTTACTTGTGCTCGGTCATGACTGAGCAAAAATGAGCATGCTCGAGCATGACGGTAAATGCACATCACTATCCCAATAGCCGAAAGAACGAGCAAATTAACAAGTGCCTCTGTAAAGACGCAGCAGTCCACCAGCTTTGCCTGTCGATGGTCTGGAGATTGATGTCCCTTTGGAAAACCAGATTTACTATCTCATCTGGAAAACATTGTGTGGCAACTAACAACGTCGACTTCCAGAGAGGCGTCTTATAGGGCGACACCATGAGCCCTCTCCTCTTATGCCGCACACTATTGCCACTTTCATTCGCATTTTGCGATTCCCAAGTGTACTTCTGCGGCAAACCTAGATATCGAAGGCATAAGGTGACTTATGTGTTTCTCATGAATCATCTCAAGATCTATGCTAGAAATGCAGAGCAACTGAATCTAGCTCGAAGTATTATCGAAGAGTACATTCGGGAGGTTAGAACGGAGTTTGGGTTAGAAAAATGCACCAACATTCATTTGAAGCGTAGACGACTTGCTGGAATTTCTGAGGACCCTGAGATCGTCGACAGAAGCTCTATACCATACCTTGGCTCTGGAGAAACCTACTTAAGGCCATAGCCACATAAGAGACCAACAGGGACGTATTCCCCCTCCCCCGAAATTCTTGTAACGTGTAGATAATATACATATACTTTCCTGTGTGCCGCTGTAAATCCGCCCTCCTCCCCCCGAATGCTTGTTCTGTCTGCGACCTGGGGCCTACCCGTACCTGGGCGTGCCAGAGAGCCGCATTTGGGACAAAACATCTAAATGATGCTCTCCGGTGCAGGCAGAAACGCCCTATTCGACAAGTTTGGCCTTCCGAACTGTTGGCGAGGAACAAAGTATCTGCAACGAACATGCTGCCGTCCCGGTGCTACTCTATTTACTTGGAGTGGTTCCATGGACGAAGAACGAGCTCAGATTCCTACACATCGGGCCACGAAAGGTTATGCACACGAACAAATGCTTGCACCTTAAGTCTCTGCGACTTTACATCTTGCGCCATCAAGGTAGTTGCGGCATGCTCAAATCTCGAATGTCTTAACAACCGCCTCATTCTGGGTACAGAACATACAGTCGCAAATAGACGAGACCCTCTGCTGAAACACTTGGCCTTGATTTTAATATCAAGGTTGAGCAAAATAAATCAAACATTATCCATCTCGAGTACTCATTCCTGGAGGCTTGTATCAAGAAAGCACAGGGGAAAAACTTTTGAGAACTGCTCCTCGACAAGAGTATACACGGAATCTTCCACAGAAATCTGAAGGATCAGTCGATGCCGTTTGAGTTAACGTTTGGTTTGCTTAAATCACCTGGATTGAAGTCGGGCACGGAGGGTTACATTTTGGCGTGCGAAGACGGTGTCATCTCCACTTTAGCATACTGTCGCTACATTTTGAGCCGAGACATTCATGATGATAGCTGCAGGGCGTGTTATGCACACTCTGAGCCCCTAGTACACATAATATCTGGTGGTCCAACTCACGTGGAAACAATGTACATTCATAGGCACAATGCGGCATTAAGAGTGCTTTATTACCATCTCTGCCACACTTACAGTATTGGCCTTGATACAGCTCTACCAAACGCTCCTAGGGAAACAGATTCAATGATCGAAAATGAGAAGTGCCAAATAGACTGGAATTAGGGAAGAGTCTCACGTTGTGGGCACAGTTTTGTTTTTGACCCATAATTTTCGTTTGAGTCCATGTTATGCGGTGATATGGATCTCATTGGAAAGCTAGAGGCCTTAGCTAAGTTTTTGCTAAAGTAAGTACATTGATTGAGATAGGTAAAGTAAAACGCACCTAATTCTATAGAATTTCAAGGTTAATTAATTTGGAAGGCCTTTAGTGACAAAGATATGAAAAAAAGGTATTTGACTTAGATAGTTGACTTTTTCGGGGCTCCCATGGCTAAAATACGCAAACTAAAATACGTTAAAACGTTAATGAAGAAGGTTATGACGGCATAAATCATGATATCTGACAGTTTTCAAGTCAAACAGACGCTTTAAATAAAAAAAAATTTGCCCACAACCGGTTACATTTAGGTGCCCACAACCGGAATTCATATAAATCGGTGTGACATCCTAAATCACAACGAAAATACTGTAGAAATGTCGATTACCCTCACCTGTTTGAGATTGTTTACTTTGATTTGTCGCAGTTTTAAACATTGGTAAATTACAAATGCGTTAATTTTGACCTATTTTTCAATATGATCGCAGCTAATGCACAAATCTTCTATTTACGTTGATATCACCTCGAAAACTGCGTACTACTGTCAGAATACAAGTACGCCACCAGTTAGATAGTATTCTGTCAGTTGTTACGCAAAGGTGCCCACAACCGGAGAGTGCCGGCAACTGGTGACTCTCCCCTACATATTCTCGACAATTGTTTCTGTCATGCACTCGAGGCCTGATATAGTTTTCCTTACTTCGAGAAACAAAACATGTTCGTTATCGAATTTCACCAGCTGACAAAAGCGTCACAACCAAGGAGAAAGAAAAGAAAGAGAGGTATAAAGACCTAATAAGGGAGTTGCGATTGTGATACCCGGAATATTCTGTTAAGCTAATCGTCTTGATCATCGGCGCTCTTGGAGATGCCAAGGTTTCACTGGTTAATAGCTCAAAAAGCATCCCTGCGTGTCAACAAAATGCTGAGACACTTCCGGGGAAAATACAGAAGGCGGTCGTCCTTGGGTCCTTGGGTCGCTCCATGTACTCAGGGCGCACGAAAATTTTACCGCATCATCGTATGGAATACGTCGCAGACTGTAACCACCTATCTCACGGTCGTGAAGCGTGGTTACAGCTGAAACTTTAACGCGTTTTTGCCGGGAGCTGGTGCTATTTTCTTAAATGGCGCTCACTCCCGGTAAAATCCCGCTTTTGACCTCATGACAACATTTCAGGGATATATATAAACACACATAACGGATAATTCGAGCTCATTCCGACTGAATCTGTGTCATTCCGAAATCAGTCCGAATAATTCCACACTTATTAAAATAAAACGCCCATTTCACCTGAATCCGCCATATTATGCGAGCACATTCCGAAAGGTTCCGAGCTATCCTGCCATTCCGTCTTCATTCTTCTTTAACTTACGTTTCGAACGCAAAGTGGAAATTGCATCCGAATTAAACCGGAATCATTCTGAGTATTTGTGGCAGAATGATTTAAAACCACTCGGTATGCAATCATGTCATAAGACGTATTCAGATGAAATAGGCTATTTATTTTGATGAGTGTGGAATTATTCAGACTGAGTTTGTAATAACATGGAATCAGTTGGAATAACCTCGCGTTATCTGGCGAATACAGACGGAATGGGCATTGTATCTTGATAAGTGCAGAATCATTCGAAGTGAATTCGGAATGGCACGGAATCATTCTGAATGAATTAGCGCCTTGACGCGGAGTCAGGCGAAATGGAATGTTTATTCTTATGCGTGCGAAATAATTCGGACTGAGGGAGGAATGGCATGGAATAATTCGGAATAAGCTCGCGTATTGCTCCTGGTTTGGACTGAATGAAAATTTTATACGGACTGGTGCGGAATCATTCTGATTAAAGTACGTAATCATTCAATGTCATCCGGAATAACGATCATTTGAGGCACGTAGAGAAAGAGTCGAAAAATTATCAAATTCCAGGAAAAGTAGGATCGAAAAACAGTTGGAGCAAGAAAAAGACAAGTTTCCCTCCGCTGTAGAGACAAACAGATTGAATTTGGAGGAAAAGGGTTCTCATGCGGTTCTTAACCATTCGGAGGATATTCTGGGAGTGTTTAAATACTTTTACAGAATCGATGAGTTGGAGTAAGTTTATGTATCGGTTTGATAAGTTCTAGGTCTTATAATTTCATGTCTCAATTAATGCAAATGTTTCCCTAACCTTGCTTTTGAAGTGTTTATTAGTGATACAATTTCAGCGACTTCACATGATTTTCTAAAAGTTAGCAAAACGTCTACGACACTTTTCGTCAGTATATAATTTTTTTTTCACAAATGATTTAATGATTATTCAGAAAAATTCGTGTTTCAGCGAGGTTTTAAGATTTCTTATCGCAATATACTTAGGTAGAAGAAATTTTTGTTACTATAAACATTTCGATAGGAAATTTTCTTTTTTCCCCTACCGCGTTATAGGTTTCATTAAAAACAACTAATTTTGTCATTGCAAAAATTTGAGAGGAAAATTTCGAAAAATGCTTTTTTTCCCCACCACGTTACAGGCGTCAATAAAAACAACTAAATTTGTTATTGTAAAAATTTTTATCAGAAAATTTGTTTCCCCGCAGCATTAAGGATTCAATAAAAACAACTAAATTTGTTATTGTACAAATTTCGATGGCAAAATTTTGAAAAAAAAATTTCGAGCAAAATCTATTTTTCCTCCAGCGTTACAGGCTTCAATAAAAGCAACTAAATTTGTTATTGTAAAAACTTCGATGGCAAAATTTTGAAAAAAGAATTCTTAAGAATTTTTTCCCCACACCGTGATTGGCATCAATAAAAAAAACTAAATTTGTTATTGAAAAAATTTCGATAGCAGAATTTTTGAAAAAAAAAAATTCGAAATTTTTTTCACTCCCACCATGTTACAGGCTTCAATAAAACAACTACATTTGTCACTGTAAAAATTTCGATAGCAAAATTAAAAAAAAAAAGCGAGAACATTTTTTTCTGCCCACACCGTTATAGGTTACGAAAAAAAATTAATTTGTTATTGTAAAAATTTTGATCGCAAAATTTTGACAACAAAATTTTAGAGAAAAATTGTTTTCCCCTCACAGCGTAACAGGATTCAGTAAAAGCAACTAAATTTGTTATTGTAAAAATTTCTATGGCGAAATTTTGAGAAAAGAATTCTCAACTCGGACTTTCGAAATATTTTTCTTTCTCACCACGTTAAAGGCTTCAATAAAAACAACTACATCTGCTATTGTAAATACATGGAAAGCAAAATTTAAACAAAAATCGAGAAAATTTTGCTATCGAAATTTTTACAATAACAAATTTAGTTTTTTTATTGAAACCTATAATGATGTAGGGTAAAAAAAATTTCTCCCTTTTTTTTCTTAATTTTGCTTATCGAAATTTTTACATTGACAAATTTAGTTGTTTTATTGAATCCTGTTCATTCAAAATTTTGCTATCGAAATTTTTTCAATAGCAAATTTTGTTGTTTTTATTGATGCCTATAACGGTGTGGGGGAAAAAATTCTTAAGAATTCTCTTTTCAAAATTTTTCCATCGAAGTTTTTACAATAACAAATTTAGTTGCTTTCATTGAAGCCTGTAACGTGGCGGAAAAAAAGCATTCTCCAAAAATTTTTCCTTCCAAATTTTGCTATCAAATTTTTACAATGTCAAAATTAATGGTTTCTATTGAAGCTTGTAACATGGTGAGATTAATCAATTGTTTTCGAAATTTTTGTTTTTAATTTTGCTACCGAAACTTTTACAATAACAAATGTAGTTGTTTTTATTGAAGCCTGTAACGTGGTGAGGAAACACATTTTTTCTACATTTTTCTTTCCAAATTTTGCTATCGAAACTTTTACAATAACAAATGTAGTTGTTTTTATTGAAGCCTGTAATGTGGTGGGGAAAAAATTTTTTTCGAAATTTTTCTTTCCAAATTTTGCTATCAAATTTTTACAATGACAAAATTAGTTGTTTTATTGAAGCCTGTAACATGGTGGGGAAGAAAAAAATTTCGAAATTTTTTTGTCTCAAAATTTTGCTATCGAAATTTTTTCAATAACAAGTTTAGTTGTTTTTATTGATGCCTATAACGGTGTGGGGGAAAAAATTCTTAAGAATTCTCTTTTCAAAATTTTGCCATCGAAGTTTTTTCCAGGGATCCGACCGAAACGAAACAAAATACTTTCGTGATTTTCGTTCTGTTTCCATACTGCCAAAACGTAACTATATTCACTCGACTTAGGTTACGTTATTCAAAATACCGAAATTGAAACGAAATTTTTTTTTCACGCGTATTTTGAAAAAAACAGTTTATTCGAATCCTTGTGCACCTGATATAAATATTAAAAGGCAGGCAGGTAAACTATCAAGTTATAATAATTTCGTTTTTAATTTTGTTCCAATCTGTCAAAACGTAACGAAAAGTAAACAAAAGATTCGGTACTTTTTGGATAACGTAACTTAACGAAACGATAGTTTTGGACGGATCCCTGGTTTTTAAAATAACAAATTTAGTTGCTTTTATTGAAGCCTGTAACGCTGTGAGGAAAACAAAATTTTTCTCGAAAAATTTTTTTTCAAAATTTTGCCATCGAAATTGTTACTATAACAAATTCAGTTGTTTTAATTTTTTTCAGTTTCTCAAGAATATTTCTAGAGCCGTGAGACCTATTGTAAAAATGAGGTGATATTTTAAATATGCGTTAAAAAACACGTCAGAATGATATGACATGTTTCTGATAAATTTTCATTTTGACCCATAAAAATGACAAAATTCGGTGAAAAATATCTATTAAATAACACCCGATAGAAACGAAAGAGGGCAGATTCGTGTTCAGCACAAACAATTACTTCAAAAACGATATGCCGTATTCAATTAGAGCGTAGGTCATTTTTATCGGCCAAAGTAGTTTATGTTGATAAGGAACAAAACAAATCTTAACAAAATATGATTTTTCAGCTCAACTGTGCGTCACGTAAAAGAACAACTTTATATTACATACACTTCTCAAGATGATAAGCTACTTCTAATAGCCTTACCAGATAACTGGTACGTTCGGAGTTATAAACACTATTGATAACATCCTTGAGGAAATCGTCATGTTATCTAAGAACAGGATATACTCGTCAAAAAGCTCGAGGATTTTAAATTCCTTGAGAAAATGCACGAGCATAAATATTGACTGAAGCACGGATTTCGTTGAGGAATTTAAAAATCCTTGCTTAAATAATTAAATAAAAGGACTTTTGTAGGCCCTTGGCAAATGCATCTTCATCTTCTCTATTACAACTGTTTAGAGGATCATTAATAAACTTATACCACACAACCTGGATGCTAAAAAATAAGTACTTTTGAAGTTACATAAAGAAACGTTTTATTATTTCAATCGATTTTTCTTTGAAACTACTAAAGATACGTGGTAATAAGGCTTGCATTGGAAAGTATTCGAAAATTTCCTGTTCAATTGTGATGTGACAATTATTGAATCCTTTTCGATACCGTTTTTGTTCTCGAGTTTTGAATCCCCATAGCAATAGAAGTTATCTTGTAAACTGAATCCTTCTCTGACCTAGTGGCGACAATATTTTTCTGAATACTTCTGGGTACCCCAAATTGACCAGGAAATATAACACTTTTCATCCCTTTTGAATTTGCACATTTCGCTGTTCTTATTTACTTTTTTTTTAATAATTACGAGGTTAAAGGCATTTAAAAATACAGGATTATTTATTTTTCGTTGTCAAGAACGATTACTACACAGGTAGCTGTGATGAAAATTATTTTTCTAAATTTATTTATCATGATTTCATATTTTTTTAGTTGATCACATTTGAATAAAGCAAGATTTTTGTACGAAAGTGATTTACTCTTATGCACAATCTTACTAGATTTGGCACATTTCATGCTTTTGAAGTGCCTTCTAATGCGTTAAACGAAAATAGTGTTTTTAATTTATTTCAGGTTACGCTTGACAGCTCCGATTGGCTTTGAAAGGGATTAGAATCAAAATATTTTCACTGCCTACTAGGAGATTCAAAAAAAGAAGGACAGAAACGGTGTTCATAAGTATTGACATTTTTGATACCTTTGAATGCAAGCTTTCTCACCGGGTATATTTCAATGTTTTTTTATGAATAAAAAGTCTTGAGTCATGAACTATATTATGTACCCGATTCATCCTTAACTTTTCAGGAAAGCTACTGTTGGAGAGAGGGGTAAGAAGGGTTCAAATTTGTATTCACTCTAGAAAAATAATATTATATTGTAGATCTTGTGAGGGACACAGGCGTGTTTTGTCGAGCGCGATATTTGAAGAACGAGTCGTAGGTGTCCACTGCCAATGAAAAGGTTCTCCGCTAAAAGGTAGCACGTTCGAAAACCCGCGCATTACATGCATGCGTCAAGGAAATTTTTTTTTGTATATCTTGAAAACTGCATACTTATATTTTAACGTCCAGATTGTTGTTTAGCTATAGCTGACATTCCTCTACGAAATGGCGATAGTAAAGATACATTGGGACAATGGCCCAAAAATCCTCTTTAATGGGGCAGTGCCCTTTTATATTTATGTTTTAATTTCTATTCCTTTTTAGCTGCAGTGAATACGAAGCTAACAAGTTATCAGCAGAGATTGTAAGAATACTTGAATTTATCCATGAAAGTTTGACGAAGTGTTTCACGTCTCCGGAAAACCATTCATCATTGGATCATTTATTTTTTCTTGTCTATCAGCGTGTATTGCTCAAAAAGTCCTATACTGATAAAAGTTGCCAGGCCCAACTCAATATGAGATACGATAACATTGCACAAGAATGTGAATTTGAAACTGTTTTACATCCAGCACACTTGATACGTTTGTCAAGAAATGCACTGATACAGATAGATGCTGCCTTGAATGAAATGGAAGCTATGGATTACAGGGATTGGGTATGTGTTTCAACTCATGCAAATAATTATAATATGCGTGACTGCATGCTTTATGGTGCGAAAAACATCTAGAACCTTTGGATTTTTCATAACAACTGTTTCGAAGCCATACCGAACACCTCATGTGGAATAAATATATACGCGGAGGGCCTGCTCAAACGCAGAATAACCGGGCTGCGTAGGCAGAGCAGCAATACAGATTGTGAGTCTAACAGCCGTAGACAGGCACCCAACAGGATAGAAAGGCAATTTAGGATAAGAAGGAACATTAAGATCAAGGTTTCTGCTGAGCCCGGAAAATAGCTGAAGTGAATGACGCGCTTCGTGAGGAGATTTCGGAAAAGTCTAGCCTTTGGACTATAAACTGTGTGGCGAGAGCCTTGACTGACACAAACAGGAGGTCAAATTCGATGGTGGATCATGAGACCATAACGGAAATCCTTAAATTCAGCACAAAACTAGGCTGGATAATTCAGCCCAGATAACAAAATGCGCGCATAGTGCGACGCGTGCCGATTTTCTCCCACGGCGCACAGTGGGAAAAAGCACCTTTTTTGGACAAAAATCGACCGATTAAAAAAGATCATAAATCAATGTAATAAATAACTAAAAATAATTTTCAGTGAACTAGCGTAACAACAACATTTTTTAATGAGGTTATAAACAAATTAATTAACAAAAGTCATTTTTTCGTGATTCGCAATCATTAGCTAATTTTAACCCATAGCTTTTGTATAAAGTATCATAGATAATGATATGCGCTTACAATAAGTTAAGAATAGCTAATGATTGCCAATTATTTAAACAATTTTTATAAACAAATGCACATTTTGACCATTTTTTGATAAAAAGACGTGATTTTTTTTTGCGGAATTAACTTAAAATGTTTTGCCAAAGACTCCTTGCTATCATATTTTTCATAGTGACCAAAAAATGTTAATTGTTCAAACAATTTTCATAAAAAATGCACATTTTAACAATTTTTTCTTGAATAGGATTGATTTTTTTTTTGCGGAATCATCTTGAAATGTCTTGCTAAAGGCACCCTGCTGTCATATTTTTCATAGTGACCAAAAATTGTTAATTATTCAAACAATTTTTATAAACAAATGCACATTTTTACCATTTTTTCATTAATAGGCTCGATTTTATTGTGGAATTAATTTGAAATGTCTTGCAAAAGACTCTTTGCTATCATATTTTTAATAGTGACAGAAACTGATAATCATTTAAACAATTTTAATGAACAAATGCATTTTTTGACCATTTTTTCATGAATAGGTTTGATTTTTTTTCGGAATCATTGCGAAATGTCTCGCAAAAGACTCTTTGCTGTCATATTTTCAATAGTGATAGAAACTGATAATTATTTAAACAATTTTTATGAACAAATGCATATTTTGACCACTTTTTCATGAATAGGCTTGATTTTTTTTGCAGAATCAATTCGAAATGTCTTGCAAACGAATCCTTGCTGTCATATTTTTTATAGTGACCTGATATGCACCACGGGGAGGTTGCTCAATCGGACTTTCCATACCATGTGGCCCTGAAAAGGGACATTTTTAGGTAGGCGTTCGTTCTTCACTGAGTAAGAATCGAGCTCACTCCTTGGAGACTGTCATACTCTCAGACATTTTTGTCTCATGTGGCCCTGAAAAGGGCCGTTTTTAGGTAGGCTGTCGTGCTTCAGTGTGCAAGAATCGAGCTCACTCCTTGGAGATTGTCATACTCTCAGCCATTTTTGACTCATGTGGCCCTGAAAAGGGTCGTTTTTAGGTAGGCATTCGTGCTTCAGTGAGTAAGAATCGAGCTCACTCCTTGGAGATTGTCATACTCTCAGCCATTTTTGACTCATGTGGCCCTGAAAAGAACCGTTTTTAGGTAGGCATTCGTGCTTCAGTGAGCAAGAATCGATCTCACTCCTTGAAGATTGTCATACTCTCAGCCATTTTTGACTCATGTGGCCCTGAGAAAGGCCTTCTTTTAGGTAGGAACTCGTGCTTCAGTTAGTAAGAATGGAGCTTACTCCTTGGAGATGGTCATACTCTCAGCCATTTTTGACTCATGTGGCCCTGAAAAGGGCCGTTTTTAGGTAGGCATTCGTGCTTCAGTGAGTAAGAATCGAGCTCACTCCTTGGAGATTGGCATACTCTCAGCCATTTTTGACTCATGTGGCCCTGAAAAGAACCATTTTTAGGTAGGCATTCGTGCTTTAGTGAGCAAGAATCGTTCTCACTCCTTGGAGATTGTCATACTCTCAGCCATTTTTGACTCATG
>CAKNXH010062733.1:101288-123163 GCA_932178445.1 Andricus quercusramuli
ATACATGTTCCAAAAACGACTTAGATACTTTTTTTCTCCCCTTTGCAGGTAGTTGGAAAAAATCTCTCAGATTGTATGATTTATTAGAAATATACGGAAATATATGCTTAAGTAATAGAATTTCCTTCTTCATTTGATATCAAATACAAATTTAGTCATTTTCATCTGAAGAACATAGAACATAACATATAGTCGTTGCGAAGCGCGACGACCAAATATCGAGCGCGAGTCTCTTGATGAGAATGTGTTCCTTAAGGTGTTAAAGTGTTCGTAGGCGTGCTCAAACTTGCGAGCGAAGAATGATCTTAAGAGGAATTTTATTTATATAATATTGTTTTCATGCAAACTTTTTGCAATATAACTTAAAAAATGTAAAATTATTGAAAAATATAGAAAACACACTTTCAACAAATAATTTGTTTATAAACTATTTTTTAATTATTATCATGATGAAACATCTATAACTGATGTTACTCTATGAAACGCAGGCGATTGTAATAATTTCCCTATTATTTAAGAGCACCGGGAACGTTAAATAGAAAAAATTGCCATTTTTCGTCATATTTGTTTGTCACACTGTGTGTTGTAGGGCCCATATAATTCCTTAAAAATGCTCTACAAATATCTTTAGTGTATTTTTAGAAACAAAATTTTATTCAAGAATAATATTGTTGACAAAAATAAGAATTGCACAATTCTTTAATGAATATGTTAAAATAAAAACGTGCCAAAATGATGTATAGAGAGTCATTCAAAGAATAAAATGAGGCCTACAACATTAGGATTAAATCGGAATTGTAACTTTTATTTAAAACGAAAAAGTGTAAGCATACGCTCTAAATAACTATCAGGATAGGTTAAGAATACAAAATTCGGACCTACAAAGTCACTAGAATGCGAAAAAGTAGCGTATTGGAATCTTAAAAAAGTATAATTTACTTGGAATCGACATATATGCAGCTTAGTTACCCGCGCTCGAAAAATATTCCTTACACTTGCTTGATTAGAGAGGGACCGAAACAATTTCAAATCAGGCAGGTTCTACACTTGAAGTCGCAGAATCATTCGGGGAAAAACTATGTTGTTTTTTAGAGGAAATAAGGCAATACTTATTTTTGCGATTTGTGAAAAAAATGTTTACGAAGTCATGCGCATTTGAATTTTTTGCTTTGTTTTTAAAAAAAATCCCAATTTTTTCTTATATACTTAAATTTTTTTCCAATTTTTTTTTAATTTGTGCTATCATAAGGAAAATACCTTGCGAGTTTTATGCGGGCTAAATAACTTTTGGGCCAGGAGAATTTTTTTTCATAAAATCGAATTTTCGTATTTTTCTTCCAAACAACAGGAACGGAAAAATGTGAAGAAAATAATTGGCACAGTTAAAAAAGTTCTACAAAAAGTTCCTTTACTCATTTATGATAATCTTGTACCATTTCCGAGAAAAATAAAAAAATTCAATATTTCTTTCAGAAACTACAGTTGCAGCGGAGCAGGCAATTCTTTTAAGTGTACAAATCTGTTATTAACTATATTATAAATGGTTTTTCTGTGCACAGTTTCAAAATCAGGACACACTTGTAATTGGGCATTCAAATTTATTCCGTGAAATTCCGCCCTACAATGACATCTATATTTTGCGCATCATCCGGCACAACTCTAAAAATTACCCTGCGTGGTTACAATCCCTCAAAACTAAAAATGTCATCAATGATATCGAGTGAATCTAAGCTCCAGCACCAAAAGCTCCTACAAATTTTACCATTATTTGCATCGTAAAACCCTCACGTAGTGCTACTGTCGCTTTGATAGTGCTCACGGAAGCGCCCATATAAATCTGCGCTTGAAGTTTTTCATCTGCTACTCGCACTTCTTTTAAAAAATTTCCCAATGATTCTATCGCATGCACTTCACGTATCGTTTGTACATTTTCTTTTGTTACTTCATGTCGTGTCGGGCAACGTGAGGCTACATGAATTAAATCTTCACGTAGATAACATTTAACTTCTTTTCGTGTACTCGTACAATCACTTGAAAAATCGTAATGCGTCAAATCTCTAGACGTTTCAGCGAATGAAAGTGTTTCTCTAGATAACTAGGAGAATATCATTGGCTGAAAACTGTAGTGATTTGACACAATCCGCAGAATGCAACGCCATTCTGCAAACATGGCCGCCACCCTGACGTAACGCAATTAGAACACTTTCTTAAAGCCTCTTGCATTGCTTCTGTGTAGGAATGCCTTTTCTTTCTTTTTTTTATCCAAGATAAGTCGGCGAAAATATTCAGCTTCCAATTTCTTTCAAAGCCGATTGGTGCTGTCAAACGTAACCTGAAATAAATTAAAAACACAATTTTCGTTGAACGCATTGGAAGGCGCTCCAAAGGAGTACAGTTTGCAAAATCTAGTAGGATTGTTCATAACAATACATCACCTTATCACAAAACTCTGGGTTTATTGAAATGTCATCATTTTAAATAATATGAAATCATGATAAACAAATTTAAAAAATTAGTTGTCATCACAGCTACCTGTGAAGCAATCAATCTTGGTAACGTAAAATGATTCATACTGTGTTTTTAAATGCATTTAACTTCATTATTATTTGAAAAACAGTAAACAATAACAGCAAAATATGCAAATTTTGAAGGGATTTCAAATGTTATATTGCGTCGATAAATAAAGGTTGACCGGGAAACTTGTGTAAATGAGACGAAATCGACAATCGTGGTCACCTTGGTTAAAAGTAATTTCAAAGTCCCATCTTTCAGGTGTGGCTTAACCACACTCAAAGCCACCGTGCCTGACTGCCTTCTGACGTGCCTGACTGACGTGCACCTCACTGCCTTCAAACCTCAAGCTTCTCTACTTCCTAACATATTTTCATCACATACTACCTGTAAAATCTCTCTCTCTCTCTCTCTTGTTTTTTTTAGAACTCTCCTTTGCATGCGCGCTTGTCTTCAACTACAACTTGATTATAATGATAAAATGATAAATTCTTCAACAGTATACATAAGTTTGTACTGCCACATTTTGAAGGTATTTTTTGCAATTATTAATTTCACAAATTATTTATTCAATTATATTAATTACCAAAAGTTTAATTATATTTATATCCCCTGTTCCGCATTCAAATGTATTCAAACCTCCTTACGAAGTGTTCAAATGTAAACGAATGAGAATCCTCGCATTCAAAATTTTTCACTTTGCTCTAAACTGTCCTCTCATTCATTCGCACTCAATAGCATTGGAATTAATGCAAAATGGCGCATTCAAAAGTTTTCAATTTTCTTTAAACTTACTCTTATTCATTCGCACTCAATAGTATTCGAAAGTTTTGGGCTATCCTGCAATCCGAGTTTTTTGAAAAGCAGATTTCACGAGGACATCTAGTGAACGCAGAACAATACTTTTCAATTCGTCGTTTTTTGCAGGAAACTTATCTCAGTGAACTTAACACATCTTAGTAGATTTTTTACGTGTTCTAGTTTTGCTTGAAAATAATTTTCATACTTGTAAAGAAAAATTAGTGACTTAAACTTATTTTTATAGAAATATTCCGCTTTAGCACCGATGGACAAATTTTTATGGAAGATAGCCATCAAGTTGAAGAATCTCCATAGGCTTTATGAATTAATCTAAGGGCCTCCTTCACATGAAATATGAAATGTATGACCCAAAAACTCAAAAAATGTTGTCTGATACAGGCCATAGCCGGGCAAGCATAGGTGAAGTGCCCCCGCTGATTTTTGGCTGATATTTTAGGGATAAGTTTCTACTATAAAAGGACTAATTTACCCCAAGTTCTAACTTCAAAAAATTGTTCTAAAAAAAGTTATAAACAAATTTTGTAACCATTTTTTTTTGTAATGAATTTTTGGTGCCTACATCGCCATTTTTTTCTGTAATATACTCATGCCCAAGGTAGCAACATATATTTTTTGGGATGAGATCAAAGAATTACTTCATGGTTAAAAAAAATTAATAAAAAATTATGGCCCCTAATATGTACGTAATTTTATGAGAGTGGGGGCCAGCTTTATATTTAGCTTTTAAATGAATGAAGTAAATATGATTTGAAAAATACCCCTTACTCTAATATGCTATATACTTAGTCTGCGTTGCAGTCTTCCTCTGTCATGGGATTCATATTGTTTTGTTTGAACAATTTACTGAGAATTTCAGTAGGCTTTACGACTATTGACAAGTACCTCGCGTGTGATAAGTAATAAATAATGTCTACTATATGTGTACAGCAGTCAACTGTTTTTTGACCATTGGCACATTCATAAGCACATCTTTTAATTTCTTCAATACTGATACTGTTTGGTCTGTAATCAATGAAACATCAATATGATTTCCGACTTGTTGAAGTCAATAATGTTAAATACAAGTTAAATTTGTTTTTGAATTCTGGCGCGAGAGTATAATGATCTGTCCGTTTCTATGGCACCACTGCAAAGCCTTGATTATTATTATTGACAAGTTTTTTTTGTCGTCGCCAGCAAATTTCACTCGACTGCAACCAAGTGTTGGCTGGAAGTAAAAGGAACAACAGTTCTTTGTGGAAGTCGTGAGAAAGGCGACACCTTGTACAAAGCAGCCATTGAGCCGGTCATTCCTGAAGAAACGGAAAAAGTCAACATCGCAGAAGCAGAAAATTCGACCTTGCAGCTGTACCACGAGCGATGGGGACATCAAAACAAGCAACACGTAAAAGAAATGCTTGATCGAGAATTGGGTATCACAGTGAAGTTAGTTCGAGAAGTCTGTGAGCCCTGCATTTTTGGCAAAACGCACCGTTTGCCCTCTGGCACCAGAGTTAAGGCGACGGAACCGGGAGAACTTTTCTTCACAGATGTTGTAGGCCCATTTTGTGAATCTTTTACCAAAAAACGATTCCTTGCCATTTTAAACATCAAGGAGCTACTCAGTGACAACGGAGGAGAATTCGACTGCGAAGAGGTCAAAAGCATCCTGGTGGAGAACGGAATTGCGCAAAGACTCACAGCACCATTCACACCTCAGCAAAATGGTGGTGCTGACCGCGAAAATCGAACGACGGACGAGATGGCAAGAACCTTCAAATACCCATTTACATACTCAATCGGACCGGGAAATCGTCAGAAGCGGGAATAAGTCCCTTCGAATCGTGGATGAAGAAGAAAACCAGAATTAAACATCTGCGCATCATCGGAGCTTCCAGCTACGTCCATGTGCCAGCTGAGAGGAGAAAGAAGATGGACAAGAAAGCAGTGAAAGGATTCCTTGTGGGATATGACGGCGATGAGCGTTATAGAATTTATATTCCAAGCAACCACAAAGTTATCATGTCCAGAGACGTTCAGTTCCATGAAAAACTGAGGAAGTGTGAGAAAGAAGTCAAGTTGCCAATGAAGGATATTGAGTACGAAAATCAGGACCAGATCGACGAAAAAGAGAGAGGAGATGAACCAGATATCGAGACAGAAGAAAAATCCGAGAAGAACGAAGCAGAAGAGCTGCATCAGGTACCTGGAAGAATTCTGAGAGATCGGTCGACATTGAAGAAGCCAAAGCATCTTGAACATTACGCCATGACAGTGGAGGAGCTTGTAAACTTGGTTACGGAGAATCCTGAGACATACGAAGATGCCCTGAAAAGCGAGGACTCAATTGAGTGGAAGAAAGCCATGGATCGTGAGATTGCCTCGTTAAAAGAAAATCAAACTTGGATTTTGACAAATCTTCCACCAGGTGCCAAGGCCATTCCATGTAAGTGGGTTTTCTGACTCAAGAAAAATCCAGATGGCAGCATCGATGAGTACAAGGGGAGGTTGGTCATCAAAGGATTCAGTCAGCGTTACGGCATTGATTACAGCGAGACCTTCAGTCCGGTGACAAGGATGAGTACAATAAGTTCGGTTCTCAGCATCGCAGCAAGTGAAAAATTGCATTTAATGCAATTTGATGTTTCGACAGCCTTCCTTTATGGAGAGCTTGAGGAAGAGGTGTATATGAGACAACCTCAAGGCTTCGAAGATGGAACGAGAAAAGTCTGCCTGTTAAAAAAGAGCCTCTACGGTTTAAAACAGGCACCCAGATGCTGGAACAAAAGACTTGGAGCTTTTCTTCAACAACATGGGTTCAAGGCCAGTGAAGCTGATCCATGTTTGTACATTCGAGAGAAGAATGGTCAGAAGCTTGTTCTTGTGATCTACGTGGATGTTGGACTTCTAGCTGCAACCGATCAACAAGAAATGAACGCGTTCATCGGAGAATTAAAATCAGAGTTCAAGATCGTTTCAAAAAGGGCTGACTATTTTTTGGGCCTTGAGATCGAACAAGAAGAAGAGTTCATCAAAGTCAGTCAAAAATCCTATGCAAAGAAGATTTTAGAACGCTTCAACTTTTCATCCTGTTGCGACTCCAATGATCAAAGAGGCAGAAACTTCGAAACCAGGGAAAGTTGACGAGACACAGATGTTTCCCTACAGACAAGCTGTCGGAGCATTAATGTATCTGATGCTCGGCACTCGACCAGACCTGGCCTACAGTGTGGGATTTGTCTCAAGAGCACTCGAAAATCCAGCCCAGGAGGACGTCGTTCGAGTCAAAAGAATCCTTCGATACATTGCTGGAACCCTGGATCTTGGAATTGTCTATCGGAGCAACACTGATGTGGGGATCCTTGAAGTCTACAGCGATGCTGATTTTGGAGGTTGCATGAATACAGGTCGTTCAACCTCAGGAGTCATTGTGAAGTACTCAGGGGGAGCTGTTTCGTGGTTAAGTCAACGACAACCAGTTGTGGCCACATCGACAACTGAGGCAGAAATCATCGCAGCAAACGAAGGAGCCAAAGAAGCGATTTGGCTGAGCAGACTCTTCAGGGGAATCACTAAGCACAAAAGTGTCCCTATAATTAACGTTGATAATTCTGCAGCGGTGAGACTGGCACAAAATCCAGAATTTCACCGTAGAACGAAGCATATCTCCATGAAACATTTCTTCATTCGAGAAATGGTATCAGAGGGAAGACTCGACATTCAACAAGTGCCAACGGAACATCAATTGGCGGACATGATGACAAAGCCACTGGCGAAGATACGTTTGAACATTTTATGCGTGCAATTGGGACTTATGTGAAGTGAAAAGGACATTGAACAATGAACAATATTTTTTTTTTTGCCTGAACAGTTGGCCTTTTTTTTTTGCTCTATTTCATGATTTCTCTATTAACAATTTAACTGTGATTAACAAGGGAAAGTGTTGAAGTCAATAATGTTAAATACAAGTTAAATTTTTTTTTGAATTCTGGCGCGAGAGTATACTGGTCTGTCCGTTTCTATGGCACCACTGCTAAGCCTTGATTATTATTATTGACAAGTTTTTTTTGTCGTCGCCATCTTGTTTCTCTGATGTCAAAAAGTAAACAATGTTTTGTTCTTTCTCGACATAATAAATTAAAGTTTGTTCTCAATATACGAGAAAGCGACTTTTTATTGAGTTAAAATTCAACACGACTAATGTGTCTTGAGCTTACTTGGGCCTTTAGAAAATTTGCCTGTTCTTTCACAAACTGCAAATTGATAGACCTACTCTCATTCATCATTCCGGCCTAGTATGAAGCTGCCCAGATAAATATCGTGCGTCGCACTTTACTCGCACGCGATGAGTCTTACGTCATGCGTGCACAAATGCTGCGTTCTCAGCACAATGTGCGTGATGGGAACTTAAGTGCGAGGGCAAGGAGTCGCAGAGTGCTCGCACACGTGCGATCATGAAGTGTGAGCACAATGAGAGCGCAATGCATGTATGAATCGCCACAATTATTAATAATAAATTAACAGTATAAACAAAAAAATTAAACACATTCGTATTAGGTAATGTTGTTAATATTGATAGTGTATAGGGCAGTACTTTATTTTTTTAGTATCTTACTAAAAAATAATTTTCCATTAGCTTATTATATAGTGTGAAAAAATATTTTGGAAATTAGTATTTTTTTCAATATCTATTTAATAAAATATTAAAATCAATATGAAAAAAATATCGATTTTATTATTTCATTAAATTTTTTTTTTTTTTTATTTTCCCTCCAGTCGCCTGTGGTAATTTTGTGTCTCCACTGATTTTGTGTTTTCTCAATTTGTACGTGTCAAGGGATTATATACCATATATTCGTTTTACTTCTGTGTTAAGTACATAAACAAATGATATAATCTCAATTCCTCGCACGTGGAAAGTCTTATATTTCATGACATTAGAATGGGAACTCTGTAAAGACCATTTGACTTGCTCTACGTGCTTGCATTTCACCCGCACACGTTCGACTCGCACGACATGCGAAACATATGCGACCACATGGAAGACACATCTGCGTGGTGATTTGAACTCACGTAATGCGACCTTATCCGCACGCGTGCGACCCATAATGCTCGCACTGTGCAGGCATTTTGTTATCTGTGTGTTTGTGAGAGTTGATAGGAATCCGTAAATCAGAGTTCCAGGTCTGCATCCACTATCTCATGAAAGTCAAAAATGTCGTTGAATGAGACACTATGAAACATTAGCTTTATACGAAACAAACCGTTATTCTCAGCTTCGTCAGCTAAAGGGTCTCTGAACCTGATTGTAACGCTTTTTCAAATTGATTGTGTGTTCTTATTGTGTTGGCCGTCATAATTTTCTGCCGATGGATCCTAAGAAGATATAATTAAGTATGGAGAATGGCAAGTGCTGAATACACTGGAACTACTTGTTCTCGACAAATGTTCCTATCGTGCAGTCGAGCTCTAACATGATACTCTTTGACTTCGAAAAACGATCATGTTTTTTTATCAAATTTTTGGTTCAGGCCGACAGAAATATCACCGTCAAAGAGAAGGAAAAGAAGAGAAATACAGAAATCTGATAAGGGAATTGAGACGGCTGTTCCTAGAATATTCTGGTAAAGTGATTGTCCTGATTATCGGTACTTTCGGCGATGCAAAGCCTTCACTGGAAAGAAATGTTAGGCCTCTGTTTTTGTTTAGTCTTTTGTATACATAATCTAAAGAGTAGTAAGATTCTTGGTAAAGGCCGTTTTATCGGTAAAAATTCTATTTTTCATGTAATGATCGAAAGAAACTAATGTGCCTCATAAGTGCACTATAGCCAAGGTTGAGTGTTTCAGGAATGAACACGCCATATACTGAAGGTAGGATTAATCCTGTGTGCCATTCTATGTTCGTCAGATTTTTTTACTGAATATTACGTAAATTATTCTGCGTTTTACTGTTCTTTAAATTAATGCAATACCTATTCTTTATTTATTATTGAATGTGACTTGTTTGTTTAAATGTAATAGATCCTTATTATTATTATTATAGATTAGCAGTTCGAACTCGAAAGTTCATTGCCTCACCAACCCGAGACCGCCACACATCTCTATCCTGTGCATCCTCCATCCAGTTTAAGTAATCATGTCCTAGTTCTTTTAAATCATCCCTTACATTTTTCTCCCATCTGTTTTTCGGTCTGCCTAAGGGTCTCTTACCAATCGGTCTCCCTCTTAAAACTTGCGCCACTGTTCTTTCATTTCCCATTCTTGCTACATGCCCCGCCCATCTTAGTTTACGCGCTTTCATTACTCTATTAATATTTGCTGATCCGTAGAGAGCATGCAGCTCATCATTATTCAGTTTTCTCCATTCGCCGGTCTCTTCGTCCCTTTTTGGACCATAGATTTTTCTAAGTACTTTATTCTCAAAAACTCCAAACCTATTCTCCTCTCCCTTCGTCAGCGCCTACGTTTCGCACCCGTACATGACGACCAGCATTATTATTGTTTTGTAGATTCTTACTTTGATGTTTCTAGATAGCAATCGCGATTTTCATAGTGTGTTTGCTGCATAATAGCACCCATTTCCAGCGTGCAGCCGCGCGTTGATTTCCGTTTTAATCTTATTTTCGCTAGTTGTAATAGACCCGAGGTATTTAAACTCGCTAACCCTTTCGAATTTCATATTTCCGGCCAATAGATCCCCGTCTTGATTACTTTGTTCGGATCTGGCGACGGTCATATATTTTGTCTTCGATTCGCTAACTTCCAAGCCAATATCTTTGGCTTTTGTGATCAAGATTTCTGCATTTTTAGCTACCGTTTCTTTATCATCCCCTAGTAAGTCGAGATCATCCGCATATCCAAGAATTTGTACTATCCCATTGAGGGTAGCACCGGTCGGATTCGCCTGCACTTGCCTAACCACGTATTCTAAAACCAAGTTAAAAAGGACGCACGAAAGTGCATCGCCCTGTTTCAGGCCATCGCGTATCGGGAACTCTTCAGATAAACTACCGTTTACGCGACTATTAAAGGATAGTTCTTCGGAAGCTCTCCATAGATAAAGCGTCCTTCATTTTTTCTACCCCACAGTAGTAAACTTGTCACTCCCCAAGTGAAAATTTCTGTAGTCCACCGGAATTTACAACTCGTGCAGTTGTGGCCCATAACTGGTGACCAGTGCAGATAATCGGCAATTCGCCCAGTGCTGGCTAATGGCTGGCTCCATGATCGAGGTAGTATTATTTCGACAGTATAACTATTTAAAAAATACTTTTAAAAATATGGTTTATGTGTTCTAAAATGTCGAAAAAGTATAAAAAAACAACTATCGCGATAACAAAGAACAAACAAATTGTAAATTTTCGAAAAAAATTACATGTAAAGTAATTCCTAAACGTTGTAAAATGGTCTAAAACGCGAAAAATCGAAATATTACACGAAGAAAAATTGTGATCGATGGAAATTATTCGTTTAAAAATTATTCTATTCATATTCCCGTTAACAGTTCATTTATTTCACGTCTATATAAATTCACCTAATAATCAGTAATTAATTAAGAAAAGAAAGTTAAAATTTGGTGCTTTAACTTTTTTGAGCAGTGGCTTATGATGGTTTTCTTCATTCACTTTTAATGCTGTGTGTTTAGGAAAATAGTTAAGACTACCGACTCGTAGGCGGTAGATTTAGGTATAGACATAGGTTCGAAACCAAGTACCGTCGGGAATTTCGTTTGTAACATAATGTCTAAAAATTTAATACATGTATTCATTCAAAGCAGGACCATTAATAATTGTAGACAAAATACTCGTTATCCATTAATATTAATTTTTTTAATACCTTTTTTGCCATATCGAATATTTTTGAAATTAGAAATACTATTCGGACGTTATGCAGGTGTATGATAATGAATGGATAAAGTAGACGCGTCCTGAAAGCAATGAACTGATTTTGTTATTCTTTTTAGGGTTTCGTAGACCCAAGCAGAAAACCTTAAAGCTCAGGTCAAGTGTCTGTCTGTTTGTTCGTCCGCCTGTCCGTCCGTCCGTCGTACGAACCAATTTGGAGAAAGGGCCCAAAATTGAGATAGGGTCCAAATTTGACATAGGGCCTAAAATTGACATAGGGCTCGAATTCGGGGGGAGGGGCAGAGGACTGTCCCTCCTTGCTCGAGGTGCGCCAGCTCCTTCCAAGGCTAACGTGTCTATACCTTTTGGCGTAGTAAAAGTTTGGGGTTGTGTATGCAGAGCCTCTGCCGCTTCAGAATAACTATGCTTCATAAAAGTCGTAAAGACTCATTAAACTTTAACCAAACAAATAAAATTCAATAATAAACAAATAAAAGGTAATGGAAATATTAAAAGAAACACATTTTATTATTTAATTTTTATGAAAATTATTCAGTTTTATTACAAGCCTCTGCGATTATTAGAAGCTGAAAGAGAGACTCTGTTCATTGTTGTTAACAGTGCAAAGAGCTGTTATTTTATGTAAAAGTAGCTGATGTCAATTTCTCAATCAAGCTTTATGTTCTTGATGAACAAATGACTACATAATTTTATTTAAAATCGCTACAGATATAGCATGTCAAAGCATGGGCATCCAAAAATGTGCATTAACTTGTTGAATATAAACATTTTAATATAATCTTCTACAATAAAACTCCGAGTTAGGCACGATTTCGGGCAGTGCTTGCCTTGGCCTTAGGCATATCTCGGAGGGATCCAAACGTAAACAGTCGGTGGCGTGTGAACCAATTCCTAATATTACGCACCAGACATGCGTGAGTAACTGCGCACTGCCCGCTTTGTTCCTACGCTTCTGTTATTCACGAATGATTGGCTTAAACGCATCTCAGGGTACCATCGTACCTGACCTGGCCTGGCGAACTTTTTCTATTGTCCGGTGCTCCGCTTCGAGCGAGCTCCAACTCGAAGCTCGACGAAGCGCTGTGTTGCTCAACCGGAGGCTACTGTGTACGTACGTACGATTGTACTTTTAAAATTTAAATGGCTCTGTTCCACACCACCATGAAGGCCGAGACTGGGGCGCGTTTTTGTTACGTGGTGATCCCCAGTAGGCCTAGTCCATTTGTCAATGTAGCATGCGTTTTTTTTATTTTTATAATTTTATTTTTTTTTTCAATTTTTTAATTTTATTTTTTTATTAATTGAGTAAGTCACTCATCATGCATAATTCACCTTACATGTATTTAATGTGGGTAAAGATTAATAAGTGCTTTAGTAATATCTATAAAAAGTTCTTCAACTGAACCATGCATGCTCCTCTTAATATACTCTACTAAAATGTATATAACATTTATTTAATTTATTCAATTATTGAATCATTCAATCAATTAATTATTCATTTATTTACTTATTTAATTATTTAATTATTCAATCATTTAATTATTCATTTATTTATTTATAAAATTATTCAATCCTTTAATTATTCATTTATTCATTCATTTATTTAATTATTCAATGATTTATTTAATTATTTACAGAGCTATTTAAGTTTTAAAGGTACCACGCGCGTACGTACACAATAGCCTCCGGTTGAGCACCACAGCGCCTCGTCGAGCTTCGAGTTGGAGCTCGCTCGAGGCGGAGCACCGGACAATAGAAAAGGTTCGTCAGGCCAGGTCAGGTACGATGGTACCCTGAGATGCGTTTAAGCCGTTCTAGGAATAGGATATAGTGAGGGTCCCTCACTCGGAGTTTGAGACTATATCAAAGCTAATGTAGATACAGAAAGGAGCATCTTTTATCTTTTGATATTTTTCGGGAAAATTTCTGATAATAAAGAAAAACAACTTTTTATTTTGACTCTGAATTTTTGTATATCTGTAAAAGATGTTTTCTAGAAATTGATAACTTTTATTTCAAAAACGTCGAATTACAAAAAAAAGTTACATCATTTAGAGTGGTTCAAATTTTTTGAAAAACTTTTAACAAGTTTAAACTTGTTAATTTGTAAACGGTAAATAAAATTATAACATTAATTAAAATTAGTTTACAAATTTAATTTTAACGAAAAGAAGCACTATTTTAATTTCCTCCATTTTTCAACGTAATTGGTTATTTTTTATATAAACAATCAACTGAATAAAAAAATCACACAGAAAATTTGTCTTCATAAATGGTCTTGCACATGTTCCTGTGCACGAAAACACGAACCTGTATAGGTAATCTTGATGTCTTTTGTGCAGGAAACTGTACATGATCCTGCAAAGGAACCTGTATGCAAGCTAACCCTTGCATGATCTTGTACAGGTTCCTTCACAGAGTGAAATGAGGTGTGGTTTTACTATCAGAAACTTGTTCAGGAACCTATACATGAACATATAATCTACATAGGGACTAAGCAGCGAGGGTTCGCTAGTGGCTTGGTTCTCTAGATAGTGAGTTGGATCTTCAAGGTAATAAAAGCAAGGCAACTTTATAGCTGTGACACAAAGGAACCTGCACGGGATCCTTCCAAAGGTTCCTTTGTCGGTGCAATTTTCGTTGCAAGATCGTGTACAGTTTCCTTTGCCAAATTCCTGCACATGAATCATCTAGGTTAGCTGTAAAGGTTCGTGTGCAGGTTTGTGAACAGGAACATGTGCAAGATCCTCCGAGATTCCTGTATAGTAATTTTCAGTTGGGTCAGTTTATGAAGTCCGATTTACCGATGACTTCCAGGGGCCTTAAGATCATAGCCGCATGCCAGCAAATATATAGTGTCACTTGCGGGATGCTCCACGTTCTTAAGGAACACGGAGCCGGTATGTCCTGTTAAATCCATCTCAGTCTACAACCACCTATTTCACGCTCATAAGACGTGTTTGTAACTTTAGATTTACCACGGTGCCACGTGAAATTCCAAGTGAAGTGTTGAAAAATACCACCCCAATTTCACATGGAATTTCATGGTATTAAATGCAGTTACGTATATAAGTACGTTCATATGATAAGGGTTGTTATATTCGGCTCAAATTGAAGAGATATTCGTATTTTTAAAAGTCAGGATCACGATGATCATTTTCGGATGGGAGTGGGGAATGGAAGGAGGACCTATGTGAATCATACACGTTTTTGACCTATAATGTCGGGAATTCGTCCATCTATAGGCCTCTATACGCAACTCTATACCGATTATAAAGGCCCTTTTCATACGGACGAACACAAATTTCCACGTGTATGTCTACGTGGATTTCCAATTGGATTAACGCGTGGACATTTGCATCTGGGGAAGTGGTGTTTGATGTATTTCATTACAACAGAATGAAGATCCAATGGATTGTCAGCGATTGTACACAATTATCGGGAGTTGCCTATACCATAAGAGTTACTTGCTGCGATCTCACTTGCCTCACGATAATTTAATTCAAGTACATGCTTTCCTACGACAGAATGGATTGTTAAACCTTGTTACTAAAGAGTCACTAAAATCTCTAATAGTTTGGAAAAAAGTTTACCCTACTTCTGTTAAACAAGAGATTGTAGAAACTACGGGTGGAACAACACTATTTAACAGACAGTGGTTTTTACTTGTTATTGGGTACCAACACGAGTTGCTGGCAGTTCTTCTTGAATCTGGAGGATGCACTGCAAAGTAAGTTCAGTTTCAAAACATACTCTAAGCTATAATAACGTTAGCGGCATGTGTTCTTCCTAATTTATTGGGTATTATAAAAGTGTTTTGATGTAAAGTACCCTCCCACCTATCGCACTACCGCCTATCGCGACTTCCCCCACTCGCCTTGATTCCACTACCGACACATGCATGCGCACGCATTAAGCAAAATTCTCACGCGAAAACATATTTTTAAAAAAATGTTGACATTCAATTTAAAATATTCATAAAGTTTCAATTTGTAAGTGGCTTGAAATTTTAGACCGTAGAAGAAAAAACTTCTGTTGAAAGAGAAATTTTAAATAATAGATTGCGTTAAAAAAGGAGAGGCCGGACAGTTTAAAAATGTGAGAATATATTTGGAATTAAAGTGTATCCTTTAATTTATTTACAATATATTTTTACAAAGAAAATAATAATTAAAACTCACTTTTAATATTCGTTCTTCGAGTTTATCAATTTATGTTGCATTTTTATTAAGGAATGATCAAGCTAACAATAAGCATAAAATATAACTTGTATTTTATATGGAAACACTTGCGGGCCTACCCAGAATTGAAAAATTCGTAATTGTTATTTTCTGAATTAAACTTGTAACCAGCCAGACAGTTTTTTAGTGTTGGTATATGAAATTAGCATAATAACCTTTAAATGTTCTCTTACTTTTTGCCTCGACCATCAAATTTTAACCTCAACTTTTTTGAATAGATTCGATTTTCTCAACCAAGCAAATATGAGTATAAAGCGCAAGCGCATAACGATTTCTGATGTGGTGGAGGAACCCACCTAACGCGAATCCCAGTCCCAGAATTTTGGGATAGGTGGGAGAGTTCTGTAATATAGAGAATTACAATCAATATTCCTGGAAAAAAATTATTATTAAAAATATATATTTTCCGCCTCACATTACATTCCAGATGTATGCCCTCTTATGTACACAGGCAAAAAACAGAAATCGCCCATCTTTATCCTCTTTCATAAAAAACTATAATTGCGTCAATACTAGGACGGCCCTTCACATCAAAAGGATATCCCTGAGATATCCCCAAGATATTCCGGTGGGCTGATGGGATACCCCAAAACGGTGCCCAGGATATTCTGGATAACAAAATTTCCGCCTCGTGAGATATCCTCTTATTTCCCGCTTGGGATTTTCTCTATATCCCAGACGGGATATCCTTAGAATACCCCAAGATCCTGTGGGAAGTTTCCAGAAACCTGGCAACGTAATAAATAATATATTTATTTATAAAATCCAAAAGAATTTCATACAGTTTTTTCTCATAATATTCGCACTGTATCGCTGCCAAGCAATATTCGCTAGAATTCGGTGGTTACAAGTTTATCTAAAAAGCTCAAAAACTCTGCATCAAATATACATGAATCGAGAAGTAAGTTCTAATAAATGTGCAAAGTGCAAAGTGTATAACACAAACTTCACTTATCAAGCTATATGTGCAGTATTGCATGATATTACACTTGCTTAAATGTGTACTGTATTGAGATATCTCTTTGATTCTGAACACTTTAACAAGCTAGTTCACTTCTCTCCCGATCCTTTCATACACACAACTTTCCGAATTCAGAATATTTAAAATTCACACTCGAATTTAAAGCAGCGCGCAAGAGAGGCATCAACGACAGGTGGCAGCCATTCTGGCTTACGCCTTGAATCCTGGTGCTGTTTAATTGAACCTGTGTGGTGTCTGGCGTGTTTGAACACTGGAGTGCGGTTGCGACTTTTGTCTTTACGTAGTTCGTCAGTTATATGCAGAATATTGCGTATAATATTCTATTAGATTTTATAAATACGATAATTTTTGTGTGTTTTCAGGTTTGTAGATAATTTTCACTCTTTTCTTTCATTATGTTTCGTAAAGATTGTTACTTGCAGTTTAATAATTTCCAATAACTGGGGTCTCGCAAAGTTTCACAATTAGACGTTTTCAGTTTATAGACAAATAATTTGAAAAATGAAGAACAATCTTATAGTCCAAATTATTTATAAAGAAAATTTGTATTTCTAAAAGTAATATATCTTGTTAGGGACATTTCTGGGATAACCAATATAAGATTTTAGAGTATCTCACAAACGAAAAATGAGGTATCTAATTCATATCCCGGGATATCTTGGGGAAATCCCTGACCCAGGTGGAAATTTCTGAAGTCAGCTGGAATTCACCACCGGTGCAGTACTGGCCCAGTATTGGCTAACGTCTGGCTCCACGATCGGGGTAATACTATACCGACAGCATAAATATTCACAAATTAAAAAAAATATATTTTATCTTTTCTATTATGTCGAAAAACTATAAATACAACTATAGCAAAAACAATTTTGTTATTTTTCTTTTTTAAGAAAAAATTGTAAGTTCCATTGTTATGAGAAATTGTAAATGTTCAGAAAACATTACATTTTATATGATTCGTAAACGTTGTAAAATTTCTGAAACACCTAAAAAGTATAACTTTGTACGGAAGTTTAAAAAAATTTGTTATCAAAAAAATGGTCGCAGTTTACTATAAAATTATTAAGTTTCGTCGTTCAAAATGTTAAATGTTGATAAAAAAGGACGTTTCATGTCATTATAAGAAGTTGAAGCGTTATTGCCCGCGTGGCGATTTCGTTCATACTTCCCCATCGTAAATATGGAGAATATTTTTTATTTGGTGAAAATGCTCAATCAGTCGAATTGCTAAGAACCATGGTTTTAATTTCTTCGAGATTTTGGCGAGATATTTTACATCTTCACATAACCAAATGGGCTGAGGATCCTACTTCTCAGATTCACTATTTTCCCTACTGATAATTAAGAAACTAAGAAAGAAAACCTCCTTGTGAGGGCAGTACTGACTTCACTGATTTTTTAAAAGATATTAATTATATGCTAGCACAGAACAGCGACTAGGAGATTATTGGTAAGGCAAGCTTATTTTCACAACTATTTTGTGCATGAAAACTGGATCTGCTTTTATGTGAAATATGATTAATCTACGCCTATGGAAAATTCCCATGGGCCTTTAATGTTCTTGGAAATTGACAAGATTTGATAAGAAAGGTGTCGTGAATTCCATGAATTCAGGACCTCGTTCTAGAGAGCTTAAAGGCGGAGTTATTTGAAATACTCACAGCCGAAGAACACAAAGGTTTCACGCTGTATTTATGAAAAAAACATTACGCGAATCGCGCAATTATCAATTCAAGCTGAAGAGGCTGAAAACTCTAAAACCAAAGTGGCAGTGATTTACATTAAGACTCGACATTTTTGCAATTAAATTGAAGCAAAAAAATGACCCATGATTTTACCGGCGATTCATTTACCCTTTTGACAATTCTTTACCAAAATTTATAATTTCTCTTACTCATTTGTGAATCTAGTTATAGACGGTGCAAATTATTTCACTTGTTTCTGACATTTACGGTCAGCCATCTACCGGGGACCTACCGGTACTGAGACAGGAATGTACGTTAAGTAGCGCGCGCCTCGTGCAATGTCCAGGCCCGTACATTCTCCGACGAGTCCGCTATTTTCTACACAGACTTTCGTTTTTTCTTTTACATTTATCAAACGTTTATTCTATAGAATTATATTTAATTTATTATCTTGTTGATATTTCAATAATTTCTCATGCTTTCTTTTTTTTTTTTACAAGAGGATATCGACAATTGTGATCCATTTTTCAAAAATTAGAAACGTTCGAAAAAGTGAGTTTTGTATTGAAAACGAGTGTCAACAGTTTTTTTACCAAATTCGTCTTTAAATGAGAAATTTAACATTATTTATGGAAACACTTAAGACCTCCAGATATGTAAAAAATATTAGCATTAATAACAATATTTGTTTGTATATTCATGAAATTTCAAACGATTTTTGCATATTTTAATGGATTTTTACGATTTTCAAATATTTTAAGTTATGTTAGCGAATTTGTAGAAAATTTTAGGGAATGAAGTAAATTTGATTTTACGGGGTTTGTATGGATTTTTACAATTTCAAGAGATATGAAGGGCATACAAAAATTACAAAGGATTTTAAAGATTTGAAGTTATTATTAAAGGAATTTTCAGAAGAGGGTTATTTTCAATTATGAGAACGATTTAAACCAAATAAAAATTAGTAGTTGAACCAATTTCATGTTTTTCGGGTTTTTTTTATATCGCCGTGAATTTATTCATGACCTAAGTACATCCAGCTAAGAAAAAAATGCATTAATGTTAGAAAGCAGTAAAAAATGATTTAACATTATTTAATAACTATACAGTTTTTTATAAATAGATGAGTTTTTCTTTTCCAATTTATTATATTATACATACTTTCCCCTGTTTCCCCCCTTTTTTGACCTCTTTTTATGCTGTGATCCCTAATATAATAATATTCCTTTTAACATCATTCTAATGAGTATCATTCGATGAGTTGACTACGTTCTTCACATTTTTTTTCATTTTTTATTTACGATTTTTACTTGAACACTACGTTCACCTTAACACTAAGCATGCCTGCCAGATTGCATATTATTATTATTATTATAGATTAGCAGTTCGAACTCGAAAGTTCATTGCCTCATCTACCCGAGACCGCCACACATCTCTATCCTGTGCATCCTCCATCCAGTTTAAGTAATCATGTCCTAGTTCTTTTAAATCATCCCTTACATTTTTCTCCCATCTGTTTCTCGGTCTGCCTAAGGGTCTCTTACCAATCGGTTTCCCTCTTGAAACTTGCGCCACCGTTCTTTCGTTTCCCATTCTTGCTACATGCCCCACCCGTCTTAGTTTACGCGCTTTCATTACTCTATTAATATTTGCTGACCCGTAGAGAGCATGCAGCTCATCATTATGCAGTTTTCTCCATTCACCTGTCTCTTCGTCCCTTTTTGGACCATAGATTTTTCTAAGTACTTTATTCTCAAAAACTCTAAACCTATTCTCATCTCCTTTCGTCAGCGCCCACGTTTCGCACCCGTACATGACGACCGGCATTATTATCGTTTTGTAAATTCTCACTTTGATGTTTCTAGATAGCAATCGCGATTTTAATAGTGTGTTTGCTGTATAGTATCACCCATTGCCAGCGTGCAGTCGCGCGTTGATTTCCGTTTTAATCTTTTTTTTGCTAGTTATAATTGACCCGAGGTATTTAACCTCGCTAACCCTTTCGAATTTCATATTTCCGGCCAATAGATCCCCGTCTTGATTACTTTGTTCGGATCTGGCGACGGTCATATATTTTGTCTTCGATTCGCTAACTTCCAAGCCAATATCTTTGGCTTTTGTGATCAAGATTTCTGCATTTTTAGCTACCGTTTCTTTATCATCCCCTAGTATGTCGAGATCATCCGCATATCCAAGAATTTGTATTACCCCATTGAGGGTAGCACCGGTCGGATTCGCCTGCACTTGCCTAACCACGTATTCTAAAACTAAGTTAAAAAGGACGCACGAAAGTGCATCGCCCTGTTTCAGACCATCGCGGATCGAAAACTCTTCAGATAACCTTCCGTTTACGCGTATTCTTCCCCTACTGCCGCTTAAGCAAATTTCGATAAGTCTAACCAATTTTCTTGGCACACCCAAGAACTCTAGGATCCAGTACATTCGCGCGCGTATAATAGAGTCGTAAGCTTTTTTAAAAGCGATAAATAGCTGATGCACTGCTTCATTAAATTCCCATTTTTTTTCTAGCAGTTGTCTAATTGTGAACATTTGATCGCTTGTAGATCGGTTTCGGCGGAATCCACACTGGTAATCCCCAATGATTTCCTCGGCGAAAGGAGTTAGCCTACCTAAGATTACATTGGACAGGATCTTATAACACGACGACACAAGTGGCATTCCCCGATAATTGTTACAGTTCATTTTATCGCCTTTTTTAAAGATAGGAATAACAATAGAGTCATTCCATTCCTCTGGAATGCGTTCGGTTTTCCAAACTGTGCGTATTAATTTACAAATTTGTCTTTTGAGGCAAGGGCCTCCATTTTTTATCAGTTCAGCCGGTGGGCCGTCGATGCCCGCGGCTTTGTTATTTTTCAACTTCTTTATGGCCATTTCTGTTTCTATATCAGCAGGATCATCAATTAATAGATCAGCAGTGTGGATTTCGCCGAGATTACCTTCAACGGGGGCTTCGGCCAGATTGCATATACAGGGTGTAATTAGTCGAAAAGTCCCATAAACTTTTTGGTTCCAATACGTATTTTTGGACTTACAGAGCTTTGAAATTGTATTTAGGTGAGTCGCTTTTGTGTAAGTGTGCGTGCATGGAGACAAGCGATCGTCAGCGCCAAGTTCACGGCGTTCGAGGTATACAAAAAAGTGAAATCTAAGCTCGCTGGACAAGTTCAAACCTTCACCAGTTGATAAATGAAACGAATAAAATAAAATAAATTGCACGTTCAGTAATTTGTATCCAACTGTGCACGTGCACAGTGGTGCAAAAAGTCTTACTTTCTAAAATCGGAAAAATTGTCTAATCCTCAAAGTGGTTTATCCCAATGATTTTTTTTATCAAACCAATGCTCTCGAAGATGATGTTTGAACATCCCTAGGAAAACACCCCAACGGAGGCATGTGTCTGAATTTGCTTCCAGGTGTATAAGAAATACTTTTACATCACATACTTACGAAGAAAAACCCTCAAAAACCACATCTGCATCAGCGAGGCCGATCTAAATTTTTCTAGAAAAAAACTAGGATTTCTTGCGATATTTTACAAAATCATCAAACTAATTAGACCCACTGCATTTTTTAAAAAGCTCAGTCAGACAGGGGCTGAATTTCTCACATTCCCAGGAAATCGCCCCTACTGGATTACATCATCCCCTGGCTGATTAAGCTTTTTGAAAAATTAGTGGGGTTAATTAATTTGATGATTGAGTAAAATATGGTCTAAAATCCTGGCACTGCTCTAAGAAAATTTAGATTGAACTTACTGTAAAGGGGGG
>CAKNXH010062733.1:124174-170139 GCA_932178445.1 Andricus quercusramuli
ATTGAGGAGCGAGAAAGACAGATAACCCACGTTCCGCCGGGCCTGTTTGAGATACCGATTTCGTTCTCTCGGTGAAGAGAGTATAGCCGATGCCTTAGCCAACTGTGCTATTGAACAGCTTGAACGTTCATGACAAAATCTCGGCCATGGGGGTTTAAAAAATTGTAAGGTGTAAATTTAATCTAAAATCGTTACAGGACAGTGTGCCTTTTATGTTTCATATCTGTAGCACGTGTGATATTCTAATTACTTAACAGTTATATCACCCTGTGGTATAAAAGTTACATGACAGAATTTTTGAACTATTACGTATCCTTACAGTAACAGCGTTACAGAACAGTGTGACCTTTATGTGTCATTTCTGTAACACGTGTGACATAAATTAATGTAGCGATTCTATCACTTTGTGACGTACCAGTTACATAACAGAATTTCAGAATTGTTACGTATCCTTACATTAACATAAAAGTTTGTGGTGACTACTTGTTATAATTATATTTGAATTTGAAAATAACTACCACATATTACCAAATATTACTTTTCTTTCTTACAAATATTTTATATTACGTTCTAGCTTAAAGTAAGTTCATCGAAGGCGAAACTAGCAAATCAGGTACGTGACTAGCCCAGAACTTTCTAGAACGGTCTTGACAGGTCAGTGTCTGCCAAAAGTGCATTGCGATCCCTTCGATGACCTGTCGCCTAGCTTACGTACAGATCAGTCAGTCTCTATCCGGTCGTCACTTTGTACACTTCGTGTTAACTGAATAAATTAATTCATTTTTGTGTTAAAATAAACTATGATCATTTACTCCACCTGCACGCATGCTCCCATAACTGGTGATTGCCCGACGTGATTTCGCGTAAGTTTCCTTACGATTTTAGTGAAAATTTCGTAAAAAAATAGTGAGAAAATGTGCGTGCAAGTGAAGTGACGCCACCCCGGGCTGCTCAGTGTGCTCAGTGACGCTCAACGCTAACCAGTGTCCGGGTAAGAAACAGTGCAACATCTTCGAAGTTATCAGCTCTACTATTAAAAATGACTACCGAACATACGTATACTACCGTTGCAACGACAACCGCGCCAAGAGTGATTTATTCGACTCCCGGAATGAATTTTGCGAATCTTTTTCCGCCTACTTCACACCCAAGCATAAGCACAAGTGACTTCCATGAAATTTTCTCCTCGATTAACTGTGTTACCGTGCGCTTACCACCCATTTGGCCTGATGATCCTGAAATGTGGTTTTTACAAATCGAACAACAGTTCTTGCTTGCGGGAATTACTTCTGAGGATACAAAATTTAGTTATATGGCCAGGCATCTCGAGCCAAAATACGCCGCGGAAGTGAGAGATATTTTGACGAACCCCCCAACACAAAACAGATATGTGAAGTTGAAAACGGAGTTGATAAAGAGACTCAGTGAATACCAAGAAAACAAAGTGAAACGTTTACTCGAACATGAGGAAATCGGAGACAGAAAACCATCACAATTTTTCGCCACTTGAGATACTATGCTGGTTCGATCGTTCCCGATGAAGTGCTCCGCCCACTATGTTTAAGTCGCCTTCCCTCAACAATTCAAGCAATACTTGCAAGCCGCTCACAGAGTCCCTTAAACGACATGGCTGAACTGCAGCTGCAATTGCCGAAACCATTAAACCTAGAGGCCGTGTGGCAGAAACGCAGGTACACAACCCGGATTCTTTAGAGGCATTAATGCAACGCATGATTCTTGTCATGACCTCTCAGATTGAAGAGGTTAAAAATACTCTGAGACAAGAAATCTCAGCTGCCACGGGTAAAAACCACAATCATTTGCGCGGAAGGTCGCGTAAACTCTTATTTTCTCGTAATTCTCGTGATCGTAGTCAGAGCAGGAAAGACAGACGTTGTTGGTATCACAGAAAGTTCGGCGAGTCTGCTGATAAGTGCACCAAACCCTGTTCTTATTGGGAAAACTCGCAGACCGGACGCTAATGGCTGCAAGTGTCCCTCGGAGTAAGTCTCGCCGCCTTTCCGTCACGGACGAAGACTCTAAAGTCCAATTTTTAATGGATACAGGTGCTGATCTTTTTGTGTTTCCGCGATCGCGTTAAAGTCCAATTTTTGGTGGATACAGGTACTGATCTTTGTGTGTTTCCGCGATCGCGTCTACGGGGACATAGAAAAAATACTGGCTACAACCTCTACGCTGCAAACGGTTCGATTATTTCGACATACACTATCTCTCAATCTCGGACGCCGTCGTGAATTTACGTGGCGTTCCGTGGTAGCAGATGCGACAAAACCCATAATCGGTGTGGATTTTTTATATCACCATGCCTTACTAGTGGATGCTCGAAATCAGTGTTTAATCGACACAATCACTCCTCTCTCTCTTATAGAGGAAAAGTTTCTCAATATCCTGAGGAGCTTCTCGATATTTGTGCAATTTCAGGAACATCTCCTAGGCATCAACTTTTGAAAGAGTTTTCAGACATCACCTGACCTTCAGGAACTACAGTGAAGCCGAAGCACTCCACAGTACATAGAATTTACACCACACCAGGCCCACCGGAAGCAAAGAGTCCACGGCGATTAGCTCCAGACAGGTACAAACAGGCGAAGGCAGAGTTCCAGAACATAATAGCGATGTCCATTGTTCGTCCGTCAAAAACCAGTTGGGCTTCACCACTCTCCATGGTCCCCATGAAAGCTTGCGAATGGCGTATGTGTGGAGATTATCGAAGATTAAATGCGAGGACAATCGCCGATAAGTATCCGCTACCTCACATCCATGAATTTTCTCACACCCTGCATGATAAGAAACTTTTTTCTACGATCGATCTTGTACGAGCTTTCCACCAAATACCTGTCGCTGAGGAAGATGTTCCAAAGCCGGCTGTAACGACGTCGTTTGGACTCTTCGAGTTATCATGTATGCCTTTTGGGTTACGGAACGCCGCTCAAACTTGCCAAAGGTTCATGGATGAGGTACTCAGGGTATTCGACTTTGCGTATGTATATATCGATCACATCCTCGTTGCATCATCTTCTGTAGAGGAGCATGAGCAAAATCTCCGGCAACTTTTTGATCGTCTTAGGGCTTACGGTGTGGTGATTAACCCAGCAAAATGTGCCTGGGGAGAATCTTCTGTGAAATTCCTCGGTTTTGAAGTTTCCGAGAATGGCATTAAACCTCTCCCAGAAAAGATCCAAGCTATCCTTGATTTTCCAAAACCTAAGACTGCAAAACAGCTCAGGCAATTTCTTGGAATTTTGAATTTTTACAGACTCGTTATCCCGATGGCAGCTTCACTACAGTCACCTCTCAACGATCTTCTGAAACGAAATCTTCCAGGAAAAGCACCTATTTCTTGGAATCCAGAAGCTCTACAGGCCTTCGAGACCTGCAAGAATAACTTTGCAGATGCAGTACTCCTAGTTCATCCTGCTCCAGAGGCACCATTGGCAATTTTTACGGACGCATCAAATTTCCCAATCAGTGCAGCCCTGCAACAACGTGTAAAGGACAATTGGGAACCACTCTGATTTTTCTCCAAGAAACTAAGTCCCGCATAAAGAAAATACGGCGCTTACAGCAGAGAGTTACTGGCTGTGTATCAAGCCGTAAAATACTTTTGGCACATGGTCTAGGGGCGAGACTTTATGATTTTTACCGATCATAAGCCACTCGCATTCGCCTTTCAACAAAAGTCTACCAAATGTAATCCTCGACACTTCCGACAACTTGACGTCATCGGTCAGTTCACGACTGATATTCGACATGTTTCAGGAAGTAAAAACGTCGCAGATCCTCTCTCTCGGATCGAGGAACTTGCAACCGCAATCGACTTCTCGGCTCTCGCAGGATCCCAGGCTCATGATGAGGAATTACAGAGGTATCGTCAACCTGGATCCGGATTGCAACTTAAGAGAGACCATGTTCCAGAGACAGACGTAGCTCTGTACTGTGATGTCTCAACGAGCACAGCAAGACCTTTTGTCACCCAGCTTTTTCGTCGAGCCGCTTTCAACTCACTGCATGGGCTGTCTCACCCTGGAATCAAGGCTACGGTCAGATTGATCACACTGCGTTATGTCTGGCCATCTATCAAGACTGACTGCAAAAAATGGGTCAGAGTCTGCATTCCTTGCCAGCGAGCCAAAATTTCGAGGCACGTATCAGCATCAATTGGAACTAACGTCCCGCCAACATCCAGATTTGAACACATCCACGTCGATCTTGTGGGACCCTTGCCTTACTCTCAAGGATACCAGCATTGCCTCACCATCGTTGACAGGTTTTCACGCTGGCCAGAAGCCATCCCGGTCCAGGATATTTCAACACCTACAGTCGCTGAAGCAATTTTCTCGAGCTGGATAGTGAGGTTTGGAACACCGCTCCGAATAAAAGCGACCATGGACGACAAGTCGAGTCTCAATCGTTCAAGGAGTTGAACAATCTTCTCGGAACAAGATATCTTCGGAAATGTTCCTATCACCCAGCTTCCAATTGTTTAATCGAACGCCTTCACCGTCCGCTGAAAACAGCTATCAGATACCATGCAAATGAGAGATGGACAGAGACTCTACCCATAATATTAATAGGTCTCAAAACAGCTTGGTGAGAAGACCTACAGGCAACGGTAGCAGAATTATTGTATGGAGAGAGTCTGCGACTTCCTGGAGAATTCCTAGCACCGAAGCCAAAGTCACAACAACCAAATGAAACTTCTGAGTTCATGCAGCAGATAAGGAAGTTCTTTCAAGACCTCAGTCCTGTAGGAGGAACGAGGCATAACAAACATAAGCCATTTGTGTTTAAAGATCTTGCCACCACAAATCAAGTGTCCTTACGACGCGACAGATCTGGAGGTTTGTTCGACTTGCCCTATGATGGACTATACTCTGTCAATAGCCGGAATGACAAGACATTCGATGTCAATATCAAAGGCAAAAGTGTCACCGTTACCGTTGATAGATTGAAGCCATCTTATACCATCGCGGAAGAGGATTTGCAGAAAGAAGCAGCAACTCCCCAACAAGATCTGGAGAACAAGAATGTCCCTGCCGAAATTCCTACAGAGGTTCTTCCATCTACAAAAAAAAGTCGATCAGGCAGACACGTTCGATTTCCCGAACGGTTCCAAGCAGGACTTTCGTAATTTTCGCTTTTTATTCATTTTTCTTCATCAATTTTTTTTTGCATTTGAACAAAGATTAATTTCTATTATAATTCTTTTCAGCAATCTTCACACAAAATTAAATTTTTTTCTTTCCAATTTTATCAACAAATTTAAGTTCTTTTGCAATTTTTATACAAAATTGTACCTTTTCTGTGTGCAATTTTCATTTAAAAAACAGTTTTCCTTTTTTATTGCATTATTATATATTCTATACCACAATTGTAATCACTGCTGTATTTTTTTTACGCCCGGAAGAGATTTTTATTTATGTAATGTTTTTCTTCATTTTACTCAGTTTTTATTGTCGTAGATAGGACTTATTATATATTTCAGGTACATTGTGATCGCCTCTTTTATGTTATCCTTTGCAGATTTATGTTTTCTTTTTATAGAGTCAATCACTGGCAGGGAGTACATGTGGTGACTACTTGTTATAATTATATTTGAACTTCAATTTGAAAATAACTACCACATATTACCAAGTATTACTTTTCTTCCGTTAAAATATTTTACATTACGTTCTAGCTTCAAGTAGGTTCATCGAAGGCGAAACTAGCAAATCAGGTACGTGGCTAGCCCAGAAATTTCTAGAAGGGTCTTGACAAGTCAGCGCCTGCCAAAAGTGCATTGCGATCCCTTAGATGACCTGTTGCCTAGCTTAGGTACAGATCAGTCAGTCAGTCTCTATCCGGTCATCACTTTGTACACTTCGTGACAACTGAATAAGTTAATTCATTTTTGTATTGAAATAAACTGTGATCATTTACTCGACTTGCACGCATGCTCCTACACAGTTCTATCACTCTGTGATATATCAATCACATTACAGAATTCCAGAACTCTTATGTATCCTTATAGTAACAGTGTTACAAAGCAGTGTGACCTTTATGTGCTGTTTCTGTAACACGTGTCACATTCTAGTAACGTAACAGTTCTATCACTCAGTTCTATACTAGTTACATTACAGAAGTCCAGAACTGTTACATATCCTTACAGCAAGAGCGTTACAGAAAAGTGTGACCTTTATGTTCCGTTCCTAGAACACATGTGACATTCTAGCGACATAACGTCATAACATAAACATAAAAATAACTGTTCTATCACTCTGTGATACATCAGTTACTTTACAGGATTCCAGAACTGTTACGTATCCTCATAGTAACAGTGTTACAGAACATTGTAACCTATATGTTCCGTTCCTGTAACATGTGTGACATTCTAGTGACGTAACAGTTCCATCACTCTGTTCTATGTGAGTCACATAAAACAATTCCAGAACTGTTACATATCCTTACAGTAACAGCATTACAGAACAGTGTGACATTTATGTTCTGTAATTGTTACGGCACACGATTGTAACAATGTGATGTGTAAATGTGACCTTTTTGTTATGTAACATTTACAGAACGTGTCCGCTGTGATTCGGTCGGATGTCCGTCATTCTGTCCGTCCGTCGTACTTTTTTTAAAGGGGTTGAAGCTAGGGAAAGAAATTGTAGGTGGAGTAAGAGAGGGATTGAATGGAAGAGGGATGTTTGAACGACGGTTTAAAGGAAAATAATTTCAAAAAATAATTCAACCGTTTTATTTTTTATTTTTAATGTTATTTTATTTTTTAAAAAATTTTAAACATACGCCGCAACTGCCGCCTTTTTTAGAAGTAGGACTTTGATAGTACGCCTTCAAATTACTGGCGCACCGAAAAAAAACTAAATGTGAAACTAAAAAAAAGGCTGAACGCCTTACCTGCCCCCGCTATCTAGATAATATATTTATCTCGCGCTTGGCGCTCGGCGATGTATTTACCTAGCGCTTCGCACTCGGTCTCCGTATTTCTCCATATTTGCGCACAGACCTTTCAAAATTAAAGGTCGAATCATCGACAACCGTAATTTGATTATTGTGAGTTCTCTGTTTTTAAAGCTCCTTCGGCTTTAACGAACACATTCTCATCACGTATATTGTGCTTGGCACTCGATTTTGTTAAAAATCTGAACTTTTTTATATTATGTCCAACACTATTGTATCAAATGTATATCATATTTATTTCCGTATCTGAAGCTGGTACTGCTTATTCAGATTTTGACAAAATAATTACAAATTTTATTTTTCATGGTCGCTTCAATATTTGCTCCTTATTTTGCACTAATTTTTATTCTTAGCTACCCTGAAAAATCTATCAATCGAATAAATTTATATTATCATAATTCATAATATGCATTGTTCATCCTATACAAAAAATGTTATTATTATAAATTTTATTACAATACGTGTCGTTCCTCCATAAATTTAATTTGCTTATTTTCAACGTTATTTTTTATAATTCAAAGTAAAAAGACGCATCCTAATGTCAAGTGGTTCCAAGCAAATTTGTAGATATAATTTAGGCGAAATGTTTTGTCGAATAAAAAGTTATTGTCGCTTGTATCGTTGTTTTAAAAGTACATTTTTAATTTCTTATGCATTATGCATTTCTTATGCATTCTTATGCAACAAGAGTTTATAATAAATATGTAGATATCTTTTCGGTTGAACAACTTCTGTCTTATCAGTTTTTTCGTCTCTTGTGTCGTTTTTCCAAAAATTTTATTTTTTTATATTTATTCTTATTTTTCACGATTGAAAAAAACTACTCGTCCTTTCTAAAAATTATAAATAACAAATTTGCACAGCCTCTTCAAATGAACAAGTTTGCCTATTAATTTTTTTCTTTTCTAGTGTAATTTTCCAAAAAAATTATTATTTTTACCTTCAATGTTATTTTTTACGATTAAAACAAAAACTAAGCGCCCTATACAAAAAATTGTTAGTGACAAATTTGTAGCTGTTTTTTGGATGAGCAGCTTCTGCCTTCTCATTTTTTCTGATAGCTTGTGTCGTTTGTCCAAAAATTTATTTTTAAAATTTTTGATGTTGTCCTTCACGAATAAAACAAAAACTGCGCGTCTTATCAAAAAGTGATTAATAGCAAATTTGTAGATGTTTTTTGGGTGCACACTTTTTGTTTCGTCATATTTTTTTTGTATCTTGCGTAGTTTTACCTCAAAATGGAATTTTTAATTATTTTTTTGTGCGATCCAAATTTGAATTTTCGATTTTTCGCAAAAATGAGAGAAGTTGTTATGATAATCTTGTAGGGCTCTGAAAAAGAAAGCTTTTGCTTCTCATGACTTTTTTCATATCGTGCGTTGTTTAGCTTAAAATGTTCACTTTCTATTTTTTTTTAGATTTTGAAAATCCTATAACTTTGGTAATTTTCTTTTATCGAAAAATGTCATGAGAATAAATCGTTAGAGTTTTTGAGTGCTATTAACAGCTGCAAATAGAATTTTCAAGTCTTGAAAAGAAATGGTCTCAAAAATTTTAAAAATGCTCTAACTTTTTGAATTTTTACCCAAAATAACTGGTTGACGTACTTCTTATTTTTCTTTAGACCTTAAAAAAGTGTGCCAAAGCACAATCCAATCTGCACAATTTTTCGAAAGTTATCGCACCTACACGATACGACAGACTAAAGACAGACACCTTCGTAAAAATCGTTTTTTCTGACTCAGGGGGTCTCAAAACGTGGAGATTTGATGAAAACTAACAAAGTCAAATTTTGCATGAAATCAATATCTTCTCTTTAGGATGAAAATGTAAAAATGTGTGCTTATCGCGTCATGTAAGTGTTTGCTTCGAGTTGTGATTGTTATGGCTCTATTTTCTAACTTATGAGCCAAAAGAAAAGCAATTCTAATGCTAATATGTTGCAGTTGAAATAAATACAAATTAATATGGTTCCTTCTCCGTGAAAGTGTATTTTTGTGTCCCAACTGGATATTTTGCACCGAAATTGAAATTATATTATTTGTGACCGTCGGCGAAGAAAGGGACCTAATGCGGAAGAAATCGATTTTCATTTTCTTACGCCAATCGATAGTTTCTGAGTCACTCCCTTATTTCCAATAATCAGAAATTTCTTAAGTTAATTACTTTCCTTGTTATTAAGCTACAAACACAGGCATGATAAGCGTACGCGGAGACCGAACGAGAGGCCTACGATAGCCAGTCCCACCACTTACCACTATAGCTGTACGTGACGCGTTCGCGAGCTCCACTGGCTCGTGCCTTAAAGCGTAGTGGTAAGTGGAGGGGGAGCTTCTCATAGAAATATCTCCACTACCCAAATGCTGGCTTGCGGGCTCTGCTATGATCGCCCGTCCTGTAAAATTCAGCTTTGACGCATTAGGTCCCTTTCTTCGCGGATGGTCACATTTGGGTATTTTTTCGCAAACTTTCTATGAATATGTAATGAATCGATAAGCAAAGATCAATCTTTATTGCACATACGCGTGTTGAGATACTATGAAATAGCTAAATGGAAGCCCCCCTGGCTGTGCCCAGATACCGATTACAGAGTGTCGGACCGCACTCTTGATATGAAGAGGAATTTTTTAAAACGTCTTTTGAACTTTCTTTTTGGATGGAATTAACGAATGATATGTTAGAAATGCCAACATATTGCTTCTGCGTCTACGCAGACCCGATCTAACGTTGTCCCCACATTTTGCATCTTGCATGTAAGTTTGCATTTTTCGCTCTCTGTGAAGCAGAAAACTACACGATCGATATCGCTACAAAAATCGATAAAATATATACTTCCAAGCTATCGATTCCGTGAACTTCTTATAGCCTCCTGTCTAATTTGCGTTCGTTCTTTATAATAATTTTGAAGCAATTATTGTTCAATGTTTTAAGTTTTAGTGGGTACTCTCATGTCCTGAATGCTTTTAACCGAACTTTATTTTGTTTGTGAACAATGAGTGATAAAACGTTAATTTGCAAGCTCCCCTGGCATGTGGGGTAAAATTTCCCAAGTGTCCCCGCCTAAAATTTTGTTGTCGCCTATCTTATTCAAGCTCCGCCAGATTGTAGTGCTAGTGGACCTCTTTATATTCTGTAAAGGGGGAGCACCTAGTATAACGGGTTGGCAAGATACAGGGGCCCGAATTTTCGACGATTCCCCCGACTGCTAACCTTCAATTGTGCATAACTCCTGTTACAGTTATCCAATTAAATTTTTTATGTGTGTTTCAGAAAGGTGTTTTAACGAGGTTTACAACGAAAATAACAAATGAACAATAAAAAAAATTATTTCACCTTGATTTTTCATTTTAAAAAACATTTTTGTGATTTTCTCCCAATGCGGCATTTTTGATATTTTTTTAGTTAGGCTAGAAAAAAAGCTTGATTTTTTCTCTTGAAAAACACCCCAGAACGAAAATGGGATGGAAAGTATTGGTTGAGTTGTAGAAGGTCATAAGAGCGCGGGTGCCCTGCGCCAACGAGCCACGGCGCTACTAGGCGTGCTGTAGTGACTCAGTTGTTCTAATAATTTATAAAAATGATTTTTCAGTTAACATGTAACGAATATTTCATTTTATCCTCACTTTCATGTAGCTGGAGAACGATTTACATATTTTCTTAATTAAAATTTTCAAATGGTTCCATTGTAGGAAAGCGATAGTTATAAATAAAATCATTAACGATTTTGGTGGATGGTTCTGCTTATCTGTTACATTTCGAGATGGTTTTCAATAAGTCGCCTTGCTTTTCACGTTTTGGTGAGTTTTTTTGGTGTTAATCTCTTTGCCTTTAACAATTTTTGACATGAGTCTCCTTGCCTTTCACATTTCGGGGTGCTTTTTTTATGTGACTCCCCTTGCCTCTCACGTTTTGGGGTGCTTTTTTATGTGAGTCCCCTTGCCTCTCACTTTTTGGGGTGCTTTTTTTATGTGAGTCCCCTTGCCTCTCACGTTTTGGGGTGCTTTTTGGTGTTAGTCCCCTTGCCTCTCGCTGTGTTACTTATAAAGTGATTTTTTATTCAGCTTAACGTTCACTTTGATCTTCTCTTCGCGACCTCTTTGCGATTTTTCTCTTCGGGAAAATGTCATACTGTGGAGATGACGAATACTTCTTAAAAATTAGAGTCGATTCTGAAGAGGGTACAAAGTAATGGTATTTTTGTGTGCTCGGCACATTCTTTGCAGAGTCGAATCGAGTTTTAAGGTTTTCAGCAGTGGTGGCATGATTTTCTTTGGAAATGAAAAATAATTCCGTTTGAGGCAAGTTTTTTTAGCCCATTGATACAGAGCATCAGCAGTCAAAATCTGCTTCTGAGACGACGCATGGAGACTTGCACGTGCGGCGAGTCTTTTCAAATTGCCCCCAATTCCATCACATGGTTGTCGGGAAAAAGAGCTGGATTGCGATGTTTTAATTCATTACCCTCTTTGTAATAGATGACAGATGTAAAGATCGTGACCTGATTTTTGTTACTTGTAAGCAGAAACATAATTTTTATCAATTATTAGAACCACTGAGTCACTACAGCACGCCTAGTAGCGCCGTGGCTCGTTGGCGCGAGGCACCCGCGCTCTTATGACCTTCTAAAACTCAACCAATACTTTCTATCCCATTTTCGTTTTGAGCCGTTTTTCACGAGAAAAAATCAAGCTTTTTTCTAGCCTAACTAAAAAAATATCAAAAATGCCGCATTGGGAGAAAATCACAAAAATGTTTTTTAAAATCAAAAATCAAGGTGAAATAATTTTTTTATTGTTCATTGGTTATTTTCGTTATAAACCTTGTAAAAACAACCTTTCTAAAACCCACATGAAAAATTTAATTGGATAACTGTAACAGGAGTTATGTACAATTGAAGGTTAGCAGTCGGGGTGAATCGTCGAAAATTCGAGCCCCTGTATCTTGCCAACCCGTTATACTAGGTGCTCCCCCTTTACAGAATATAAAGAGGTCCACTAGCACTACAATCTGGCGAAGTTTGAATAAGATAGGCGACAACAAAATTTTAGGCGAGGACACTTGGGAAATTTTACCCCATGTACGTCTCGCGGCAAATCTTAGAAATTTACAAATTTCTGTTTCTAAAGTTTAATAAATGATGTAAAGCAAATAAAGTATCGCAATATAACCTAAATTTCCAACAGCCATTATTGCTTGCGACTACTAAGCAAAGTATATAGCAAGCTAGGCCAGAGTAAGAAATTAAAAGGGTCGCCCATAAATATATTGCTGAAAGTTTTAATTACTATACATTTCTCAATAAAAAATCTTGCTTATTTATTTAAGTGCCAACAAACTTTGTTAAAATCAATCAAGTGCATATAAGTGAGGTTACCTGTGCTTCCGCGCCTATAGATCCACTGTATTTTTCATGTCATTTCTAGGTATTTTCTCTAAAATAATAATATATTTATTTATAAATAGGATGGCAAGATGTAAAATGAGAAATCGACAACAGCAAGATACAGTTACGGAAAAACAGATAAGAGTTGGGCAAGTACAACGTCGCCGAGATAAAAAGAAAGCTGGGAAGAAAGATCAAAAGAAAAACAAATGGAAAGTAAACACGAGACAACATTAAAGAAGAAAACAGTAGCGGAGAAAGAAGGAATGAGCAGAATCAGGGCGGGCCCCAAAAGTCTAGAAATACAGCGACTAAAGGAACATCAGAAATGGATTAACAGAAAAATTAAGGGACAAGTTAAAAGTATTGAATATATGAATGAGAGAGAGAGAAACATGCCCGGTCGAAGAAGGTACGAGAATGCGTTTAAGCTCATCGAAAGCGTGAAAAGGAAAAGACCTCATAAGTTCAAACTGAAAATTCCAGTGAGGTAGCTACTCAAGTTGAGAATTCAAAAGACGTACCTTCACAAGTAAAAAGCGGTAGAAAGAAGATTGCCTGCAACAAAGCCACTTCTTATAAACAATTAGAAAAACTCAGAAAAAAAAAATTGTTTAGCATTTCGAACTCGAAAGTTCATTGCCTCACTACCCGATTCGGGTAGTGTTTCTAGGTGGATAAATACTACCAGTGTGGGTCCACCACACCCACGACGGGCCAACACCACGCAGTATTCCCCGAACGGTCACCCGTCCAAGTACTAACCGCGCCCAACGCTGCTTAACTTCAGTGATCTTACGGGAACTGGTGTTTGAAAACAGAAATCGGCTCGAGATAAACAAGCACAGCAAAGAAAAAATTATAGAATAATGAGCATCCATTCCTCTGTAAAGAATGCACTTAAAACGTTTATTGGTAAAAGGAAAATTGACGAAGATGTCAAGAAAAGGCTGCTTTTTGGAGAGGATCTAAAAAAGCAAGTACAGGTCCTTACTCAAAAAAATAAGGATCGTAGAAGTAAAAGCCTTCTGAGCCGTATCTTCCATGGAAAAATTGTCCAGAAATATCGAAATTTAAAAAAAATCTAAAAAATCAGTCCATTATTATGAACAAAATTACGTCGAACGGAGATACTATTTGAAAATGTCGAAAAAGCCAAACGTCAGGGACAATTATTTTCGAGAAAACTGTTTCGAACTTTTTTGAACAGAACAGTCATATGTGCTCAGGGAAAAAGGGTACCATCACTCGAAATAAAGACAAAAAACAAAAAATGTACCCGAATGATAAAATCAACATTTTGTGTGAGAAATTTAAAACAACTCATCCTAGTATTAAGATCAGCTATTTGCGTTTTTGTAAAATTCGTCCATTCTGCACTGTAAGTCCACGAGTATCTCAACGTGATACATGTTCATGTACTAAGCATGAGAACATGACTGAACTCGTGGAAGCATTACACCCTGGAAAGGTCTTACAGCAAAACTTATCATCAAAACTTCTTGCGAGACTCACCTCCAACTCTTGTAAAGAAGAGTGCTTTAAACGTAATTCCGAAACTTGCAAATCGAAATCTGTTTGCTTTACCGATATCAGCAATTTCGATCCAACTGCTTACTACGAATAGAAGAACATCAAAGAGAAACGCATCTCCATAAAAACAAAGAAAGAGATCGAAGTACAGCGCACAGTGAAGCAGAAAGTGGATAGCACTGTAGGCAACTTGAAGAAACTGCTTCTAGATAATCTGGAAGTTTTTTTAAGTCATGCTTCAAGAGAAAAAATTACCCTTAATACTGGTGTTAGGTATATTGAACAAGGTCACGAGGCATTTTGCACACTTTTGCCTTCTTTGAGACACGATCCTCCAGCAATTTGGGCTCATCACGAGCCAATATTGAATAGGGCCTTAGAAAAAAATCTTGGCGTCACGAGATTGCACTATCTTAGCGATGGACCCACAAGCCAATAACGCTTCAAAGCAATGTTCGCTTCTCTAAAAAGTTGATTAGACAAGTACTACAACCAAATCGAGTGCATTAACTACAACTTTTCAGAGAGTGGCCATGGGAAAGGTGCAGCAGATGGAGTAAGAGGCATCACAAAAAGAACTGCAGACACTGCAGTAGCCCATGGAAAGACGTAAACGACTTCCAAATTCTTCTGCGCGTTCTTCAAGAGAGTAAGGTCAAGTTTTGGTATGAATCTGTTATGTCGGAAGATATTGAAAAAATCGACAAGGAAGTTTCGACTAAATTTACAAAATTTTAAGGAACGATGCAGGGCCATCAGTGGACTTGGACAAGAAGTAATCCTTTCAAGATGAACTTCAATGAAGTAATCTGTTACGAATGTGATTTAAAGAGTCCCTGTGAGCATTACCTTCTGGGATCCTTGGCAATGGAGCCTCAATCTCAGCGAAAAGGAAAAGCTCCTGCAGCTCCTACATTTTCAATAAGGGCTAAGAACTGCACAGATTGATTACAGTTAAGTAATTCTGTCTATAAGACATTCTGGTACCAATGGAATATCGTTTTTTTTTAAATTTGTTTCAATATTTATTTATATTTAACTGTTATCTTTAGCGTTATATAATAATATAAGAATAGTGCTGTTTTACCTTTCAAGTTCAAAAAAGAAAGGATTATATAGCAATTTGTCACGATTATTTCCATTTATGTATTCGTATATATTACTAAGTAATCACTTTACTTCGAAATACTCACAATTTGTAAGCCCCCTGGCATACGTGTAAGCCCCCTGATCTCCAAAAATCGAGGCACCTTAATAATTGACCAATAAGAACGCTTCCTCTATCGATATTTCATAAAAGAATTACTAGTATTCTAATGAACACGTCCATGTAGATCAATTACCATTCTATCCATTGTTTTTATTCACCAAAACATAAGCGCAAATTTACATTTTTCTGGAGAATGACCCATATAAAGAAAAGAAAAATGATTCATTTGCGTCTCATTGAGAATGCGTTTTGTTTGTCTGGCGTCACGTTCGCCAATTGCGCAAGATCATGTGCCATGAGGATCTGTCTTACTGTGTTTTATTTTTGTCAGTCTTCATCACTCGAGTACAAAGTGTATGGTGGACCACAAATTGTGTTTTTCGCCTACTAAACATCGAAAAATTCTAGACAACTTTCTCTGAATCCTTTCTACGATGTTACTGTGTGGATGTCGTACTGCCGTAAACACTGATTGGATCCTTTTTTTTTTTAGGGTTGGTGCCTATTCTTTAGAGGTGAGCTGTGTCCCTTGATCACTGATTATTTTTCTTGGCTCGTCATATTTCGGAAAATAGTCTTTGATTAGAAGATTTAACGTTGACTGCGTTGCATTTTAACGTACCGCGTGTAGTGTTACAAATTTGCTAAAAATGTGAATTGTTGACGAGATGTACCTGAACCCTTCCCATGTGGCAGGTAGTGTTCCATTATAATCGATTGCGAGATCTTTATTTGGTTTGGCCTGATATGGTTTGCATTTCTGATGAGTAGTTGGTTACATTTGCGAACTTGTTTCTTTGACAGGCCTTATAATTAGCTAATCGTTTCCTTATAATTGGAACATATATTGGATATCATAAATATTCCATTAGTATTTTGTGGCATTTTCTTGCCCCTATGTGGGCATACATTTCGTGACATTCATCTACAATGCTCTTCGGAATGCTAAGTTTTCATGTTTCGCCGATTTTTATGTTCTTTCCTGTATTATATTCTTGTATATTATATTCTTGTATACTATATTCTTGTATATATATATATATATATATATATATATATATATATATATATATATATTCTTGTCGCATGATGTATCTTCCCGATTTCCCCAACTCGGTTAACGAGAATGTTTCTTTCAGGAAATCGTCTTCTCTTTACTCTTCTTTTATGTTTTTAATTTTGTTTCGAATTATTTCGGATGATGTTTTTTTGCCAAGGTGTGTATAAATACACATTCATCGTCTGATTCGAAGGATGTGGGTGTGGGACAGAATTTTATTCTACTTAGAGCATCTGCTGCTAAATTTTGACTACCTTTTATATATTCTACCTGCAGTTTGTAATCTTGAATGGCTAAGGCCCTTCTTGTTATTCTTGAGCTAGAAAATCTACATGTCATTAAAAATGTAAGGGCTCTATGATCGGTACGAACTATGATTTTGGTGCCTAGGATGTACGTTCTGAATTTTATTAGCGCCTACACCAAAGCTAAGGGCTCTCTCTCAGTGGTGAATTAGCTAATTTCTGCTAATTTCACGGTACGACTTTCTCATTTAATTATGCGTTTATTATTCTCGTCATTTTTTTGAGTGAGAACTACACTTAAAGCATCCGCGTAGAGAAAGATATGAAGGGGGTTTTGTTTCCATTGAAATTATATGCGGTATTTTCCACAAATCCTATTATTATTGTTATGGTAATTGGCCAAGAATAACATTGTTAACAGTTTCAGCGTGAACACCCGAGTATATCGGCAAGTATTTTACCTTGGCACGTGCAATAGGATATTTCGCAGTACCCCGAGAAAGAGCTTTAGCGTGTGCAAGAAGAACACCAGGATCAATTTTTGCTCTGCGAACATGTAGCGAGGCCTCTTTAATACGCATGTCACAGCTGTTTGTAGCAACCATGGGACAGAAAGTGTCATTTGGGTGAACTAGCTGAAGTCGTCGTTCCACACCATTGATAAGAAATTTATCTTGATTACAAAAGGTCGCAGTTTAAATTACCAATAAGATCAATAGATTTATCAGCACCGAAATATTTCTGTCGAGATTTTAAACCCTCATTAGCATCGAAATCATCCAATTTTCGAGCAGTATCATTATACCACAGGGATTATGTAAGATGACTGTCTTCGACAGATGGGCCGTAGTTGAGTAAATTCGCGATGTATGCTCGATATGCATAAGAGTTACTAGGAGCTGATACTATTTTTTGATTGAAATATACGTCCACCCGATTGAAAATCAAATGCATGTAATTGTTTACTGGTCCTGCTTTATCTAGCTGGATGCTATTTGCAGCTACTCTTGTAGGAGTTACTAGCTTTACTCGAAGACTGAGTATAGTGTGTGCTGGGTAAAGGTATTCATCATCATGGCCAGGAAGAACAAACTCGATGGGGGCGTCATCGGTGATTGGAGAAACGGTTTATAATAAACCTATTGCGAGCTTTCTACACATGTCTGTGCTGGAGGCAGTAAAAAAAGATCTGGCTCTGACTTCAAGGGAATTTATCAGCGTTATAAAATGGATTGGCAGTTTCCGGCCGCACGGTTGAATATTTTTGTCTGATATTTTGCATACCTCATCTAAACAGTGGTCTCTTTTGAATGTGTATTTTCGAGGCCTGGGCAATCAACATCTATCAAATTTAGGAGGCAGACTCCCCATAGCGCGAGTGGAGATTCTGAAGCGCGTCGAATTACCCGAATTCAACTTTAACTAACAGAAATAGTTTATTCATATAATTTCAAGAAAGTGAAAAAAACATCACGTGCGTCCTAAACTACGACCCAAGACAGATTTATGTGTAAACATCTTCGGTAAACGTTAACTGAAATTGAAATCTTACACAAAGCAAATAATAACTTACGTGCATGCAGGTGTATAAACATTTATTTTCTCTTATATGTAATATCGTGCAAAAGTTTCTGGACATCTATTTTCCAATAGGTTGAACAAACATCCTAGTTTTAATAATAATAAAATGTAGCTTTTCTCTCAATTATTGCATAAAAGGTGATGAAAGTACCCGTCTTATGGGTATAAATTAAAGCCAGTATGTGTTAATTTTATTAGAATTTTTTTGAAAAAACGTCAAATGTTAATGTTTCTGGAAAATATAAATAAATTCGGAAATAACCAATTTTTTTATTGTTTTTGGGCTAATTTTGAAGATAATTATCTGCAAGTCTGTTGGAATACTATTCAGTCACTAAAATAATTAAGAAAATTATGTTTAAAACTAATGCAAAGAGATAAAAAATATGGGTGTGGTGAGCCCACACTAGTAGTACTAGTAATAAATAATCCACCTAGAAACACTACCCGAATCGGGTAGTGTCACGCCTACCCCGAAAGAAAAATGGCTTAATGGTATAAAAAAATTGCTTTTTGATTAACTAACATTTTACGGAAACATTCAAATTTGTATTTTTTAATAACTTCTAATACAATTAATATATTGCTTTCAATTCAAGACCATTAGGCGTATAATTTTATTAGGTTTCGTGTAGTAATTTGAAGAAAATTAGGAGTTGAATATTTTTTAAACTAGAGTGCGTTTATAAAGTATTGAAAAAGCTAGGTCTAGAAACTTTTGCATAGTTGTGTATTACATTCTCTTATAAACTATCCAATGTAGGTATATTCTATTTCTGTGAAATTAAAATCTATCACTGATATCCCGAAAAAAATAATTTTTCACGATTTTAAGACAAATATAATACTTGTTAAAAAAAATATCCAAAGAATACCGTTTTTGCAACACCCACCTCTAAAGTTGACGTTTGCATGTATGTAGATGGTGCCTAAAGGACCTTATTTGAGCATACTGTGTGTGAAAAAATTTTCGCGCATGCGCAGTTTGAAGATGGCTTACTTTAGACACTGGTGAAAAAGCTGCGCATGCGCACATTCGAGATGAGGTACTTTAGACACTGGCAAAGATAACTTTAAACACTGGTGTTGGTATCTTCTTGAAATAATTTTACATTCCATTAAGCCATTTCCCTTTCGGGGTAGGCGTGACTTGCTCGGTTGGAAAGTAGTTTGGGATAGGTATATAGGTGTAAAGTAGGTCGTTATGTGGTATAAGGTAGATAGGTATATAGGTATATATGTGTTAGGTATAGATATTTTAGATTGATCTGGAGTTTTCGTGTTATTTATTCAAATGACACATTCACTCCGCAACACTGCTCCGACCCAGGTTGCTGATCAATCTCTCTAGCGATCACCCCAAGTGAGGAGCCTCACAAAATTGTTATGTATGGTTCCCCACTTGGGCCCATTAGTATCCAAGATCTTTGTTTCAGGCATCATTCACTCTATTGTCACTCTGTTTATAAACTGTTTGTCGCCACACTTTTCTGTCCTGGCATACTACTCTAGCTTCCTTTACGTCCATGCATTTCTTCATGCAAGCTCTTCTGTTCTTATGACTTCTTATGTCTCTTCGGATTAATGTCTCATTTACTGATTCTAACCATTCTTTCGGCGGTCTACCTCTGGGCATTCTGCCATTTACTTTACCTTTATATACTTGCTTCGTCAGTCGTTCATCTTTCATTCTTTCAAGATGTCCGAACCATCTTAACTGATTTCTTTCCCATATGTCAACTAGCGTCTCTCCTGTACCACATTCTTTGAGGATTATCTCGTTCCGGACTTTGTCCATCAGTGTTTTTCCGCATATTATGCGCAGAGGTTTCATGCCGATCGCGTTGATTTTACTCCTGTCCTTTTCTTGACAGGTCCATGCCTCGCTACCGTATAGTACAGTTGGTACGAATATGGAATTATGTATGGCCATTTTAGCTTTTTTTGATATGTTTTTATTTGTGAGGATGGACCCTGCTCTACCGATAACCTGCTTACCCTTATTTATGCGCCTATCTAATTCCCCATCTATTTTTCCGTCGCTAGTGAATAGACTACCTAGATATACGTACTTGTCAACTTGTTCTAGTCTCACATCATTTAGGACAATGTTGCATATTGTTTTCTCACTTTTCCCTCAAACACCATGACTTTCGTTTTATTCACGTTAATTTTGAGGTCCATGCTTTTCATGCTTGTATTAAGTTTATTCAACATTCTTTGCAAGTCTTCGACTGATTCTGCCATAACAATCTTGTCATCTGCGAAAGCCAACCCACGTACTTTGACGGTTTCGAGATCTATACCTTTTTCGTCGAAGAGGGCAGTTCTTAGACACTTATCCATGAATATGATAAATAGCCACGAGGACATAACGCATCCTTGTTTCACGCCTTGCATAATATCGAACCAGCCACTCAGTTTCCCATTCACCCTTACACTTGCTTTACTACCCGTATATATTGTTTTTATTGCTTGTAGGAGCCCTCCATTCACTCCATACTCTTTAAGGACTTCCCAAAGTTTACTTCTATTTACCGTGTCGAATGCTTTTTCTAGGTCAATAAATGCACAGAAAACTTTCTTTCCTACTCTCAAGCTTTTTTCTGTGATCTGTCTTGGGCTAAATATCTGATCTGTACATGATCTTCCTGGCATAAATCCACTTTGGACTTCCCATATCTTCTCTTCTGTAATTTCCATTACCCTACGAATAAGTATTTTTGAGTATATTTTACTTACGGTACTTAGTAGGCTGATACCTCTGTAATTACTGCAGTTGTTTTTATCTCCCTTTTTATATATTGGTACAATAATCGCCTTTCTCCAATCGTTTGGGACTTCTCCTGTCTCGAAACATAAATTTATCAATTCTCACAACCTGTGAGGTATGTACTCGCCACCGTATTTAAGCATTTCAGCGCTAATACTGTCTATACCAGCAGCCTTACCGTTTTTCAAGCTCTTAATTATATCTCTGACCTCAGTGACACTGACTTTTTCAATTGGGTTTTCTAATGCATTATGTTCAATGTCGTAGTTTTGTTGCCCTATATCTTCACCTCCTAATAGTTCTTTAAAAGAGTCTTTTAAAGCGTCTACCATCCCGTCTATATCATATAGCATTTCACCTTTGCTGTTTCTCATGCGAACAAACTCTGTACTTTTACTTCCCTTCATCTCTTTAAATAATAGTTTCATAATTCCTTCAAAGCAGTTTTTTATTTTGTTCTCTTCTTCTGTTCTGGTTTTCTCTTTACTCTCTTTGTCAACTTGAACAAATGTTTTAATGATTGAAGTTTTGTTTTTAGGGTTTCGTACCCCCCTCCCCCCCGGGGGGGGGGAGCATAAACGCCAACATTTTTTTTTCAATAATTTTTTTCCACAAAATTTTTTTCAAGAAATTTTTTTTTTCAAAATTTTTTTTCACAAAATTTTTTTTCTTAACAATTTTTTTTATGACACTTTTTTTTCTCAACAATTTTTTTTATGACAATTTTTTTTCTCAACAATTTTTTTTCTCAAAAATTTTTTTTCACGAAATTTATTTTTTCACGAAATTTTTTTGCACACAATTTTTTGTCAGAAAATTTTTTTTCGAAACTTTTTTTTTCAAATTTTTTTTGAAACATTGAAAAAAAAAATTTTTGTATTCCTCCACTCGACTCTATGCAATATAAAATTAATATTTTTCGTTACCACCTCCTAACAACTTTTTCGGACGGGCGTTGCAAAAAAATAGCGTGTGATACACGTGCGCCTAGGTGATTAGTAACTCGTGTGATTGCATGATTCGCCTGCGGTTCGAAGAACTCGTCTATGTTTTCGCACTCGCTTCGCTCGTGCGCTAACCATCGACTCATGCTTCGAGCCTCCGGCTTATGCTGCAAAATTCACACTCGCACACAATCACCTATTTTACGCACTTGTATCACAAATAACTATTTTAGTATGAATTTAATAGAAAACTGATATTTTTTAGTTCTTCGGTCACTTTCCAAGCACAATAAAAAAATCAAGCTTTTCTCATTTAAAATCCCGTGTAAATTTCAAAGGCACAGGGGCATGGGTCAACTTTGACAAAAAAAAAAAAGAAAACAAGAAAAATGTTGAGTTGATAAACTGTACATATAAATTAAGTATTTATTTTAAAAATATAAGATGATTATGAATCATTTCATAATTGAATAATTTATAGATTTTTACGTTAAAAATTGAACTATTTTAATTCGAAATCCTTAGTAATTAATGAAGTGTTTGCATCCGTTTGAAACCACGAATCGTTCGAATTTCAGGTTGCTGAATGTAAACTTGAAAATTTGCATTGCTTCATTTTATTAAATTTGTAAATGACATTTTTCAATTCAGATTTTTCAAGAAACAACTTATAATCACTAAATTGTTCTGATTTTAAGTTAAAATAGTTTGAAAATGATATAATTTTGAACAGTTACCTCTGAAAGAACTCTGGAGACGCTTCAAGGTTCGCTATATCTGTTATAATAAATTTAAAATAAGACCGTCCGTGGATAGGGGGAGGTTGTGGGAGGCGATGGAGGATAGGGGAGTAGAGAGAGGCCTAATTGAGAGGGTAAGGGAAATATATGAAGAGACCAAAGACAAAGTAAGAGGAGGGGAGGGGATTTCGGAGGGATGCTGGATGGATAGGGGGTTAAGGCAAGGGTGTCCACTTAGCCCAACATAGTGTTGCTGGCAAATAGCGAGGAGGCCTTAAAGGAGATGATGAAGAGGTTGAGATAAGAAGGGGTGAGAGCTGAATGCGGAAAAGTCCAAGGTTATAGTGTTCAGAAAAGGCGGGGGAAGGGACAAGGGAGGAGAGTGGAAGTGAAAGGAAAAGGAAGTGCAGGAGGTGAAAGTGTTTGTGTACTTGGGCTTCGTGTTTTGGAGTAATGGGGGAGTGGATGGTCACATGAAAGAGAGAGTGAGGAGGTCAAATGTGGTGATGAGGCAGGTGGGGGGGGGGGGGGGGGGGTAGGAAAAGAAGCTATTCGCGTATGATTTTGGCCAGAGAATGAAATTGTTTGATTCGCTAGTGATGAGTGTGCTATTGTATGGAGTAGAGGTGTGGGGGTGGAAGGAAAGTGAAGAGGTAAATAGAACGCAGGATAGGTATGTAAAGTGGACCCTGGGGTTGGCAAGGAACACGCCTAAGTATATTGTCAGGAGAGAGACGGGGAAACCGAATGTAGGGATTCTAGCAGGGAGCAGGACGTGTAAATATGGGGAGAAATTTTTGGAACAGGGGGGAAGTAGGCTGGTTAGGGAGTGTTGGAGGGAGAAGGGGAACAGTAGAGGGGGTGGGAAGATGGATGCTGAGAGGGAAATGTATTTTAGAATGAATGGACTGCAGATGAATCAAGTGAGAAGGATGCACGAGGGAGGAAGGAAGGTTTATGACTTGGTTAAGCAAAACGGCATGGAGAGAGATAGGACAGAAGGGGAAGAGAGAATAAGAGAGTCAAGGTTTAACGGGAACTATGTGTGGATTATGCCAAGGGCAAGAGCGCAATATTTATGTGACAAAGGAGAGAAAGGAAATCAGGAGCTTATAGCGATGATGAAGTGTGGGTGCATGGAGGTTTTCAATAGGTTCTGGCTCTCTCGGGAGAAAAGGATGTGTGAACTGTGTGGAAAGGGGGATGCAAGAGTGGAGCACTGGTTGGAGGAGTGCGTGGAGTTGGAAAGAAGTGAGATAAGCATGGAGGTATTGTTGCATGAAAAGGGGGAAAAAAGGGCAGTAGCATGGGTGAAGGGAGTGTTGGGTAAGATGGAGATGACGAGAAGGAAGGAAGAAGAGGAATGGAGACGGAAAAATTGTAGATAGGAGAGAAAGTAGACATAAGTAAGATGTAAATATTGTAAATAGTAGATAAGTAGTAGGTATTAGAGCGAAAACAGAGGTTGGCAAGCGAGGCAATACGAAAAAGTAGGGACATGCGAGCGAGGCGAGGCGAAGCGAGGAAGGCAAGGCGATTAGAGCGTGCGGCTTAGAGATAGGGAATGGATGGATGTTAGTTTTTGAAGGGTTAGTTTTAAGAATAATCTGTAAAAATGGAAGTGCAAGGAAGTCCATTTTTTAAGGCTAGCAGGCTGAAGAATAAACGTTTTTCTACCTAATTTAAAATAAGAAAGTAAAAATGAAGTATTAAAAAATAAATAAATTGAAATTGAATTATTTAAAATGAAATAAGCCTCGGATCATTAAAATTTCAGAGCGCTGAATGCAAACTTAAAAATTTGCATTGTTTCATTTTTTTCAATTTTTAATTTATAAGTGATATTTTTGAATTTGAATGCTTCAATAACAATGTAAAATCCATTAATTGTAGTGTTTCAGCCTAAAATTGTTTAAAAATGATATAATTCTGAACATTTAAAAAATTTATTGATGCATTATCCAAACTATTTTATTTCCTAAAACGCATTCTCTTCTTTGCCTGCTTAGTCAAGCTTTTTTTTTTTTAAATACCGATTCAGACCGATAGCAGTTCTCTGAAAGAACACATTGTGTCGTACTTATGTTACGCATCTACATATAGAATTAGGCTACACCAGAGCTTCGCTATTTGATCGCGCGATCGCACGTGTTTTATGCATTCCTAGAATTGCTGGTCCACGCAGTTTCTATTAGAATTAATCCAATCTCCGATGTTGTACCTAGTAGTTGCTCCATACTGACTCAAGATGTAGGACAAATAACCCATTGCTCCGGAAATTAACTGACCTTTTTAATCAATAATATCGGTTGGTGGTAACCAAACCAAACTCCGTTCTTAGACTGTTGTCAATCAAATCCAAGTGATCAAATTTTTTGGTCTTTACAGTCTTATAAAAAAACAACACATTGCTATTCTGGTGTCAACATTTTTAATACGATCGACGTTTCGGCTCGACTTTGAGCCATTTTCAAGATCTAAACAAAATAATTTTAAAAAGTTTTTAATAAAATGAACATAAGTTAATTAAGTCGAAACAACAATTTGAAAAAATATATGGTAAAATCTAAAAACAATTACCTGAAGTCGATAAAAATTGTCAGAAAATATTAATAAAAACTGACGACACATCAATAATACTGTAGTCAAATTAATAAACAAATTAGTTTAAAATCAAAAGATCTTCAATACTCTAGCGAGATATTAAAGATCCATAAAATATGTTCTACATTTTTAGCGATAAGTCAAAGCAACATCTAACAACGATGACATAAAGATACATTGAACGAAACAGACGGGTGTTTACATTAATCAAACCTACAAATTCACTTTACAATTGTATCGATGGTAACATCAAAACAAACCCAAATGAGACAAACGCGCCAAATGTCAAATATTTGAAAGCCGGACGGGTGAAAATGTTTAAGGAAACATGATCGAAATTATTTTAATATACATTGATAAATGTTATTAATATTTAACGTTTCAATCTGTAAATTTATTGATTCTTTATGAAATTTATCAATGAAGATGGACTCTAAAATGCGTATTTTAAATTCGTTTTTTTCTCTTGCCAAAATTTTAATGTTTTTAAAATCGAAATCAAAATGATGATCAAAATTCCAGGCATGTTGTGACAAACCTGTACTTTTATTACCCACTACACAATCTCTTTTGTGTTCAGCTATTCTGTCTTTTATTCTCCTGCCGGTTTCACCAATATAAAACTTTTTGCAACCCTTACAAGTGATACGATAAACAACACCCGACGAACAATCAATACTATCGAAATCTTTTTTCTTGTTAACTAAAAATTTATCTAAAGAAGAAATATTGTTAAAATACACGTTTATGTTAAATTTTCTTTTCTTATGTTAAATTTTCTTTTATCTTGAGTCAGTATGGAGCAACTACTAGGTACAACATCGGAGATTGGATTAATTCTAATAGGAGATTAGTTGTGCTGAAGGAGCCACGCAGTTTCTCATGGGTGCTACGTCCTGAGGGTTGTACCAGGTCTATACCTTTAAATTGTTTCTCATCCTGTTTTATCTACAGAGCTGAGGGCTCTGGACTAAGGGAACAGGAAAAGGCCAAATGTACGGTGGTGAATGCAAATTTTATATATTACAATAAGTTTATTTAATTCCCCTTAACAAGTTACAGTGAAATTTGTTTAGTTAAGATTGAATATTTTGTATAATTGGAAAGGCGGAAGTGACCACTGCAAAGTTTTGTTTGTGTGCCTCTGTTGTGTTCCTGAAAGAACACAACTTATATATTGGAGGAAACCAGAAAGAAGGATATGAAAATGTAAAGAAAGTGACCTTACCTGGAAAAGAGTTGATTTAGAAGTAATAGTATGGGTTTCGACACGAGACTGATCTCAGACCCTAGAGTATTTTTGAACAGCCGAAATGTAGTATCTTATATGCTGTGGGTGGTTGGGAGATTCTGCCTAAGAAGGGATGCGTGTCGAGGTAAATGTCCTTCATGCAGATATTCCTCTAGGAGGGGATGCGTGTCAAGCTCATGTTGACTACACGTGTTCTTTCCCTTCCTCCTAGATTATGTATTTCTCAGGAAGCATATCGAGGTTTGACAGACTCCGTGGGGTGGACGTCGTGTTTCCCCCTGTGTTTGTCTCCGCCTCTATATTGATTACGCGTGCCACTTTTTAGTTTAGTGTACAATTTCGAGGAAACATTTAGAGGTTTAACAGAATTCGTGAGGTGACATGATATTTGCCTCGTATGTATCTCCCCCTTTTAAATGAAAGAGTCAAAAATGCTTCATTATGATTTGCTACAATTTTTCGTGGTTCCGCCTATTCTGACGCTATTCTAAAAGTGACTGACATTTTCGATTCACTTTTCCTAAAAATGTTTACAGAGACAAAAATATCTGAGCTAAGTAAGTCACGACGTGACAGGGGACAGGGTGAGAAACGGTTGCGACTCCGCCTCTGAAGGGACGCATGCACTACTACTTAGTCAAGTAGATTGCGCAATATTGTGGAAACGGTTCAGGTAGCCCTGACTGTTTACGTTTCGCTGATGACGCTATATGCACAAGGCTATTTTCAGGCAACCCCCGAGATTGATCATCTATCGAACCTCTGGTGTGATTATATTTCATGAAGAAGAATATTAAAAATTGAAATTTCATCATAAAAAATTCATTATTATGACACTTATAATTATTATTACACATCTAAGTACTCAAAATTTATAAGAAAATTATTGAAAATTGTTTCTTTTTTTCAAATTAGACACAGCCTATTTTCCTCCTGTTTTAAATAATTTACACTTGTTCAAACAATTATTATTCACTTGAGAGAGATACAGAGAGAGAGGGAGAGAGAGAGAGAGACAGAGAAGCAAGTCTCCGTTCTGTGACATGAGACACAGCGCGTCTCAGAGACCTGCATTACACTTTCTAGTCGTGATTTCATTTGAATCAGGCGCGACTCCCCATATTGATGTCTAAGATGTTTACACATAAAAAATCATGAAAATCGGTTAATATTTGCAGTAATAATAGAAATGTTGAAGTGCACACGATAATATGCAAAGATACACCGCATAATGGGAGGAAACGCATTTTTTTCGTTCAAAATGTCTACAGCCTTGAATTTTGCCCCAATCCGCAATTATTTCTTTTTAATTAAAGAGCGCTACATTTCCAAGAGCACCTTAGTCAGAGATCGTTGCATTTTCATCTGTTCATTTATTATATGTTTACTCGAAGTATGAGAAAATCGAGATTCTCCACAAAATATACTTAAAATTAAATTATAGTGAGAGTGACTGTTAGTCACAATTTTCATGAAACATCAACAATTGTAAATGTTGTAAACAATTTTTTGCAAAAATTTACAATTTGCTTCTTCCTTTATCATCTGAAATTATGCAGATATTTGGAAAAGTGGGGATATTTAACAATATTGTAATTCTTATTGGAAAAAGTTTGTTCTTTTCTGGAAATAACTTTAATTACCGTGAGAGTGATTGTCAATAAAAATTTCTATGAAACATTAACATTTATTTGTTGTTTTTTGACTTCGCATTCTACTTCATTATCTGAATTGACGCAAATATCCTGGAAAATAACGTGGGTTTCATTATCTTTCTTAAAACACAACAAGTGTGAATCTTGTAAATAAATGGCACGTTGGCCTGGAAAGATTTTTTTTCACTCAAACTGCCTCATGTTTATGTGAGGAAGATTTGCCATAAATATTTTAATAAAAAATAAACAATATACAATTGCTATAAAACACTTGTGTAGCTGCATCAATAAAAATTACAATATTGTTAAATACATACGAATCGTAATATTTAAAATTAAATAATAACAACTTTTCCAGGACAAAGTTCTATATTTACTTATTTCATCTGTTTACAAAATCAACCATTATTGTTGCATTTCAACACACATAATTAAACATAGATCACTTTTCCGCGATCACTTTTCTGGAATATCTACATAACTTCAGATAATAAAGGAAGAAACAAATTGCAAATTTGTGCAAAAAATTGTTTACGACATTTAAAATTGTTGATGTTTTATGGAAAGTGTGACTTAACTGTCACTCTCACTATAATTTAAAGCATATTCATCCAAAAACAAATTTTTGTCAAAAAAATTTCACTATGTGGTTGTTTGTTAATTTCATTTTTTTATGACAATTAAAACATACAATAATCAAATTATTTGGATTTTGGGAGTACTCTTGCGTCGATTTAAAATGACTTTCATTACATGCAAACCGCTATTGAAGAGTAAATAATCGTTTTGTGGAAAATCTCGATTTTCTCATACTTCGACTAAACATATAATGAATAAACAAATAAAAATGCAACAATCTCTGACAAAGGTGCTCTTGAAAATTTAGCGCTCTTCAATTAAAAAGAAAAAGAATTGCGGATTGGGACAAAATTGAAGGCTGTAGACCTTTTGAACGAAAAAAAATGCCTTTCCTCCCATAGGGCGGTGTATCTTTGCATACTATCGTGTGCACTTCAACATTTCTATTATTACTGCAAATATTGACCGATTATCATGAATCTTTTTTCCCCTTTCTTGAAATTATATGAATAAACTATTTCTGCTAATTAAAATTGAATCACGCGATACTTTCATAATTTCAGTTTTTTGAACCGGCCTGCATCTCATAACAATAGGAGGGTGATTCGTTTCGGATAATTCGACGCGCTCCAGAGTCTCCGCTCGCGCTACGGGGAGTCTGCTTCGTAAATTTGACGAATGTCGATTGCCCAGTCCTCGAAAATACACACTCAGCTAGTACTGAGCGTCACTGCATTCTTTTTCTATTGTTCTTTTCTTTTTGTTTGCAACGTCAAATATAAACATTTTCTCAAAAAACCGAGACTTCACAACAAAAGCGATCAATCTTTAGATGAGGTATGCAAAATATCAGATGAAAATATTCAACCGTGTGGCCGGAAACTGCCAATGCATTTTATAACGCTGATAAATCCCTTTAAGCTATCATACGAATGAAAATGCAGAAACGACATCTTTACTCTTATTTATTTTCGAAAATATCTTCAATTCCACGATTTCCTGTTTTTGTATTTTTATTATTTTTTTAACCTATGTTCTCTTTACCGTAACACGATTTGAAATAAACTGAACCTGAGCTTGAGAATTTAATATTTAAATGTGGCTGAAGAAATGGCTTACTAAATTTAGCTTCTTCCTTCTGTGTTTTTAACCTGAAACATTTATGATATGTTCCATTTTATCCATTGCACGACGTTTCAAATTTTGACTATATTCTTCAAAACGATTCTTAAAAGAAATTTTAAGAGGTATCTTACTATCCATATCATTCATAACATTCATACCGGTTCAAAAAGCTCGTTTTCCGATAACTGTAGCATCGTTCGTTAGTATCTAGATGGGCGCTCTGTATCCGTGCACTCTCCGTGTTTCTCGGTTGATCGGAGCTCGGAGTGCAGACGGCAAACCGTTTTGGTTACTTTGCGCGGAGATCAAATGTCCCCAGGTGGCCACTGCTGGTTCGCAAGATGGCTGTCACTGCGCCAGTTTTCAATTGTTTGAAGGGAAAACGTCACGTTTTTTCAAAATAGTGAATTGTGATTATAACCTATAGTTTCAGTGAGATAAATGTGTGTAGAATGGAATGAAACTTTGTGTACCCATAAACTTAATATCTTGGAAGGATGATCTTATTTTATTTTAAACTAAAAATGGATTTTTTTTATCGTAGCCCGCAGTGAAGCCTGGTTCAATGTTGTATCTGTTTTGCAAAAACGCGACATTGTGCTTTGAAAACTGGCGCGGTGACAGGCATCTTGCGAACCAGCAGTGGCCACCTAGGGACATTTGATCTCCGCGCAAAGTAACCAAAACGGTTGGCCACCTGCACTCCGAGTTCCGATCAACCGAGAAACAAGGAGAGTGCACGGATACAGAGCGCCCATGTAGATACAGCGTAAGAAAGGGAGAACACGTCGAAATAAACCTTCGAGAAAGGTACCAATTGCATGCCCCTTCTGACATGGAGCTCCCTTCTATATGAAGTGTAGTTGTCAGCGCACCGCATTCAAATAGTATTGGCAAACCAAGGTGATCTCTTATATCAATTTCAATTGTAGGAAAACCTGTGCTAAGAACTGGTATGTAGTTGGGTGATGAAAAATGGGTGACTTGTGTTGTACCAAAATTGTAATCTGTTGTATCTAAAGAATCTATACGTAAAAGTGGTGCTTTTACATCTCCCGTAAGACGTGGTTTACAAATATTACAGTAAATAAATAATTTAAGAATACTTGATAATTTATCGCTAAGTACTAAAAAAATGGTGACTAGTCAGACATAATTTTTTACACTGTTTTTGTATACTCACGTAACTGCTTTTGAATTTGTCATATTTGAAATTAACATGTTGACTTAATTCTGTATGGCTGTTTAGATTATTTAAAACTGACACAATATGGGCATAAAGGCTCGCTTGAAAGAAGTTAACAAGGGGGTTTTTCCACATAAGAGACATTTCTTCATCCTTCGTCTTTTGTAAAATTGATCGATATTCATTTTTACAAGTTTTTTTAAATTTGAGGCTGGAATGCACAAAGTAAAGTCAGGATAACCTACCCACTTAACAAGAAATTGTTTTTTGTTTCCCTTAACTTTAGTCTGTAATATTTTTTCAATTTGAAATTCTTCCTCCTCAATGTTTTTATTTTTGACACCATTCAATTCTTTTTCTTAAAAAAACACCTTCTGTTTCTTCTGCTAAATCTTTCTACTCATACATGTAAGGTGCTTCACTTCTTCTTATAATGACCCACCTTACAAAAAACAATTATTCGCTCCAGCCAGACTGGTAACCTTTCTCAAAGATGCCTTTCTCACGACTGATTCTGACGAGGTCGTTAACACTGTGTTTAGGTTCTCTTTTGGACTTTTTTTCATTACAAAAGCGACGTTGAATGTTTTCTCGAGCTTCGGCTACATTTGATAACTTAACTTCAGACGGTGTCATCCTAATACTAGAACATCTAGCATTATTGTAAGTACTCACAATTTGCTGTAAAACATCAATGTATCGTCGAGAGTTCGATCGAAACGTTTGACTACGGCTGCTTCAACGTTAGCTTCATTTCAGTATAAATGACTGCTACTTGGTTAGCATTCCTGAACCTTTTCTTCCGTATTTAATTCCTTATACCTTCTCTTGACGGCTACTTCTTCTAATTCTACTGCAACTCCTCTCACGAATTGAATGATTAGAAATCATAAGAGTTTTATTTATCCTTGTTTCATCCTCAGTAGTTTCATTATCTGTTATAAGAGATTCTTGGTTTAATCGGTAGTTGATGTCGCGGTGCATTTGCTTAGCTTGAGTACAAAAATTTTTAAAAATTAGTCTGGCTCTTGACGTACACGGGCAAAGTGACTTCTTCCCAGAGGGTTAGCACTTTTTCTATACCTCAATGCATCATCAACGAGATCTGTAATGTTTGAATGTTCAATACGCTTACCGTCGATGATCACTGAGCCATATTTATCCAATTTTATTCTGTCGGCAAAGACAGGCTTTGTTAGATGATTATGTAATCAAGTACTTTTTAATCAAAAAGATTTAGCTAAATTAGCTATAATATCCTTTGCTGACCCTGGTATTTGAGTCAAGACCGAGTGTTTCAGCAGACTCCTCCGCTGCTCTGTACAGAAACGCTCCTTCGCCCACGTCATCGTGCTCTCTGATCATGTTAGGAAGAGGATCTCTTCCATTTGCAACTATGTGTGCTGTACCCAGAATAATCCTGTTGTAAAGACATTCAAGATTCAGTATTCCGCGACCACCTTGACGGCGTGAGATGTAGAGTCGTCGAACAGAAGACTTAAGATGCATGCTTTTGTTCATGTGCATAACCTTTCGTGACCCGAAAGAAAATCTGCTGGATGAGACATTTGTATCTTCTTCGGAGAGTATTCTTCATAGATGTCCTGATTTCGTATCTGTGGCACGCCCAGATATGTATAGGTGTCTCCAGCGCTAAGGTGTTGTATAGCGCTTTTGTGGACGAGTTCGGGGTCTTCAGGGATGCCATTAAGTTTTCCTCACTTCAAATGAACCTTGGTGCATTTTTCTAACCCAAATTTCATTCAAATCTCCTGAGCTTATTCTTCGACAATGCCTAGAGCTAGGTGTAGTTGCTCTCTATTTTTACCATCGATCTTGACATCATCCATGTAAAATACATGAGTGACCTTATGCCTTAGATTTCCAGGTTTGCCGCAGAAGTATCCTTCGGTGACGGTGTTAGTTTTCACACGATGTTTCTATTTATATATATATATATATATATATATATATATATCACACTACGAAATTCTCCTGGATACTTCTGTGGCAAACTTCAAACTGCTATAAATATCGTCAAGAACTGCACAGGAGAGATTGGGATGGACTTTGGTTTGGAGAAATGTGCCAAAATTAATCTGAAGAAAGGAAAGATTACTGGCGTTCCCAAGGACCCTGAGCTTGTGGATATAAGCGTTATTAGATATCTTAATACTGGAGAGACGTATACATGCCTGGGCGTGCCTCAAAGCCGTATTCAAGACGTAACATCAGTGAAGGAGTCTCTCCGAAGCAGATACAAGCATCTTCTTCGACAGACCTGGTCTTCCAATCTGTCGGCGTTGAACAAGGTATCTGCGACTAACATGCTTGCCGTCCCGGTTCTACTCTCCTCGTTTAAGGTCCTTCAATGGACGAAAAACGAGCTTAAGGCCCTTCTTGTCACCACACGTAAGATTATGCACATGCATAAAAGCTTGCATATCTATTCGTCAGTTCCGCGATTATACATTTCACGCCGTCAAGGCGGACGCGGACTTCTGAATCTCCAATGTCTTCATAACCGAATTGTTCTAAGTACAGCTTACATCGTTGAGAATGGCAGAGATCCTCTCCTAAAGATGGTCAGGAACGACGACATGATTGGCGAAGGAGCGTTCCTTTACAAAGCCGCGGAGCAAGCGGCCAAGACCCTTGGCCTGAATTTTAACATCAGAAGTGAGGAAAATGCATTACTCCATCTAGATGCTACACTTCTAAAAGCCGAAGTAAAGAAAGCAGCGGTTAGAAAATTTTTACAACAGCTACTCAACAAGAAAATACACGAAACTTTCACAGAAATGTAGAAAAACATTCCTTGTCGAAGAAGGAAACTTTTGCTCTCCTCAAATCATCAGGGCTTAATTCAGGTACGGAGGGTTTCATTTTCGCATGACAGGACGGTGTCATTTCCACCTTAGCATACCGTGACCGCATTTTGTGTCAAGATGTTCCCAGTGATAGGTACAGAGCGTGTCATGCACACGCTGAGTACCTAGAACACATAATATTGGGGTGTCCGACCCACGCAGGAACAACGTATACCTATAGACATAATGCGGCCATGAGAGTGCTCTATTACCACCTTTGTCGCTCCTAGGGTGTTGGCCGCGAGTCTGCCCTGTCGAGCGCTCCAACGGAGATAGATTCAATTGTCCGAAACGAGAAGTGCCAAATTTTCTGCAACTACGATTTTCGGGCAGCAGTCTCCGTTGCGCACTCGAAGCCTGACATTGTTCTCCAAGACTTCGAGAAACGAACTATATTCGTGATCAAATTCTCGGCTCCGTCCGAATACAATATCACTGCAAAGGAGAAAGAAAAAGAGGAGAGGTATCAAGAACAAAAGAGAGCTGCAACAACTATACCCAAAATATTCGGTGCAAGTAATTGTCCTTGTGATAGGTGCTCTCGGAGGTTTGAAAATATCACTAGATCGCAACCTCAAAGCCATACCTGCGTGCCACAAATATGCCATGGCACTTGCGAGATGGATGCAGAAAGCTGTCATCCTTTGGTCGCTTCGTGTCCTCAAGACACACGAGGGTTTCGCCGGCCTGTCGTTGTGAGTTCGTCGTGCCCTGTGTTGTGTTTGTGTGCGTGTGTATGTGTGTGACGTTTTACGTAACTTTTTACCCCGATAGAAGATGCCTTAGGCATGTGTATGAAAATTCAGAATAGCGATAAAAAATTCTGAAAAAAATCATGCAGTAGCTTTTCTGCCTATTGGTTCGAATTCCAATATAAATCTTTCAAAATTCAAGATGGCGGATCAAACATGATGGTTGAAATTTTCAAAAATCATCGTAACCATACAAATTTTGGTATATCTGGTTTTTTCGAGTTGCTGATCATTAATTTGGAGTCAAATTTGCAAAATTAAAGATGAGTGATTCAATATAGCTAGTCAATAATTTTTAGAATAAAAAAATATCAGAATATATCACATGAAATTGTAAATACGAACTATTTTTGATGATTCTTTGATCGCAGTCGAGTCGTTTCAGAGTAAAAAGTTCCCAAATCTGTAAATTCACGAAGTTATATAAGGCAAAGCATGTATAGAGAACAGAGTGGTCAGAGAAGCTTCTGCCTCAAATTCTATAATGACAGCATGGAAAATGGTAATTTCTCCTCTAAAACACTGTAATTATCAGCTATAGAAAAACAACTAGGAGGCCCGAACCTAACGGAACCTTATCGAAACCATACCCAGACTTTCGCGTGGGGTGGAAAATCGTGGATCGATATAACTCCACTGATCTATCTTGACTTTGCTAAGACTACAAAATTGTAAGACAGGACATTCTTTAAATTCATTCGCACATCTAATAATTAATATTGCACCTTGTTGACATGTTTTTTACTACCAGAATATTGCAAAATCTGTCATATTTTTCCAGGTAGTAATATGAAGGCATGTCCAATACAGATTTTATCCACTTTAGGTGCTTTAGAGAATCTTTTCTTAAGACTCCTCTTAGTCTTTCCATGCTCTTTTTCATCGTAGTACATTCCATGACAATTCTTGAATTTCCTATTTGCCCACTCGTAAAGCGATTCTGGAGTTAATATTGCATCGTTTAGTTGTGCTTGCAGACTTGCACGTGTAGCTTCGCGTTTCAAAATAGCTCCTGCGCCATCACAAGCTCCTTTGTCATGCGCGTTTTCATGGAAATGCCAATCGGCTTTAACACCAAAATCTTCTTCATGATGAATTAGATTGCACATTTGATACTTGTTATTGTAATGCTGTTTCGCACCATCACTTACATACATGATTCTTTTCAAATTTGGGCATAGTTTCTTGATCTCAGGAATTACTAACTTTTGCATAACACAGACTGCGGATGTGTCATGTGTCGTGTGTTAGCAGCTTTCGCGGGTTATCTAAACTACGAATTGTAGAGGGCGCGAAGAGCGTGGTTGCGAGGAGAGAGAGATTTTTGTGAGAGTTGAAATCGAGCGGATGTGCGCTGGTGCGATCCAAGACAATTTGTTAAAAGAACCTGGAATTTATAATGTTTGTCAGGCATCGCCTGTTGTACTATGTTTAGTTTTGTGGTTTAATAAATATGTGTTAACAATCAGCGGTGGGATAAAGCCTAAACTCTGATAAATTGGAGAAGAAGTGATGATCGCCACGTGTTCGTAACGACGCCATCGGTGGGAAATCTCATACCAAGAGTTTTATTTGGGAATTTCTCTGGATAGATGACCAGTTCTGCTTCCTAAAAGAGGATTATAACTCTGGTTAACAGAAACATTAGTGCCAATGTTGTGGAAGAGGCTGAGAAGAGGAAATTTCAAGTTTTCAGTTGCCTTACCCCTTCCATTCTTCGAATGGCCTTGGGTGCTTGTGTCCTTCGAGTGGTAAGAAAGGAAAAATCGGTAATTTCGACCGATGTGCGTAAGTAGAAGTGCGTGTAAGATTGACACATTGAGAACCGAACTGCGCAAGTGAGTAAGACTTTTAGTGCGAGATAAAAATCAGGTTGTGCGAAAATTTAATTTAATTTTAAATCAAAAATTCTGATACGTAATATTTGATCCCTTTGATATCTTTTGCGTTCGGGATTCAGAGGTTATGTGTGATAAGTGCGAAATAGATTTATACGATTCATAACGAGCGAATCTACCCGTCACCACCGACACGCTGTACGAGCGATATTTGTGTCTGGTGAAGAGGTTATATCGGCAACCTTGCGTGATATGTACCAAATAAATTGCGAGTCTTAAAACTTTTGTTACGAAAATAGAGCATAAATTATGAAAAGAGTTGTGCGAATTAAAGAAAAGTTGACCGAGAATTGTTGGAAAATTTAATGCGTCAATCGTTGGTGAATACACGAAGTTAAACAACGATCAGTGGAAAATTTTGTCTGGTAATACTAAGCGATCCGAACTGTAAAGTAAGTGAATTCTTGTTTAATAGAATTAGAACGTTAATAAAAATAGATTTCGAACCAAGACATCTGCGAATTCGAATAAATTAATGCGAACGTGAACCTTGATACTTTTTTTAAAGAAGAGCTAGTGATATTAAGTGCGAATTTAAAGCCAAAGATATACCGAAATGGCTTATCAACAGTTTCGGCAGCAAGTATTCATTCGCGTTCGGAAAATGATAATGGTTCATTATCCTCCTATCTTTCATCACAGTCTCAACCACAAGGTGGAAATAATGCGTTTGAATTGTCACGATCCATTGATGATACCCATTTAGAGCGTACTCTTCGCGATCAGATTCAGTATGTTGACCCTAACCTCAACGCAAATAGAATAGGTAATCACGATGAAAGACAGCAGGTAAATTTAATTCAAAGCGAAGAAGCGGAATACTTCGGGCGAGTAGATAACACCTACCAACGTATTTATTTGCGTAGTGAGAGATTGGATCTTCAGCAAAACCTGAGAGAAGATTTAACTCAAGGAAATATGTCAATGCCAAGAAATTCGTACGTCGTCTGTTGACAGATTAATGGAAATGATGATAGAAGAAAACCGAAGAAGAGATGCCTTATTGGAACGACTTGTTGACAGGGTGATTACACCATCACAACCAGGATCAACGAGAGAGACAACCCCTGAAGCATTTCACATAATGCCAGATCTGAGCAAAGGAATTCAAAGTTTTGACGGAGAAAAAGATGGTATCCAGGCCAAGGAATGGCTGGAAAATATTAATCGCATGAAACAATTACATAGATGGCCGGATGGATTTGTATTTGGAACTGCGCGAGCCCATTTAAAATCGGGAGCCTTGAATTGGTTCCGATTGAATTCTGCTAAACTTAAATCTTGGTCAGATTTCGAGTACGCGTTTAAGAAAACTTTTATAAAATCTGAAGGTTTGACAGTGAAATGGCAAAGGATGTCTGCGCATACCCAGCAGAAGGGTGAATCTCTGAGTACTTATTTTATGGATAAAGCTAGACTATGTCAACAACTAGATTTACCCATCGATGAAACCAAAGAACAAATACTAATTGGGTTATGGTCTAGAGACCTATGTAATGCGTTGGCAGCGAAAAAGCACGAGGACTATGACGATCTGCTACATAATTTGGATAGGCACGAACGATTAAATTCTCAACGCGGAGAGAGAATTCGTAGTTCACTAGATTCTTCTAAAACGAAAAAGGGTGATGACCTGAAATCAACAGACGTAACAAAGAAGGAAGAAGAATCTAAGGCACAAAAATGGAAGAAGAATGATGGTCCCAAAGATATAAAGGTAAAGCAAACTGGAAGTAACACTAGTCGAGACCAACTTACGAGTCCTGACCGTAGACCACCACTTCGCAACGAAAAGGGGGAGTTAAAATGTTACATTTGTAATGGGTATGGCCACTTATCTAGAAACTGTCCAGAACCACATCGAACGGAAAGTTGTCAGTTATGCAAGGAAACCGGACACACTCGGAGACATTGTCCGAAAGCAACGACTGAACGAGGTGAGGTTCGCCAAATCACGGGCAACAACGATCCTGCAATAAAAAAATATTTCAAATCCGTATTGTTGGATGACATCGAATGGAATGCTTTTATTGATCCTGGAAGCTCCGATTGTACTATCAAAGAATCAGCTGCGATGAAGGGCAATTACTCCATAATCCAAAGACGATCAGAATTGAAGAGTTGGGGTCCTGATAATTACCGAGTATCATCAAATGGGATAATAGTGTGCAGAGTTACAGTTGACGGAGTGATTGCGGAAGGAATTTGCCTACGAGTAGTGCCCGACGATACTCAACCAGTGGATGTCTTTATTGGTAGGACATTTACAGAATTACCTTATGTGGATTATACAAAGAGCGGTAATCAGCTGATGTTTAAGGAAAATAAAAACATGCTTTTTACAAATTTGGAAGTCGACAACATGGGTCCTAACTTGTCTATAAAAGACAAAATCACGATACCTCAAAATTCCATGTATTTTGTCAATGCTGTGGACTCAAAAGAAGATTTTCTACTACCATATCTGAACGTTGGACATTCAGATCAAACTCTAAAAAAATTACCTGATCAGTGTGAAGTCAAAGCAATAAACTTACTTGACCCTCTGAAAGCTACAACCAAGATAACGAGGTCAGAACTAGATATAGATGCGGGTAATTCAAAGGAAGTAGTCGAGGATTTATTAAAAGTCCTAAACATGTATAGCGATACGGTCTCTAGAAACTATACAGATTTAGGCTGTACTGATCTTATCAGTATGGAAATCAGAGAGATACCCGGCAGTAAACCCTTTTATTGCAAACCATACCGAGCAAGTGACACAGAACGTGAAAAGCTGAAATTAATCATTAAATACTTAAAAGATAATGGATTAATGACTGAAACGTCTTAGCCATACGCCAGTCCAGTCCTACTAGTCAAGAAGAAAAATGGAGAACCTAGAATGGTAGCGGACCTGAGACGATTAAATAAGCAGACGGAGAGGATGAACTTCCCACTACCTAATTTAGATGACCATCTCCGGCTACTGAGTGATAGCAAGATTTATATCACTTTAGATCTTGCAAACGGTTACTTACAAGTTCCACTTGATAAAGCAAGTCGGGAAAAAACAGCGATAATAACTCCAGATGATACGGGCGAATTCACCCGCATGGTTTTTGGATTGATGAACGCGCCGTTCTACTTTAGTAAGCTGATGCACAAAGTTTTAGGGCCTCTTCAAAACAATGTCGTTTTGTTTTATCTGGATGACATCCTAATTCCAGGGGGAGATTGGCTTGATCTCAAAGAAAAACTGATTAAAGTCTTAGATGCGCTGCGCGTTGTGAAACTTACCATAAATCTGAAGAAATTTGCGTTCCTGAAGAATAAAGTTCCTTACCTAGGACATGTGATCTCTGCTAAAGGCATCGAACCTGGTGAGTTGAAATTGCGCGCTATTTTGGAGTTTCCAACCCCAATAAACACCCACGATGTAAGACGATTCTTAAGTCTGGTTGGATTCTTCCGACGATTTATTCATCATTTCGCGGAGAGAGCAGTAGCACTATACGACTTGCTCAAGTCCAATCAGACGTTTTATTGGAACAAAAATACTGAACATTGTTTTAATGACTTAAAGAGAGCTTTAGCGAACAATCCAGTTCTTCAACTATTCGATCCATCAAGAGTAACTGAGCTTCACACTGACGCGAGCTCAAAAGGATTAGCAGGAATGCTTCTACAAAAAGCGGACGATTTGAAAATGCACCCGGTGTACGCCATCAGCAGGAGAACGAGCGAAACAGAGCGATTTTACCACTCTAGTAAATTGGAGTTGATGGCCATAGTGTGGGCAGTAAATCGTTTGAAAGCCCTACTAATCAATATAAAATTTACTATCGTCACAGATTGTCAGGCTCTCATCTTCTTGAATGCTCATCGTACAAAGAATCCACAAATCGTAAGATGGGGATGTCTTTTAGGAGAATTCAACTTTGAGATTATACATCGACCGGGAACAAAGCTCCCTGACGTGGATGCCTTAAGTCGAGCACCAGTCGAGAATCCCGAGGAACAAGATGTCGAAACATTATCAGTGTTAACAATAATATCTGCAGAAGACGAAGTGACCCTATACCAGTATGCAGATGAAGAGCTGAAAAACAAAAGAGAAACTTTGATGAAACCAGAAGAAGAACGTACCAGACGAGAAAAAGGAGAAGTGCACACCTACGTGTTGAGAGAAGGTATTCTTTACAAGGAAGATGGAAATAACCTTCGTTATATGGGAGGTCATGGCGGCCTTGATCGCACCTTATCGAAATTGAGCCACCACTACTACTTTCCGAAAATGAAAAACTATGTGCAACAACACATTGGAGCATGTCTTCAATATATCTTGAACAAAACCAAAACAGGTCGTCAACCGGGAGAATTACACCCGATTCCACCGGGTAATCGCCCCTTTGATATTGTTCATCTTGATCATCTGGGACCATTAGTTTCAGCAGGGGGAGGGTACAAATATGTACTCGTAATTATCGATAATTTGACCAAATATGTAAAACTGGAGGCTACGAAAACCACGAAAGCCCAAGAAGTAATTAACAAGATGGAAGATTTTGTCCTTGAGTTTGGAGCGCCTAATCGTCTAATCACGGACCGAGGAACATGCTTCACGGCAGGTGAATTCATCGAGTTTTGCGAGAAACATGGCATTCGCCATTCTCTAAATTCACCACGTCACGCGCAAGCCAATGGGCAGGTCGAACGAGTAAATAGAACCTTGATTCCAATAATCCAATCCAGCAAGCATGAGGGAGGAACCAACAATTGGACGAAACAACTAAAACGAATCGGACGTGATCTTAACGAGTCGTTCAACAAGTCAACGGGCAAAAGTGCCTTTGAACTCCTATTTGGATACACGCCTAGACACGATGAAGGAAGAGTCAGAGAACTTACTTTTGACAAAGAGTATGTTGTACCTACGGTTCTACAAGAAGAAGCTCGCCGCAGTATCGAAGAGGCTCAGTCCAAATATAAGGAATATTACGATAAACATCGCCGGAAGAACTTACGCTACAATATTGGAGAAATCGTATTTATGAGAGTGAAACCAGTTTCCACGGGAGATTCAACAAAGCTTCAACCGAAGTACAGGGGACCGTTAGTCGTTCACAAGGTCTTACCTAATGCCACTTATGGAGTTTCGGAATTAAGAGTCGATAAGTCTGGACGTCGTTATGCCAGCACAGCACATGTGAGTCAGCTCAAACCCTGGAAGCCACCTTTCGACGATTTCTCGGCTGAAAATGTGAATGTTAATCATTCACAGGACGTCGAAGAAGGTGAGTACCAGCTTGGAGCGGAATCTACAGAAAAGCAGCAAATAAAATGTGATACCACGAGGGTACTGCAGGATGAACCATCAAGTGTTAGAGACAATTTAAGTGCTGATAGTGTTATCGAAGCGCGAACTAAAAGGAATGTCAAAAAACCAATCCGTTATGAAGCTTAAGAAACGCCTCGAGGGCGAGTCGTGATGAGCGTGGCCGATTGTTAGCAGCTTTCGCGGGTTATCTAAACTACGAATTGTAGAGGGCGCGAAGAGCGTGGTTGCGAGGAGAGAGATTTTTGTGAGCGTTGAAATCGAGCGGATGTGCGCTGTTGCGATCCAAGACAATTTGTTAAAAGAACCTGGAATTTATAATGTTTGTCAGGCATCGCCTGTTGTACTGTGTTCAGTTTTGTGGTTTAATAAATATGTGTTAACACGTGCAATCGGATAAGAGTACAAAGCTTTGGTTGCAAGTCTCTCCTCCGTCATCCTTGTAGTAACATACCACTGGATGTACCGTACATTGACTATTATTATAATTGAATGCTTGAGCTGCATCTTGTGCCACAAAAGCAAAATTAGTGTAAATTATCACGGAACCTGGTGAAAAGTTATTTTTCAAATTTATAATAAATTTTGACTGCTTTTTTCAAAGAAAATCGTGAGTGTGCAACGTACTTAAACGACCTATCTGTCGATTAGCAAGTACTGTAAATTACTTTTGTTATACACTTCTCCTCAAAAATCTTCTTGAGAAAATCACTGAGAAGGTCTTTTTCTCGACACAGTTGACATTCACGAAGATCCCTGCCGATGAAACAGCACTGAAACGGCACTGGGCCGCCAGTGCCGTTTCAGTGACTGTTTGTGCTGATTTCGGCACCTAAGCAGCACTCAGAATGATGCGACGGCCATATAATGGTCCTATTGTATTCGTCACGTACCGGGCGCGGCGGGCAGATTGGTTTACAGTAGTCGGCCGCCGACTGCTTTTTGGCGTATCTCATTCCACTTACAAGATATATTATATTCATTCCAATTTTAAACTTCTAAAAAAAATGATATCGGAAATGATCGGAACCCGTAGATTCTGACTTTATAACTTTCGCAGAAGTAATTTCAAAATTTCACCAATTTTAATTTTTAATCCCTTTCAGCTGGTCTACGTAGTAGCCGAGTCGCAGGTATAAAGGGAACTTCTGTAGGCATTTAAAACTGGAATCTGAGTAGCTTTCAACGAGCAGCACTGAAACGGCACTGGGCCGCTTTGCGACAATGACGCATTGGACCTATGTGCCAATACACGTAAATTCGTGCAGACGGTATTTCAATTTCGAATCTTTCTATACGTACAAATACGGTGCAAAAGTCTAAAGTCAGCGAATACACTTCAATGCGTCAGCACGCAAACGCTTCAATATTCGTCAATGCGTCTAAATTCGTTAGCGTAAAATACACACTTGAATTCGCCCCGATGCGTCACGGTGAATTTCAGCAAGTGTTGATTTATACAATTTAATCCGTAATAGGAAAGCCAACGTGCGGGGCATTTAGAAGTTATTGTAAATGTTTAGCGAATTGTCTCGTGGCTCAGTGGCGGGTACCCAAGACTGATACACGAGGGATCGCTGTTTCAAGTTCCGACGCATGCACTTTTCATTAATTTTTTTTCTAATTGACCTTGACCACGCATTCATATGAATTCACATGCATTTAATTCGCGCTTTATCAATTCATCTAAATACGTCTCAATGCGTTTGAACAAATCAGAAAACGGGATTCACACGCATTACAAAAATGGTAATTCGTCCCAATCCGTACCAATTCTTTCTTTTTTGCTGGGTAGTTCGTCATATTTGTTGATTTTTTAATTTGATAATTTGGCACAATCTCCTCGTCAAAGTCCGTCTCGCCGTCATCATTCTCTGCTATTAAATTAATGTATATTCTTTTATTATATTTTTTATTGACTCTGGGATCCGGTTCTATACTTCCTTCACCAGATATAAACTGTTGTGAGCGTTTTTGCTTTTTTCGAGCAACCTTCTTTCACCATTGGATCAGAATGATCCCTTTTTTTAGCCAATTCTACAGGTTTTTCTGATGAATCTGCCTCCGTCTGATTCCTGATTTTTTGATAATGCACAGCGCCGGCTTTCAAAGATTTCTTGGATTTAACGCTCTGAATTTCAGCTTTAACAAAAAGAGAAGCAAAAAGTCAGCACACTGTACGCACTCTTGGAGTCCAGTCAGATGGCGGTTTTTAAACTGTTGTAAAAATTGTGTCTAACAAGCTACAAGGAATCACTTTTGGGGCGGCAACATGGTGCAAATTCCAGCAGCGGTTTAAAGCCTTAAGTATCTACTTTGAGACTAAGGGCTATTCAATGTTAGAGCTGGAACCACTCGAGATTAATGACTGCTAGTGAAGTCCTTCGGTGAGAAGATTCTTCTTTTTGAAGAAACACCTGCTCTTGAGGGTGATAGACAAGGATGTTGTGTGCAAATGAGTATTTTAGAATGGTTCAAGCTTTACATATTTTAGTAGAAGGTTGTATATCTCGTATTGTAGAATTATTAAGGTCCATCAACTCAGCGCCGCACCCAAGGCAAAATGGAAAATGGAAAACGCCATATTTTTTTGCTTTTTTTTGCAAATTTTATGCTCAAAAAAATTTTTTTGTGCTCTTCAAACTTCCAAGATAAGGGCAGCGGCGCTAGCACGAAGTCCACTCAGCGCCGCCACCTATGAAAACAGACTAAAAATTATTATAATGAAATAAACCATTAGAGTATATTTTTTTGCTTTTTTTTTGCTCTCGGAAAACATATAAGACGTGTGCCAAGAAACTAACCCTAAGTCATACATACCTACCCCTCGTGACCAAAAATATTATAAAAGCGTAAAAACAATATTAAACAACGTAAAAATGATTCAGAACTATAAATTAATTATTTTACATTTGAAAATGTACCCCTTTCATAATTTTTCCCAAAAACTACCCTTCCACTCAAATTTATGTAGCGGAACTTATATATACTTATAAAACGCATTAAAAACAAAAATATTCATGAAACACAGTTGGCGGGAATTTCTTGCTTTTTTCTGCTCTGCAATAACATATAATAGGTGCCCCGAAAGACTACCCCTAAGTCATACATATCTACCCCTCGTGACCAACAATGTTCTAAAAGTGTAAAAACAACCTTGAATGAAGTAAAGATGATTCAGAACTCTGAATCAATTATTTAATACTTGGAAATTTACTCTTCTTATAATTTTTCCTAAAAACTATTCTTTCACGTAAATTTATGTAGCGGAACTTACATATACTTATAAAACGCATCAAAAACAATGATAATCATGACACAGTTGGCGGTAATTCTTTGCTCTTTTTTTGCTCTCTGATAACATATAATACGTGTTCCAAAAAGCTACCCCTAAGTCATACATATCTACCCCTCGTCACCAAAAATGCTACAAGAGTGTAAAAACAACCTTGAGTAACGTAAAGGTGATTTAGAACTTTGAATTAATTATTCAACCCTTGAAAATTTACCCCTTTTATGAATTGTCTCAAAAACTACCGTCCCACGTAAAATGTAGCGGAACTTACATATACTTACTAAACGCATCAAAAAAAATAATATTCATAAAACACAGTTGGCGGGAAGTTCTTGCTCTTTTTATACTCTCCGATGACATATAACACGTGTCCCAAAAAATTACCCCTTAGTCATACATACCTACCCCTCATGACCAAAAACGTTCTAAAAGTGTAAAAACAACCTTAAATGACGTAAAGGGGATTCAGAACTCTAAATTGAACACTGAACACTTAAACATTCACCCCTTCTATAATTTACCCCGTAAGTATATATTCACGTTAGAGTTGCAATTTATTAAATTAAAAAATAACTGTACAATCTACTCAAGTTTAACTGCCTTAGACAATACTTTTTATCACCAATGTGTACATCATTAGAGGTATAAAAATTTTATGCACTATATTTAGCTGCAAATATTTATTCAAACGATAAAACTATCGTTAGTTCTTATTTTAAAGTTGAAACGGAATTTAAACACCGAGAATTACAGATTACTCACCTCCTCGAATAATAGATCCCCGACTTTTTTGCTCCTCGGAAATAAAGTGTCGGATTTTTCGCTACTTGATTTCCAAGTTCTAGATTATTTTTCTACCGACTATTAGATTCCCGATTTTTCGCTCCTCGAAATTAAAGTACTTTTTTTTTTTTTTTGATGCTCAAATTTGAAGCAATTGATTATTTTGCTACCCGTGCAATACATTTTCCAATTTTTTGCT